>CM076583.1:1059571547-1059904066 GCA_034641835.2 Pinus albicaulis
CTCATGTAGAAGAGCAGGACTCGTCCACACCTCCATTCTATGTGACCCTCGTAATACATGACCCACTGTTACAGAAGTGTATGCTAGAATCTAGGGCATCACATAACCTCATGCCAGTACTTGTCATGGAGCAACTGAGGTTTCAGATTAAAATGTGATATAAATACCTATATTCATTCGACTCCGAAAGAGTGAAATGTTTGGGGATGATAAAGGGCCTCATAGTAAAATTGGAACAGATTCCAAAAAAGACTGTACTGATGGCTATAGTAGTAGCAGACATTCTAGGATGATGTGGTATGTTGTTATCTAGGTCATGGGGATCCAATGTCGAAGGATTAATAAAGCTTGACTTGACCTATGCCACTATCCCCATATTCGGTGGATAAGAGAGGAGGTTTTATTGAGAATCAAGGTTTGTGAAAATGGTCACCCGAGCTGATGGTTCCACCAACTCCCCAGTATATGGTAAAGAAGGTCCATTCTCTTGCCTAATGTAGGAGGAAGATGAGATGCTCCTCCAGGAAATGAAGGTTTTCCCCCTGAAAGAGTTCTACGTGAAGAAGTAAGAAGAGAATGATATTTCGAATTTGTAGTTGGATGGGGCTTACTCAAGGGAAGGAAATGGGGCAAGAATTCTACTAATATTTTATGAAGGCTTCTTGATTCCCCTCTCTTTAAGGTTGGAATTCGAAGCTAAAAATAATGTCGCAAGGTATGAAGCATTGTTGTTAGGATTGCAAGCACCAAAGAATATGAACATATAGAGCCTCGAGGTGTTTAGGGATTCTGAATTGGTGGTGAAGCAAGTGTGGAGTCAATGCCAAGAAAATCATCCTCACCTGAGGGCTTATAGGAATGAAGTATGGTTGATTTTATTTTATTTTATTTTTATTTTTATTTATTTATTTATTTTTTCTGTCGTTTAATATTCAGTTTATGCCCAGGGGAAAAAATAGGATGGAATATTCACTAGCTGTGCCAGCTAGTAATTTTATCCCCCCCAAAAAAACCCATTACTCAGATATGAAATAAAGGAGTTGTACCACCCCTATATTCTAGATAATATTAAAAACTAACTAGTTTTTGAGGATGAGGAGTAGATCAAACACTTCATGGAAATGGTGGGATGATTCTCTAGTTTAGTACTAAACCAGAGAGATGGAGCATCAGCCGAAGAATCAAAGACAAGGTGGGAGGAAAATTTGGCTGGACATAGAGTTCTTCAGCTGAAGGGAAACATTAACCCCAGGGGTATAGTATCTCTAGAAAGGCTCTTTGACAAGAATGACATCCCCATGAATTCTAGGAACCCATTGCTTAATGAGCCAGTGAGAGATTTAAATATCAGGACAGATGAAGTCTTGAAGCTAATAAAGTTATCGAAAGGGGTCCCTCTGGAATATTAGTTTAAATAATTGAAACTATTAAATTCCTATAAGGATTTCTTCTCGTGGTCATACCAAGATTTGAATACTTTTGTCTTGGATGTCATACAACATAAAATCCCTCTTAGGGAAGATGCTAAGACCCATAAACAAAATTTAAGACAGATAATTCCACTCCTCCTCCCTTAGAAAGACGTTAAGAATATACTGCAAGCAAATATCGTTATGCCTCTAAGGCATTCAGAATTGGTAGCAAACCTAGTGCCCTTAAGAAAGAAAAATGGTGAGATGAGGCTCTATGTTGATTTTCAAAATTTGAACCGGGCTTTGCACAAGGATAAGTATCCCCTGCCCAAAATGGATCACATCCTATAGAAGTTTGCAGAATCCTCTCATATGTCCATGATGGATGTGTTCTTGGGATATAATTAGGTGGCAGTGCTCGCAGAAGATCATAAGAAAATGACCTTCACCACGCCTTCAGGAACCTTTATGTACGCCTTGATGCCCTTCAGCCTCATAAATTTTGGCACTACCTTTCAGTGCGCGATGGATATCGTTTTTGTTGGGGACTAGGAAAATTTCGTGGTAATCTACTTGGACGACATCGTCGTTTTCTCCAAGACAGATGCTGGCCACACTGAAACCTGAGACGAACCTTCGATAAGTGCCGCAAGGATGGTATGTCCCTAAACCCTCAGATGTCTCTATTTTCTATTGAAGAAGGGAAATTATTGGGACACATAGTAACCAGGGAAGGGGTGAAGATCAATCCCAAACGGGTGGAGGTGATAAATGGTATTCCTTTACCAGGAAATAAGAAAGTGGTGCAGGTATTTTTGGGAAGTATAAATTTCTTAAGACGGTTTATACCAAATTATGTAGAGATTGTCAAAAGGATCACATCATTGTTAAAGAAGGATAGTGAAGTGAAGTGGATGGTCCAATCTAGGGAATCCTTTGTCAAGATAAAGCAAGCCTTTGGAGAAGCCCCAGTTCTAGCTTGCGCAGACTACCAGAAGCCTTTCTTGATTTTTTCATTCGCATCATGTCACACAATCACCGTAGTGTTGTTGCAAAGGAACGATGAATGGAATTAGCAGCCTATCGCGTTCTTCACCCAAGTCATCAGAGATGCAGAACTAAAATACAACATATTGGAGAAACATGAATATGCCTTGGTCAAAGCCTGGAAAGATTTCCTAGTGTATATTTTACAATCCACCATCATGGCTTATGTACCCACTACTGTCGCAAAAGACATTTTGGTACAACATGATAGTGAAGGCAAAAGAGGTAAGTGGATAGCAAATATCCAGGAGTACAAAATGTAGATCAAACCCACTAAGCTTATCAAAGGCCAGGGGTTGGCGAAGATATTGTCAGAGTCTAATTTCCAAGCCCTAGGAATAAACTTATCTTTGTCAAGTAATGAGGTGAAGGGCGATACGGGCATTCAGTCTGGAATAGAAGCCTCCACACAAAAGACACATGTCAAGTACCTGCTCTCCCCTCGGTACAAAGATATAGTTGAATACCTTTTGAATTTAGGATATCCACCTAATTTCGATAAGATGAAGTACTTCACCATGCGGCTGAGGTCTCAAAAGTTCACAGTGGCAAACGGACGGTTGCATTGGGGGGACCCATTTGGAATATTGTTGGTATGTTTGACAGAGCAGGAAACTGAGGAGGTGATAGAGGAGTTAACGGTGGCATATGTGGCGGGAATTATAGCTATCACGCAACGGCTCATATGATTCTTAAGGTGAGTTTTGTCTGGCCTAAATTGTTTAGTGATGTCCGAAATCATGTTAGAACCTGTGAGAAGTGGCAATCATTTGCTAAGCGACATAAGTTTTCACGTCTCCCACTAATACTGGTATAAATTGAGGAACCATTCATGCAATGGCAGATTGAATTTATTGGGGAAATTCATCCAGCATCCAACAACCAACATCGATTGATGATCACCACCATAGATAACTTTATTAAGTGGGTTGAGGCGGTGCCTATGATAAACGCGATGGATATGGTGGTGATCAAATTTATAGAAGAAAATATAGTGGCAATATTTGGGTGCCTGATGAAGATAATCACCAAAAATTATCAAGCCTTCAAGTCCCTGAAATTCACAATTTTTTTCCAAATATACAACATCCTACTTAGAAATTCCAAAACATACTATCCCCAGGGAAATGGATTGGAAGAATTATCCAAAAAAATGTTGGTAAGGATTTTAAAGAATAAAATCAACAAGAACTATATGAACTAGGACTCCCAACAGAAATTTGCACTCGAGTCAAGTAGGATTACAACCAAAAGGTTCACTGGAAAATCACCCTACGAATTGGTATATGGTAGGGCAACATTTTTCCCTACACAACTTGCGCTACCTATAGATCGTTTTTTGTAGGGAAGTGAAGAGGAGCCAAATGCTCTCATAAGGAGAATGAACCAGTCGGTCGAGCTCGGTGAAACTAGGGAGCAAGTAAATATCAGGATGGAAAGCTATTAGGAAAAAATCAAGAGCCTATTCGATTGAAAGGAAAAGAACTGAGGATTTTAGGCAAGGGACCTGGTGCGGAGATGGGACATCAACAGATCAGACAAAGGAAAACATGGTAAGTTTGATTCACTCTAGATTGGACCATTCATAGTAGTTGAGGCCAAAGGAAAAAACACCTTCTTGGTAGAGAATCTAGAGGGAGATATACTTGAGATACCTGTCAATGGAAAATTTCTCAAGTTTTATTTCCAACACTCACATTGACATCTTTGGTCCATTGTACATATCCTTCCACTGTAAATTTTCCATTTTTGTTTTTTATTCCTTCTTTACTCTTTCACTATAACTGCAAGGTGTTTTTGAAAATTTCAATAGTGAAATTTTCCCAAGATAGCACATGCATCTGTTTGCAGGTTCTCAATGCACTAGAAACATCACTTTATCCCCAATTGCAACCAATGTTGGCCTTTGAATGTACAAGCCAAATTTATTACGACACACAGAGCCATGAGTAGGTAAAGAAAGAAGTAAATTGGCAAAGGGAGTTGCACGCAGTCAAGGTGGTAGGTTACTACCCATGAAACCCATGACAACATAACTTAGAAGACTGCACAGTGAAGGAGATTGTAGTGCATCTTTGCATACCTCGTAGATGATAAAATGGTCATGGAACTTACAAGACCCTATAATTCATGTTATGTTGATAGCTGAGATAGAGGGAGAAGGCAGAACCAATCTGTCCATGGTGGTGAAGTTAGCTAGCCAACTGCCCAATCAGATGGTATCCAGTGGCTAAATTCTCGATCTGTTGTGGGATTCTTGACCAATCAAAAGCCCAGTAGGGACCACCTGTCACGCGGTACAACATGAAGCAGCACGAAGGTAAACAAGGTAAGTTAAGAGTGAGGGTACAAAGTCGGTATTGCGTCTCGTGCATGTGGCCTCTCACCCACCTGGTCGCTGTCAGCCAATCTCCCTGCACCATGTGTCTTCCTGCTAACGTCCTCCTGATGCTAGCCCTCAAGGTTTCGTCACTTTCTTTACCCACCATTTCCCCTTGGCTTTTTCGATCAACCGTTGTTTTTCTTACCATCTACATTTGTTACCAAGCTGAGAACTTGGGTAAAAATTGCAGTATGTGAAACTCTTTCCTCACGTCGCTCTTGTTGCTTCATGTATTAGGCTGGTCCCCTATTGTTTTATTTGACTATGTTTGGCTAATTATGGTTTTAAAAATTAAGAAGACCACTCCAAAAACCCTGCAAGTCCGAGAGGCCAGGGTCACCCCTAGTGTTATACGAAATTCTAATCTATAGATAAAGTGGATTCCTTGAGTGTGGCGTTCCTCCACTCAGAACAAGAAAAGAAAGAACACTACTATTTTTGCTAAGAAAAATAGATAGACAGAAAGGACAGAAGTCTACTTGTCATCCTTTCGCTCTGCTTCTCCTTCTGTCATTGTTGTCATTGTTGTCAACCCAACTAAACAAATATGGAAAACAACATGCAAATATAGAAATGTCTACTTATCTTAACCAAATCAAACCGATTAGATCTGAGAATACATACACAATTGAGAATTAAATTCACAAGATATAAGCATACATATGATAAAATGAACAAATATCTTTATTAAGAAAGTAGGAGGAGAGGATTACAACTAATAGATCGATTCATCATCAACTTGCTCCAACTTCATTCCATCCTCATCACACCAAGCATCATCTCAGTAGCATAACAATACTTCTAGCTCTCATCAATTGATAATCCAACATCATAACATTACACAAATTTCTCCCTCCCTAGCACTTAGATGAGTGCTCAATTTATAGGGAAATTGAAGGTAGTTTCTCAATAAATGGAATTGAATGGCTTTCTAATAATAGGTGAGACACGTTTCAACATTCAAAGGTGATGGATGAACACTTGTATTCGAAGTGTGACACCTATGCGCTCTTCTATAAGGCACTGGACATGTGGAGATTCCCGAAACAATGATGATTTCGATCCCACGAGACCAACACACGATTAAGTTTCAGGTAGTGCACTGCAGTTAGGCCCATGCAGAGTTGCGTTGATGAATCAATGGGTCATATAATCTTATACTTCAAACATTGGAAATTTCATAATTTAAGCCATCTATGGAATGAATTTTCTTAGGGCATATATCAACTGAATTAGGGGATGATAGACCCTATTCATTGGTCTTGGGTGATGATGCCCAAATTGACCTACAAAAGCTGCCCCACAAAGCATGACTTCAACATAATAATAATAATATTTGGATGAGATGCTTTATGATGTGATGAGTAGGATCTAAAGCAGACGGTGACCTCCATGAGTTTGCAATGCATTACATCATGATATCTTACATCTTGGACATGCATTTATGAGGGAGGCATACCCATGCTCAACATATAAACTATCATAACAAGTACATAATTCATCAAGTCATTTACATCATAGTGTTTCCCGATATAGACATGCCTACAGATATAGGCCCATGTTCGGATGACAATATGTATCTAAAAAAATCATACGGATGATGTGTACAATTCCTAAAATCACAGCCTAGATGGATAAAACTAGATCCGGGGTCTTATTATCTCGTTGACTCGATCGTTCAAGTACAAGGGTGAAAATGTGAAGTTGGGTTACACTTTTGTGAGAATCGGGGGCAGAAAATTTTTTTCGACAATAGTTCGGCCGAAATTTTGAGAAAGTTCGTCTGAACTATTAGATAGTTCGGCCGAACTTTATGAGAAATTTTGGCCAAACTCATTCTGCTGTTTATATTGACGGCACACTGACGGCATGGGAAAATAGATTTTTTGTCGGAGATGGGAAAAGCGGCAACAACAGTTTGGCCGAACTATTGCTGATAAATATATCGCCCGTGAATTTTCTTCTTTTTGCGCATATTTGTTTCTTCTGCTCTGTTTCTTCGTGCATCTTTATTTCTTCTGCTCTGTTTCTTCATGTTCATTGAATTACTACGGTGCTGCTGCTGCTCTGGCGCTACTTCGCGCGCCTTTGTTTCTTCTGCTCTGTTGCTTCGCACGTCTTTGTTTCTTCTTCTCTATTGCTAATAGTTCATTGAATTTTTGCGGCAGTGCTGCTACTCTGGCACTGCTTGCGCTCTGTTGCTGATGATCTGCGGCAATGTTAAGTGAACCACCAAGTAAGAAGCTCTTTCTATTGTTGATCATTATGGTTTTCTGCAGTGATTTTTTTGATAGTTATCGTAAATTATATTTTCTGATACAATTAACATTTTTTTTGCCATGTTGCTTATATTTTGTTGAATTTCTCTGGCTCTGCTGCTACTCTATTGCTGATCATCTGTGGCAACGTTAAGCAAACCACCAGGTAAGCAGCTCATATCCTTATATTGTTGATAGTTATAGTTTTATGGAGTGTTCATAAATCATAAATTTCATGAAGTCATACATCATGGCCATATTTTCATAAACATAAATGTCAGGTCAATCCATCAATCACTATCTAGGTCACTACCATATATATCATTTAACCTATGCATCAACAAAGCCACTGTTATAGTATATCTATAATATATCTACTATTATAACAACAAAGCCACAATCATTCATGTATATGATTGTCAAGTCTTCCATATTATTGTCAATAAAGAGCTATTTTCATGACATCCACATAACATACTCACAAGTACACATCATCATTTTCATACTATGAGTATCACTAGCATACTGTCATACATTACTATCGTCCATAGTGCTGATGTCTATGTCTTGAGTTTGAGATGGGAAAATTCTTTTATCCGTCCTCCATACACCCGCTCCTTATTCTCGGGTTCAGTCATTTTTCCTCTCGGCTAAAGCCCTCTATCAGCTAAAGGTTACCTCCCACCCAATAAGTCACTTAGGGGTGGATCCGCGTCAAAATGGGCTCCGGAGGGGAAGGGGCCCGACGCATCTCGTATTACTCGCCGTTTATCTCAGCATGTGCTTTAGGATGATAGTTCCTTCAGGTGTAGCTTTCTATAACAAGTTAGTAGAAGTTATTTTATCACTTAACTTGCACCTTAGATCACTGTCAAACTTGCAGATCACTAGAATATCACTCAGAATATAAGTGATATCAGAATCCAAGATCATTTTATATAAATCAATCATACTACGAGTATCACTGGCATAATATCATACATTACTATTGTCCATAGTACTGATGTATTCATATATCACTGTTATAAGTTATTTTATCACTTAACTTGCACCTTAGATCACTGTCAAACCCGCATCACTGGAATATTGCTCAGAATATAAGTGATATCAGAATCCAAGATCACTGTATATAAATCAGTCATACTACGAGTATCACTAGCATACTGTCATACATTACTGTTGTCCATAGTACTGATGTATTTATATATCACTGTTATAAGTTATTTTATCACTTAACTTGCACCTTAGATCATTGTCAAACTCGCATCACTGGAATATCGCTCAGAATATAAGTGATATCAGAATCCAAGATCACTGTATATAAATCACTGCCAAATTTTACAAAAAATTTAAGTTTGCAGTTTGGTATGCAACAAGCGGTTACAGTTCTTAGGTTACAATATGTGTTAGAGACTTGTAGTATGTAGTCAAGGTCATGTGCCCAATTTATCAAATAGATTATAGAATCTATATATAAGAAACTCGAAACTTGGAACTTGTAAATTTTAGTTATTTTAGAAACTCAAAACTCGAAACTTGAAAGTTGTAAATTTATATTGATCCCTTGTTTGCCTTTATTTCATAGAACCGTTTTCATATTTACACAAATATCATAATTGATTAGTTATTAGAGTACATATCTTCATACAAAAATTGCAAATAGTATGGTGGAAATGTGGATCTCATGACTCTTCACAATGTACAATGATTCATTCCATACTATTCATAGATCAAATTTCATTAAATACAAGATTTATCATATTTTACAATGATTCATTCCATATTCATTTTTAGATTCATTCCATATTCATTTAAAATAAGTAACTACTATGTATTCCACTTCTACTCTAGATAGAGAAAGTAATGACTCTTTCTTTCTTAACCATGCAACCAAAGACTCTTCTAAATAGAATTATACATTGTCCAAGTAATGACTCTTTCTTGCTCAAACATGCAACCAAATACTCTTCTAAGTAGAATTATACATTGTCCACTTGTACTTTTCATGTCATCCACACAAGCCTAGTTGAATCTCTCTATGTGTTCAAAGTAAATTTCTCACCTTTTGGGTACTATAGTCCATTGTTTGTAGTCTCTTTCACTTGTATCTTAATATCTGTTTGTTGGTAATAGATGACTATATTATATTGAAATATTTCAACTAATATAAATTCCAAAATTATATCTAGTCTAAACCTTCTTATGTATATCAAGCTTCCTATCATATAGATGTAAAGGTTATGATCAACATCACCTCATTCATCATCCATCATCTGCACATAACTTGCATCCAATTGATTTGATAAAACACATTAGCCAATAAAACAAACTATTGAAACCAAAAGTGATTTGATAGTTCTATAGGCAGAGTTTGTAAAGGGCTAGGTAGCCTTTGGATCTCATCTTTTATGAAAGGTGACATATCCAGTAAATGCCCCTACATTCAATCTCTAGAATAGATCTAAATAGAAGTTTTTCATTTTCATATCCATGGTCTCAAACAATGAGAGAGAAAAAACCTTTTATATTCAACATGTAAAACACAAATTAGCCATAAAAGTTTCCCATTGAAACCATATCTGATTAGTTATTAGACTACATATCTTCATATAGAACTTGCAAATAGTATGGTGGAAATGTGGATCTCATGACTTTTCATAATGTACAATGATTCATTCCATATTATTCATAGATCAAATGTCATTAAATACAATATTTATCATAATGTAAAATCATTCATTCCATATTCATTTTTAGATTCATTCCATATTCATTTAAAAGAAGTAGCTACTATGTATTCCACTTCTACTCTAGATAGAGAAAGTAATGACTCTTTCTTTCTTAACCATGCAACCAAAGACTCTTCTAAGTAGAATTATAAATTGTCCAAGTAATGACTCGTAATGACTCTTTCTTTCTTAACCATGCAACCAAAGACTCTTCTAAGTAGAATTATAAATTGTCCACTTGCACTTTTCATGCCATCCACACAAGCCTAGTTGAATCTCTCTATGTTTTCAATGTAAATTTCTCACCTTTTAGGTACTATAGTCCATTGTTTGTAGTCTCTTTCACTTGTATCTTAATATATGTTTGTTGGTAATAGATGAATATATTATATTGAAATATTCCAACTAACATAAATCCCAACATTATATCTAGTCTAAACCTTGTTATGTATATGAAGCTTGCTATCATATAGATGTAAAGGTTATGATCAACATCACCTCATTCATCATCCATCATCTGCACATAACTTGCATCCAATTGATTTGATACAAACACATTAGCCAATAAACAAACCATTGAAACCAAAAGTGATTTGAGAGTTCTATAGGCAGAGTTTGTAAAGGGCTAGGTAGCCTTTGGATCTCATCTTTTATGAAAGGTGACATATCCAGTAAATGCCCCTACATTCAATCTCTGGAACATATCTAAATATAAGTTTTTCATTTTCATATCCATTGTCTCAAACAATGAGAGAGAAAAAACCTTTTATATTCAACATGTAAAACACTTGAATTAACCATAAAAGTTTCCCATTGAAACCAAAAGTGATTTGATACAAAACATAGGTTTTAACCTAAGAGTAAATGCCCCTACCGTCAATCTCTGGAATAGTTTTAAATAGAAGTTTTTCATTTTCATATTCATGACCTCTCAAACAATGAGAGAGAAAAAACCTTTTATATTCAACATGTAAAACACAAATTAGCCATAGAAGTTTCCCATTGAAACCAAAAGTAATTCGATACAAAACATAGGTTTTAACCTTATATAGTTTAAAATTGTTTCAAATAGATTTTCAATAAAATGAAAAATATTCAATGTAAAAAACATAGTATTTAGAGACAAAAAGTAATTTGATAGAAAACATATAGGTTTTAACCAAGTATATATTTAATTGTTTTGAAAATAGATTCTTAAGAAAATGAAAAATATTCAATGTAAAACGCATGCATTCTTATGCATTCTTATACACCCTTATGTTTATGTAAAGTATTTTGAGTGATTCCACGAGTCTTCTACACCCTTGATAGGGTATAGTTGGGATAGGTAGTGTTAACTTCTATAATTTCTATAGGCAGAGTCTATAAAGGGCCAGGTAGCCTCTCGATCTCATATTTTATGATAGGTGACATATCCAGTAAATGCCCCTACAGTCAATCTCTAGAATCTAGATCTAAATAGAAGTTTTTCAATTTCATATCCATAGTCTAAAACAATGAGAGAGAGAAAAAACCTTTTATATTCAACATGTAAAACAAAAATTAGCCATACAGGTTTCCCATTGAAACCAAAAGTGATTTGATACAAAATATAGGTTTTAACCTTAGTAAATGCCCCTACAGTCAATCTCTGGAATAGTTTTAAATAGAATTTTTTCATTTTCATATCCTAGGTCTCAAACAATGAGAGAAAAAACCTTTTATATTCGATATATGTAAAACACAAATTAGCCGCATCTCTAGATTAGATCTAAATAGAAGTTTTTCATTTTCATATCCATGGTCTCAAACAATGAGAGAGAAAAAAACCTTTTATATTCAACATGTAAAACACAAATTAGCCATTAAAGTTTCCCATTGAAACCAAAAGTGATTTGATACAAAACATAGGTTTTAACCTAAGAGTAAATGCCCCTACAGTCAATCAATCTCTGGAATAGAAGTTTTAAATGCCCCTAGGTTTTAAATAGAAGTTTTTCATTTTCATATCCATGACCTCTCAAACAATGAGAGAGAAAAAACCTTTTATATTCAACATGTAAAACACAAATTAGCCATACAGGTTTCCCATTGAAACCAAAAGTGATTTGATTCAAAACATCTAGGTTTTAACCTTAGTAAATTTCCCTACTGTCAATCTCTGGAATAGTTTTAAATAGAAGTTTTTCATTTTCATATACATGGTCTCAAACAATGAGAGAGAGAAAAAAACCTTTTATATTCAACATGTAAAACAAAAATTAGCCATAAAAGTTTCCCATTAAAACCAAAAGTGATTTGATAAAAAACATAAGTTTTAACCTAAGAGTAAATGCCCCTACAGTTAATCAATCTATGGAATAGTTTTAAATATAGAATTTTTTCATTTTCATATCCATGGTCTCAAACAATGGGAGAGAAATAAACCTTTATATTCAACATGTAAAACACAAATTAGCCATAAAAGTTTGCCATTGAAACCAAAATTTATTTGATACAAAACATAGGTTTTAACCTAAGAGTAAATGCCCCTACAGTCAATCAATCTATGCAATAGTTTAAAATATAGAAGTTTTTCATTTTCATATCCATGGTCTCAAACAATGAAAGAGAAAAAAACCTTTTATATTCAACATGTAAAACAAAAATTAGCCATAAAAGTTTCCCATTGAAACCAAAAGTGATTTGATACAAAACATAGGTTTTAAACTAAGAGTAAATGCCCCTACAGTCAATCAATCTCTGGAATAGTTTTAAATATAGAAGTTTTTCATTTTCATATCCATGGTCTCAAAAATTGAGAGAAAAAACATTTTATATTCAATGTATGTAAAACACAAATTAGCCACATCTGGAATAGTTTTAAATATAGAAGTTTTTCATTTTCATATCCAAGGTCTCAAACAATGAGAGAAAAAACATTTTATATTCAATGTATGTAAAACAAAAATTAACCACATCTCTATAATAGATATAAATAGAAGTTTTTCATTTTCATATCCATGGTCTCAAACAATGAGAGAGAGAAAAAAAACTTTTATATTCAACATTTAAAACACAAATTAGCCATAAACGTTTCCCATTGAAACCATAATTGATTTGATACAAAACATAGGTTTTAACCTAAGAGTAAATGCCCCTAAATTCAATCAAAAAACCTTTTATATTCAACATGTAAAACGCAAATTAGCCATAAAAAGTTTCCCATTGAAACCATAATTGATTTGATACAAAACATAGGTTTTAACCTAAGAGTAAATGCCCCTACAATCAATCAATCTCTGGAATAGTTTTAAATAGAAGCTTTTCATTTTCATATCCATGGTCTGAAACAATGAGAGAAAAAATATTTTATATTCAATGTATGTATAAAACACAAATTAGGCAGATCTCTAGAATAGATCTAAATATAATTTTTTCATTTTCATATCCATGGTCTCAAACAATGAGAGAGAAAACCTTTTATATGTAATGTATGTAAAACACAAATTAGCCATATCTCTGGAATAGATCTAAATAGAATTTTTTCATTTTCATATCCATGGTCTCAAGCAATGAGAGAGAAAAAAACCTTTTATATTCAACATGTAAAACACAAATTACCCATAAAATTTTCGCATTGAAACCATAAGTGATTTGATACAAAAAATAGGTTTTAACCTAAGAGTAAATGCCCCTACAAGTTAATCAATCTCTCGAATAGTTTTAAATATAGAAGTTTTTCCTTTTCATATCCATGGTCTCAAACAATGAGAGAAAAAACCTTTTATATTCAGTGTATGTAAAAAAAAAATTAGCCATATCTCTAGAATACATCTAAATAGAAGTTTTTCATTTTCATATCCATGGTCTCAAACCATGAGAGAGAAAAAAACCTTTTATATTCAACATGTAAAACATAAATTAGCCATAAAAGTTTCCCATTGAAACAAAAAGTGATTTGATACAAAACATAGGTTTTAACCTAAGAGTAAATGCCCCTCCAAGTCAATCAATCTCTCGAATAGTTTTAAATATAGAAGCTTTTCATTTTCATATCCATGGTCTCAAAAAATGAGAGAAAAAACCTTTTTTATTCAATGTATGTAAAAGACAAATTATCCACATCTCTAGAATATATCTAAATAGAAGTTTTTCATTTTCATATCCATGGTCTCAAACAATGAGAGAGAGAAAAAAATCTTTTATATTCAACATGTAAAACATAAATTAGCCATAAAATTTTCCCATTGAAACCAAAAGTGATTTGATACAAAACACAGGTTTTAACCTAAGAGTAAATGCCCCTATAGTCAATCTCTGGAATAGATTTAAATAAAAGTTTTTCATTTTCATATCCATGGTCTCAAATATAAGAGAAAAAACCTTTTATATTCAACGTATGTAAAACACAAATTAGCCATATCTCTAGAAGAGATCTAAATTGAAGTTTCTCATTTTCATATCCATGGTCTCAAACAATGAGAGAGAAAAAAACCTTTTATATTCAACATGTATATAGTATTTAGAAACAAAAAGTAATTTGATACAAAATATAGGTTTTAACCAATTATATAGTTTTTCATTTTCATATCCATGGTCTCAAACAGTGAGAAAGAAAAAACCTTTTATATTCAACATGTAAAACACAAATTAGCCATAAAAGTTTCCCATTGAAACCAAAAGTGATTTGATACAAAACATAGGTTTTAACCTAATCTAGTAAATGCCCCTACATTAAATTTCTAGAATATATCTAATTAGAAGTTTTCCATTTTCATAGCTGTGGTAGTTCTATAGGAAGAGTCTGTAAAGGGCCAGGTAGCCTCTGGATCTCATATGTTATGAAAGGTGATATATCTAGTAAATGCCCCTACAGTCAATCTTTGGAATATATCTAAATGCCCCTACAATAAATGCCCCTACAGTCAACATGTATATAGTATTTAGAAACAAAAAGTAATTTGATACAAAACATAGGTTTTAACCAAGTATATAGTTTTTCATTCTTATATCCATGGTCTCAAACAATGAGAGAGAAAAAAACTTTTATATTCAACATGTAAAACACAAATTAGCCATAAAAGTTTCCCATTGAAACCAAAAGTGATTTGATACAAAACATAGGTTTTAACCTAATCTAGTAAATTCCCCTACATTCAATCTTTAGAATAGATCTAATTAGATTTTTTTCATTTTCATATCCATGGTAGTTATATTGGCAGAGTCTGTAAAGGGCCAGGTAGCCTCTGGATCTCATCTTTTATAAAAGGTGACATATATGGTAAATGCCCCTACAGTCGATCTGTGGAATAGATCTAAATGCCCCTACAGTCAACATGTATATAGTATTTAGAAGCAAAAAGTAATTTGATACAAAACATAGGTTTTAACCAAGTATATATTTTTTCATTTTCATATCCATGGTCGCAAACAATGAGAGAGAAAAAACATTTTATATTCAACATGTAAAACAAAAATTAGCCATAAAAGTTTCCCATTGAAACCAAAGGTGATTTGATACAAAACATAGGTTTTAACCTAAGAGTAAACGCCCCTACATTCAATCTCTAGAATAGATCTAATTAGAAGTTTTTCATTTTCATATCCATGGTAGTTCTATAGGCAGAGTTTGTAAAGGGCCAGGGAGCCTCTGGATCTCATCTTTTATGAAAGGTGACATATCTAGTAAATGCCCCTACGGTCAATCTCTGGAATAAATCTAAGTATAAGTTTTTCATTTCTCCCATGCATTTGTAATAAATGTCAATTTAATATATATATTTTTATTGAATTTGTTTTTTATTAGGGATAAGAAAACCATTAAATATGGTTGAAAAATGGAAATTATGCATAGAATTTTCTTGCTATCCCAATCTAGGGAATGCAGTGATTACATATGTGCTTTCCAATATTGCGACTAGCAAAGTCATCCAAAGAAAAATGAATATACCGGGAAGAACAACAAATAACGAGGCATATTATATTGGATTGATAGAAGGCTTGGGAACAACGATGGAGTGTGGATCAAAAGGAATTGTAGTTTTCACCAATTTTGAACTTGTGTGCAACTAGATGAATGGCGTGTACCAAGTTAAGAGGGAGAGGCTAAAAGAGCTGCGTGGAATAGCAAACAATATTGTTAGCCAATTTCAATTTTTTAGTATAAGGCATTGTACAAATGTGGATAAGATTTCTGCTGATTTATTGCGTGGGACAATGCAAATTCAGGATTCATCTATCAAAGATGAATTAATAGATGAATTAGAATTATATGGGGCAATGCCAATGCAAGATTCATCTCTCAAAGATGAATTAGTTTTGAGACACTCTTCCACAAAAATTCAGGATTCATTTCTCAAAGATGAATTAGTTTTGAGACTCTCTTCTTCAAAATTTCAAGATTCATCTCCCAAAGATGAATTAGTGTTGAGACACTCTCCTTCAAAATTTATTGATTGACATTGTATAATATCTTGGATATGTGTGTGTTGTGTACTTATAAATGTGTATTTTTTAATGACCATGTGCTTTTTTCAATTATATACCAAGTGTGCTCCCAACACACCATGTAAAGCGCAACTTGGTGAACTTCACATTTGCAACAAGTGGTGAACTTCACATTTTTATGAAATTAAAATGCGGGGACTTCAACAAATTTTTGTTTAAATGGAGTTTCACTTCTTTTTTAATGACAACATGTTTTTTTCAATTTTATACCAAGTTTGCTCCCACCATGTAAAACACAATTGGGTGAGCTTATCATTTTTATAACTTTTTTTGCTTAAATTGAGTTTCACACATCAATTAGTGCTTTGAAAGCTGTGTTTTACATAATTTGATTACGCTAAATTACATTAATTTTCTGAAATTGATTTTGAATTTAATTTAAATTAGTTATTTAAAAAAATAATTGTAAATGTCCACCATAGATATATATATCATGGAGGATGAATGACGAAGATAAATAGAATCCCATATCTCTATGAGAGGGGGGAATTAGGGATCGAGAGTTGTTCATGGTAAATTTAAATATAATCTTAAATCTCCAAACATGTGTGTACATATGGAATTGATTTTTTATCAACTTTGTGAGTTAAATTAGTTGTTAATAAGTTTCATTTTTTATTTTTTAGGAGCTAATAAGAAGAGAAGGGTCTTTACTCCATGGATACCTGTTTCTGATCGTAGTATGGTTTTAATTTAATAAATAGGTGTGTATTTGTATGAATGTATTTTTCAATTGATTATAAATTCGTATTTGTTTATGAAGCTTCTCTCTCCTCTCGAGCGGTTGGTGGTGGTTCAAATCCCCTTAGAGGGCCATCAATAAGTGGTATCAGGTTGTGTGAAGGTGGTGATATTTATTCCCTCGGAGACCAATCAACAACTGGTGGTGCTAGTTCTCAGTAGGGTCATTCTGGTTCTCAACAGTTTCAGTGTGGAGAAGATGCTAGCCAACCACGTCGAGGTTGCCATCAATTTCAATATTTTTTTCATTCAATTTGTACAAATTTGTTTACATGTGTTTTTTCTAATATACAAAATTATATATATATATATATATATATATATATATATTGATGCAGAAGCTGAAAATGCTCCAAATTTTGATCAAAATAGACACAGGGCAAAACGCTACATTCAAGAAGAAGGTTGTCCACCCACCACAGCTTATCCGGGCGAAATTTCTGATATACCAAGGGAAAGAAACATGGCGCAATGCACCTTAGAAATTTGTCAACAACTTTATGCAAAATTGCAGAGAAATCTCGTGGCTTTGACTCTACTTGTTGAGAGTCGACAAAGCTTCGAAATAGTTACACATTCATTGGGCGAACTAGTAAACGTGTACAGAAATCTTGGGCCAACGACTGATACATTTGTAGAAGTCATGAGAAAGAGAAAGGAAACAGTAATGGGTCCCGATAAATGGGAGGATGTAAAACAAAGAGTTATAAAAGAAATGGTGAAGTCAATGTTTAATTTCAAGGAAGGGCCAAAAAGAAAAATGTTGAAGGTGCAATATTTCAAGCACACTGATATAGCTCACTATTTGTATGATAGGCACATTGCGGCCTATGGAAGGCTCCCATGGAGCGATGAGGTTCATGTTTATTTTGCAAAATTGTTTTACACAATTTTTTTTTGGAAATGAAACCTAATTACAATGACCTTCCGTTAGAATTTTTTGGTCCAGGGAAAGGTTGATTGTGTGATCGTAGGGGCGCTAGCTGAGATGTGGAGTTGCCTCACCCTGAGCCGCCGTTGGTGAGTCGACCTTTTCGGGTCGAAACTTTACGGTCGGAGATGGATGCGACTTCTCAAATAAGTTGAGAATCAAGGGATGTCATCATCGACAATTTTCATAGCAGATTGGGTGGAGTCGATGTTTGTCTAAATCGACAAAGAGCACATGAGAATGCACGTGCCAATTTTTTGTATTGTGTAGATGAAGAGGTTGACAACATGAATGTTGAAGATCTCAGAATATATGCAAAGAATTGTCGCAATGCTTGGCAAGACTTAATTCTTCATGAGTAAGAGGGCACGGGAGCGATATGTGTTAATGACATTAGGGTTCAATTATTTTAACACATACATGTGTACAATTTGTAATAAATACAAGTGTATGTACTTGTATACATTTATTTGTATGTACATTAATCTAAAAAAAATGTATCAATATATGTTAAAACACCATTTGCAGTTGTCACACATGATGAATGACGAAAATGTTAATATCACGTTCGGGGCCTCTGGCTCAAACAATGAATATGGGTCTCACCATCAAGATATGTTGAAAAATGTTAGTGTTTTTTAAGTGATATTTTAAAATAAATAACTGTGCACACATGCACATGTACATATATAATAATAAAATGTTTTAACAGATTCTGATTCCGTCTGATGTTTTTGAGATTGCGGTACCTTCTTCTTCCTTGGGAGATGTACCTTCTACATCTTTTGGGATGGCGGTACCTTCTTCTTCATTGGGAGATATACCTTCTACTTCCTTAGGAGATGTGCCACATCCACAACAAGTATGGACAATTTTTCACTTTTAAAATTTATGTTTAAGTTAAATATATATTCCACCTCAAAAAGTTCCATTAAAAATTGAGATATATATATATATATATATCTATATCTTGAGTTATTTTAATTTTTTTGAATTTTAGGTTTTTGGAGATTTTCTTTTGGAGCCTCTCTTAGGAGATGTCCCAAAATTCGCCGCAGAAGTATTCAATTTTTAAGTTTTACTATAAATTGAGATCTTGATCTTGAGTTATTTTATACTTTTAAAATTTTGAATTTTAGGTTTCTATAGAAGATTTCTTTAATCCATGGACTGTAGCGACGGAGATAGGAACATCCACACCATTTCAACTATTTGAACAAATTTTCTAACTTTTTTTTTAATATTATTGAAAATAAGTTTATATATGTACACATGTGCATTTTCATCTGAATTTTTTTAATATATATATATATATATATATATATATATATATATATAACTGTACATGTATATTGTACAATTTACTGTTGGAGATGTTCCCATGGGGGAAGTTATAGTAGGTGAACAAATGGAGAGGGAACCTCATGAGGTATTGCATGATTTTTTTTTTATATTTTGTTTTTTACATGAAGTTTTATATATTCTTACTCATTTTTAAAACATCAAATTTTAATGTTTTTATGTGCATTGTGTATAGGTTCCCCATACTTCGCAAGATAGTGCGCAAATTGAGACTCTGCTAGGAAAGACACTACATCCATCTGTATCTGATGGACATGATTTGTAGAATTGATTTCAAGGTTCCTAGTCTTAAATTTACTTTTTTATATATTATCTAGATACACAACCATATATATATAAATTGATACTTGATACTTGTGAGATCTACAATTTTTGGACATATTTTATTACAGTGTTAATATAATTTGTTTTGTTCCAAAAACTTAATTTTTGGATGGTTTTAGTACTTTTGGCATGTGAATGTGAAGCAATGTTGTTATATAATTTGTTTGGTTTTTAAAACTTTTAAGTTTTGGATAGTTGAACTACTAGTAATGTTGTCATCTATAAATTAATGTTTTGCTTCTGAACTACATTTGGCATGTTATGTAATGATGTGTTATAATTTGTTTTGTTTTTAAAATTTAAGTTTTGGATGCTTGAAGTACATTTGGCATGTGAAGTAATGTTGTGATCTATAATTTTTTGTTAAATTAAAAGCTAAGTTTTGGATGGTTTCAATCTACATTTGGCATGTGATATAATGTTAAATGTTTTTATTGGATAGTTGAACTATAATTGGCATGGCATGTGAAGTAATGTTGTGATATAATCAAAAAGTTTTTAAAACTCAAGTTTTGGATGGTTTCAATCTACATTTGGCATGTAATATAATGTTAAATGTTTAATGTTTTTATTGGATAGTTGAACTAAAATTGGCATGGCATGTAAAGTAATGTTGTGATATAATCAAAAAGTTTTTAAAACTCAAGTTTTGGATGGTTGAAGTACATTTGGCATGTGAAGTAATGTTGTGATCTATAATTTTTTGTTAAATTAAAGGTTAAGTTTTGGATGGTTTCAATCTACATTTGGCATGTGATATAATGTTAAATTTTTTTATTGGATAGTTGAACTATAATTGGCATGGCATGTGAAGTAATGTTGCACAATATATAATCAAAAAGTTTTTAAAACTTAAGTTTTGGATGGTTTCAATCTACATTTGGCACATGTGATATAATGTTAAATGTTTTTATTGGATAGTTGAACTACAATTGGATGGCATGTCAAGTAATGTTGTGATATAATCAAAAAAGTTTTAAAACTTAAGTTTTGGATGGTTGAAGTACATTAGGCATGTGAAGTAATGTTGTGATATAATCAAAAAGTTTTTAAAACTAAGTTTTGGATACCATTTCAATCTACATTTGGCATGTGATATAATGTTAAATGTTTAATGTTTTTATTGGATAGTTGAACTACAATTGGCATGACATGTGAAGTAATTTTTTTTGATATAATCAAAAAGTTTTTAAAATTCAAGTTTGGATGGTTGAAGTACATTTGGTAAGTTTAAAAAAAAAAAATCACTCAAACAATAGTATGTAGTATGTAAAGATAAAAAAACAATATTAAGATTAATTTTAAGTATGATCAAGTGTTCTTGAAACATTTTCCCACATGATGATACCTTCATTGACCTATGAACTAAAGTAGTTCATGGGCTATATGTTCTGCCTCTTTCCCATATAAATCCCTTTAATTTTGACTGGAAATATAAGAAGTAGATATATGTTTGTTGAATTGGGGTCAATGTCATTAATGCACTCAATTAGGTAGCTTTGTTGATTTAAAAATTGGTAAATTGATGAAATTCAGTTAATTGCATTCTGGAACATATATATTCAGTATGTGAAACATTTTTCATCAATGCACATGGGAAAACTACTTGAACAATTAATTGCATTCTAGAACACACACACACACACACACATATATCCAATACGTGCACAACATTTTTCATCAATGCACATAGAACATATTCGACCATTCGACAGACAAATTTTGTTCTAGATTTTGAATCAGGAATAGAGATGTGGGTCAAATCCCACCAAAAGTCCGAGAAGTGCTCCGAGTCTCTTGTCTAAAAGGAATCTTTGTACAAAATTATATTGTGGATGATTTATTTACATTGTGGATACTTTTTACCAAAAAATCCCACAAGAAAAACTGGGCGTGCATTGAGTTCATGTATATATCCAGTACATGCAACATTTTTCATCAATGCACATAGAAAAACTACTTTCAGTTAATTGCATTCTAGAACATATATATTGAGTACGCGAAACATTTTTCATCAATGAACATAGTAAAACTACTTGAACAGTTAATTGCATTCTAGAACATACATACACACACACACACACACACACACACACACACACACATATATATATATAATACATGCAACATTTTTCATCAATTCATGTATAGAAAAGATACTTTCAGTTGATACTATAGTGTGCATGTACCAAAACAATTTGTACATGTGCAAACAATTTCACAGATAACATAACAAGGCAGCTCAATTTTTAATTGAGTACTGGATGTTCTAGAACATATAATCCAAAGAGAATAAATTGTTGGGCAGTTCAATTAAAAAAATTCCAATGGAATTCCATCTTCAATAATCCGTTGATGATCGGATTTTGACATTTTGCATTTCTTAATTTTCTTTTTTTTCTTTGATTGAACCTTGATCAACTTTATGTGTGCTGTACACACCAAGTGACTATTTTGACAACTTATGAAATTAGTTTCATAGTCTTCAAAATAAATAAAATCCCCACTTTGATTAGTTTGTCTCAAAAAATAACCTTTCAGTATAATAGATCCTCTTTCATATGGAAATCCGTGATCATTATAGTCTTCTAATAATTTCATTTTTCGTTCAGTGAAACACATCAAATAATACTTCACATTTTCGTCATTGTCAGTAGGTGCAATTAAAGCAAAAAAATCTCCTGCACAATAAAAAAAACTTAACAAAATTATACATATTCAAATTTATTTCTAGATCTTTATCATTAGAAAGCAATTCAAATGTTACCTTGTCTAACAAGATCAGAAACTCGATCACCATCAGATGATATTGTAGTCTCCTTTGATTGCATTTCTTCAAACATTGCAACAGACATTTTGCCCTTTGTATTTAGCTTTGTATGTTTCCAATCTTTTACATACATTTTGTTTTCACAAACGTCATTGGATTTTGTGTTGTCTATGCAAACATGAAAAAAATAATAATATTTTCTTTTATCCAATGCAAACACATTTCTGGATGACTTTGTTTTAATTGAATGCAATTTTCGAGTCCCTTTTATTGTTTCAATGTCATTTCCAATTGATCTATCTACGTCTTTGATCCCAATATGCCAAAAAAATCTTTATATGGAAAATTTAAAGAAGAATGTAAATATGATATCAAAATACAATCAAAGATAATCATTGTGATAAATGTACACTATTTAAAATTAGATATCCAATAAAAATTAAATTGAATGTACCTTCGCACTTCCCTTGATCGGTTAGTCTCATGGCTTAGAGTAGCGATGCACCATTGAACAACTTCTTTCACATCCACAATTCGGCTTGCAGAGGGGTTCATTTGATATCTTCGAAGTGCTCGTTTTATGCATGCCCCTGCACCATCATGTTCTCCTTTTCCATGGCTAGTCTCAAAGAAATTCCAGCAATGTTTAATGCATGTTTTCTTATGAAGACAACACAACCAAAAGAATGATCGTGTAGATTTGAATTGACCTGCGCATCTGTCTGACCATATCCAATGTTCATTGAATGTTATTCCACGATTTTTCAAGGAATCATAAATTTTTCCAAAACAATGTTGTACAAAATATGTATCATGTGTACGATCGTCACTGATATAAAAGTGATATTTTTTAATAATATGTCGATTTTCACTGGTGATTTCTATATGATCGAATTTTTGTTCAGCATGTCTATATAGAATATGGAGGAGTATTGAGACTTGGTCAGACTGATAGTATTCACTCTGAATTTCCTTTTGTGGAACAAATGTGTAGTTTTCTGCAAAACCAATTACTGACAAAATGGTCCCTGGTGGAAAAAAATCACGGGATATTTTGAATTTCAAGTCTTGCCATCGAGCTCTATGGGAATGCTTGGTGTGTTTGTAAATTTCTGCCTCAAACTTTCTCAAAAATTCTATCACACAAATTTCTTCTTCTCGTAATTAAATTCTTTTAACACTATCACCTTGAATCGATGTATGCATATATTCATATCTCTTCCATTTCACATTCATGTTGGGCAATGATTGATCATTTATATCAGTACGATATTTGTTTTGAAATTTTATCAAATTTCCACAATCATCGCATTTTTTACCACCAACACATTTCTTTTCGTAAAATAGTTCATCGCTTTCTCTTTCACATAGAATTTGAGATATGAAATCATGGATAGTGGAAGGAGGAGGTGAATCCTTCCAAATGTTCTACCAAAATTAAGGAATGTGTCATAATATAACTCAAATTCCACATGATAATGACAACAACAAGTGTCACGCATGGTGATAGGTGTTACATACCATGGTTTTTGTTGAATAAAAGCACTGAATGAAACATGAATTTCATGATTCTCTTCTTTGAAATTGTTGAACAAGTCTATCTAAGTGGTTTCTAAGAAATGTTTTTCATCTTGTTCATACTAATTTTGTGTTATTCTTCTTCACATCACATCCCTTGCATTTGGTGAAACACGTGAATTTTTCTTCCAATATTCATATATTGTTTTTTTGACATTTTCTCCAAGTCTATCTTTGTATGGTTGCCTACAAATAGCTCTCCAACAAGCGAGTTCATCATTTACATATACTTGCAATCAAAATTTCTGATGTTTGTGCAAAGTTTTTTGTGAGGTTCCTAATGATTGTGCCATATATTTTACCAAGTGATTCTCTTTATTACTTGATGAAACCATTTCCATATGTATTTCTCTACGTACAACTGAAACATTTTTCTATCTAGATCTTCTAATTGAATTTATAGCACTATCTATATTTTCTATCATATTTTCCTTCATTTTTTTTTTATCTTTTGTTGATTTTCGAATACCCAATAAAGTTGTCGCTTCTTTTAATTTCCTTAATGATAAGATATATTTCAACATTTGGGTGGACTCTTTTTTCTTTGTTTAATGCTTTGTAAATGGAATAACGATATTATCGTATATAATAGTGTTTTGCACAATACTCCATATATGTGGTGTCGACATTTTAACATCTCTGTCATCGACATTGATTTCATCTATACATATTCGAATGAATAGTACATAATAAGTTTACATATTTAATAAATAACTAAACTAATAAAAATAAAAATTAAGCTTCACATTTTACACTAGGAAAATTTTAAATATATCAAAATCATAATATTTATATTTACATACATGTTTCAACTTCTAGTTGAGGTTGATTTTCCCCTTCAATATTTGAGAGTGCCTCTATCTTTTTTGCGAGATTGTCTCGTCTCTTCTCTACATTCCTTAGGGTCTCTTTTTCGATCATATTTTCTCGTACAATTTCTTCGATTTCCCATGATAATAGAGCATGAAGTTCATAAAATTTCCTTCAAAAATTTAGACAAAACTCAATTAAAAAAAACATCACAAAAGATTTAATTTAAAAAAAAACACATTTTAAAATTTTTGCAAAAAATACATACTCCAATCCAAAACACTTACTTTAAAAAATTCAAGAAAAAAATGTCTTATAAAAATGAAACGAAGTTCAAAATATTTCCTTCCAAGTCCTACAAAAAAATTTCATTTAAAAAGTTACACAAAAACTCATTTTAAAAAATCATTATAAAAGATTTACTTCAACCCAAAACCAAAAAATGTCCTTTCGAAATTAAGCCCAAATCCATACTTTAAAAAAAAATGAAGCCCAAAAAACTGTATCACATACCTCCAAGAAATGTCTTTTGAATGTACCTCCAAGAAAATTTTTTAAAAATGTTTTTAGCATGTACTTCCAAGAAAATTCTTTAAACCCAAAAAAATTCCTTGCAAAATTAGATCAAATGTACGAAAATATTGTGTCTCAAAGAAAATTCCTTTAAATGTACCTCCAAGAAAAGTCCTTAAACCCAAAACAATTCTTTGCAAAATCAGATCAAGACTTTTGTAAAATCAGACCAAACGTGCGAAAATAATGAATGGTTTCACGGAAATTTATATTGTTGCGAAATGTTTTTTTGGAGGGGCTTGGCGATAGTTTCCGGCCGACAGAAAGTTAAGTAGAAGTTTGGCTGAAATTTTAAGAAATAGTTCGGCCGAACTAATTTTTTTTTTGACTTAATGGGTTGTCAGCGCAAAAAACAGTTCGGCTGAATTCTGTTTAAGTGTTCGGCCGAACTAACACGTCACCAGTTTCGTAGAGTCAGGCCCTGAATACGTTTCTGCAACTTTGGACTGATTAAATTCCATGAAACATTCTAAATTAATTGTCAGAACCAAGACAAGAATTTTTAGAATTGAATATACTTTCAGGAAATATAACTTTCATGGAATTTCATAAATATTTACTAATTTGAATTAATTTTGTAATAAAACGGATGCAAACAATTTCTGAAGGTCATTGTGATTTAGTGAAATCAAAATTTTGTATCTTCCAAAATTCATTGTAAAAAAAATTGAAAAAATTATGGTACATTACATTGGTCTGTCGTTTCTAATGGGCAGCTTTTAGATTTGAATTTTATAACTTATATGTTAAATTTTTGCATCGACGAAACATGTTCAAACCATGTGATTTTTCATGTTAGACGAGTTCAAAATATTCTAATGGATACATGATATATGCATCCATTGGCTTTGTAAATATGGCGAAACCGAAGTAGACTCTGTCTAGATTGTTGTAACACATTTTGTTTCTCAAAAACACAAATTTTCAAAGAATACAACATTGCGTATTAACATGACTTATTATGAATTTGTTGATTGTTAAAAAAAACACACTCAAAGAAACGCTAAGTTGACATATCAAATGTGTATAAAAAAATTCCAAAAAATGAGTAATAGAAAGCTAACAAAATTTCTGACAACTTTTATTATTATCGTAAAATGAAATTCTAAACAAAAAAAATGTTTTAGCTTACAGAAAGTTGAAGAAAAAAAAAATGAAAGTTTTTTCTCAAAAAAGGGAAAAAAGTGTAACCCAACTTCACATTTTCAGTCGAACATGGGAAGACATCATATGTTTACTAGCCAATGATGTGAGATGTTAACAAAAACGAGAAAACCACCTTTTATGTTAATGGTTCTCAAGGTACTGCAGTGTAATTTACAAGGTGTGAATGTATGATTTGATGTCGAATACTAAAGAAATTTTTATGGTCGAACGTCCCGAAGCGAGAAACCTACCGATGATGTAGCAAGCTCCAAGGCACTAGAAAGATGTTTCTACGTTAAATTCATGGATGATGCGCTGATGTCGACAGGAAGAAACTTTATCATGAAATGGGAGTAATGAATTTGGAGACAAAATGTGACTTGAAGTAGAAATGTTCATGGATGAATGTCATGAAAATAAAGTTTTATGAGTATTGTAGAAGATGAGGAATTACTGGATGAGTTCTCTTGAATATATCGATGACACTGAAATGAGTTGGCATCATTTACCCAAAACTGAAGTGATGGTATCATGAACCATAGGTATAATGAACGGTCAATAATATCACCCGACCCAAAGGTCACGGTGATGGAGTGAAAGTTTCATGTTCAAGAGCGACCTGCTACATTAAAGTGTTCTGCTCTTTTTCCCAAATTTTCCCCAGTCATTGCTAACCAATACCTCTTTATTTTTTAACAAGCTTGAGGAGGGTAACATATGCTTGATCTATAATTCGACCCTTCGGGTCAATCCATCACTATTTAATGATTTAACGAGTCTTGTGATAATGAAGCTTGATCTTTCCATTATCAACAAGTCCGTCGCTATTTTATGTTTTAACGAGTCTAACGACAATGAAAACCTGATCCTTGTTCATGTTTAGAGAGCTTTAAAAAAGGGACAAAAATAAAAGTCCATGAGTATTTTTTCATAAATTTGTCTCTCAGGTCCGAAAAAGTATAAAATGATAGTTTTCTATACGCACCTTCATTGGGTTTACAGATTCACCATCATTGTGTTATCACTCAGTAATTTCTCAAGGCTAAAGAAAGAAATCATCGAGGTAACCACAAACCTTCTTTGGAGTTTAGGGTCTAGCCCTCCTAAACTCAGAGAGGCCTCTCTTTGTATGATTTAGCTTTATTTGAAATAGATATTAGTCTAGTTAATAAGTACATAGTTGGTTTTTTAATTGGTTTGGTTGGAAATGCAGAGGAAGACCATTGGGCAAAGGAGTCAAAGAGGCTTGGGTGATCAATTTGCAGAAGTATCAAGTTTAAGTGAAACAGAGCAAGGTAGACATTACTACTGGATCCTTTAGATTTTGGATGAAATGTAATAAAAGATGAAAAGAGTCTCAATCGAAACTAGGGAGAATTTAAGAATTCCATAATTTGGATATAAGGATAGAAGTTCAATTGAAACTAGGGAGCAATGAAGAATTCCCTAATCTCGATATCATAAGAAAACATGTAAATTATTAACAATTAAAGGTATAGTGTATGATCTCAACAAATTCTGCACTAATACTCCTATTAGACAATTCAGAATTAACAAAACAATAATATGGAAACAAAGGAAAGAACATATACAGTGAGGAAAACTTCACTAATAGATATCTCACATGAATCTTGAAACATATGCTCTTTTATTGATGTAAATAGTCACTTAAACTTAGTGAACTGCATCACACTAAATGGTGATCTTTGTTACAAATCCTAACCAACCCCATAATACTTTGAATGATGAATTATATATAGATAAATATTACAAACTAATTATAATTTACGTTGTCTCAATAGACAGTGTATTATTAGATAAAATTTGAAAAATAAACTCTAACACAGACCAGATAATAGGCTTGACAGAGTGGACTGATATGTCTCAACAGCCAGTGTATTATTATCTAAAATTTGAAAAATAAATTCTAACAGAGACCAAATAATAGGCTTGACAGAGTGGACTGATATCGTGGCACTGTTTTGGAGGAAATAGTTGTTGAGTAGGCCTATTGGTAAGGCTTTGTTGTAAAAAATGCTTTGATGTCTCCTTATATCAGTGTATTCTATTTATGACTATTTATTGCCCTTTCATCATTTTATTATTGTCATAATATATTTTGGAAAAAATATAAATATCCTTTTCCAAAATATTTGATTAAATTCATGAATGAAATTTACAATATAAAATTTCAATATACCATCCTCTATTTCAAATCTCTGTGTAGCTTTCCCTTTCAGGTTTTCTTTATAATTCTACTGTTAATTCATTTTATCCCTGTAAAAACCCGTGGATAAATTTTCAAACCATGTGTTGTTTTTTTTTAGAAACCATGGGTTGTTTTCTCTTCTTTCTCTTCTCATCTTTTTACAAAACCAAATGTAGTTTTGTAAATGCATGGTTATCAAAATATTTCATTTTGACTTTTATCCCTGTAAATCAAAAATATCTTTCTTCTGTGTGAAAACTCGTTTACCCATGTTTCCTCATATATGTAAATCACTTACACCAGCCTAGATCCATCTTACTCTGGATCTATCATGTGCCGAGAGGGATCAAATCTCTCGAGGTGAAAACCTATTTTTTGAGTGGAAAACTTGAGGAAAGGTTTGCACCTCAAGAGATTTGATCCCTGTCGGCGCATGATAGATCCAGAGTAAGATGGATCTAGGCTGGTTCCAGTTGGAGGCATCAACGTCACATTTTTCAGATTATTAAAATTTTTGTATATTTTTGAGATGGACATCATACTTTGAAATTTTGAAGATTATAAATACAAATTCTAACAAATTTTATTAATATAAATATGTTTGGTGATCATAAAAATGAAATAATTAATATATTAAATAATAAATACACCTATCATATCATTCAAATGTGATATAAAGAATATATTGAAAAATACATGAAAAATACATAATTTATTTAGTATTTAACCTTAACCTGACTTCTTCTTCTTTTCTCTTAGAAAAACCGGCACAATGTTAATCCAATAACTTTAAAATTAATGTACCATCAATGTACATCCAATTACATCAAATCAGAAATCAACGTTTACACTGAAATCAATGCATATAATGCAAACAATGAAATAGGATTAGAAAACAACATCTACAGTGAAATGGATGCATCTAATGCAGGTAATCAAATAGGATTAGAAATCAACATCTACACTGAAATTAATGTATCTAGTGCAAGTAAGAAAATAATATTAGAAACCAACAACACTGGAACCAATGCATCTAGTGCAAGCAATCAAATAGGATTAGAAATCACCATCTATACTGAAATCAATGCATTTAGTGCGAGCAATCAAATACGATTAGAAATCATGTACATTGAAATCAATGCATCTAGTGGAAGTAGTCAAATATAATTAGAAATCAACATCTACACTGAAATTAATGCATCTAGTGCAAGGAATCAAATAGGATAAAAAATCGTCATGCATATAGTGCAAGAAATTAAATATAATTATAAATAAACATATATGCTAAAATTGATGCATCTAGTGCAAGCAATAAAAATGGATTAAAAATCTCCATCTACACTGAAATCAATTCATCTAGTGCATGAAATCTTCTTCCCTCTCTCCCCCCTTGAAGTGCATCTTTGTTTCCTTCCCTTTATCCACTCTCTCACATCCTCCCTTTCCTTCCTATCTCTCCATTTCTCTCCTACATCTCTATCGGTCTCTCTCTTCACCCTCCAACTCTGTTACTATATCGCTACCTCTCTCCTTCTCTCATCCCTTCTCTTCATATCTCATTCTTTGGAGGCGTCAACGTCACATTTTTCAGATTATTAAAATTTTTGTATATTTTTGAGATGTACATCATACTTTGAAAGTTTGAAGATTAGAAATACAAATTCTAACAAATGTTATTAATATAAATATGTTTGGTGATCATAAAAATGAAATAATTAATATATTAAATAACAAATACACTTATCATATCATTAAAATGTGATATGAAGAATATATTGAAAAATACATAATTTATTTAGTATTTAACCTTAACCTGACTTCTTCTTCTTTTATCTTGGAAACACCGGCACAATGTTAATCCAATCACTTTAAAATTAATGTACCATCAATGTACATCCAATTACATCAAATCAGAAATCAACTTTTACACTAAAATCAATGCATATAATGCAAACAATGAAATAGGATTAGAAAACAACATCTACAGTGAAATGGATGCATCTAATGCAGGTAATCAAATAGGATTAGAAATCAACATCTACATTGAAATTAATGTATCTAGTGCAAGTAAGAAAATAATATTAGAAACCAACAACACTGAAACCAATGCATCTAGTGCAAGCAATCAAATAGGATTGGAAATCACCATCTATACTGAAATCGATGCATTTAGTGCGAGCAATCAAATACGATTAGAAATCATGTACATTGAAATCAATGCATCTAGTGGAGGTAGTCAAATATAATTAGAAATCAACATCTACACTGAAATTAATGCATCTAGTGCAAGGAATCAAATAGGATAAAAAATCTTCATGCATATAGTGCAAGAAATTAAATTTAATTATAAATAAACATATACGCTAAAATCGATGCATCTAGTGCAAGCAATCAAAATGGATTAAAAAACTCCATCTACACTGAAATCAATTCATCTAGTGCATGAAATCTTCTTCCCTCTCTCCCCCCTCGAAGTACATCTTTGTTTCCTTCCCTTTATCCACTCTCTCACATCCTCCCTCTCCTTCCTATCTCTCCATTTCTCTCCTACATCTCTATCGGTCTATCTCTTCACCCTACAACTCTGTTGCTATATCCCTACCTCTCTCCTTCTCTCATCCCTTCTCTTCATAGATCATTCTTTGGAGGCATCAACGTCACATTTTTCAGATTATTAAAATTTTTGTATATTTTTGAGATGTACTTCATTCTTTGAAATTTTGAAGATTAGAAATACAAATTCTAACAAATGTTATTAATATAAATATGTTTGGTGATCATAAAAATGAAATAATTAATATATTAAATAACAAATACACCTATCATATCATTCAAATGTGATATGAAGAATATATTGAAAAATACATAATTTATTTAGTATTTAACCTTAACCTGACTTCTTCTTCTTTTCTCTTAGAAACACCAGCACAATGTTAATCCAATCACTTTAAAATTAATGTACCATCAATGTACATCCAATTACATCAAATCAGAAATCAACGTTTACACTGAAATCAATGCATATAATGCAAACAATGAAATAGGATTAGAAAACAACATCTATAGTGAAATGGATGCATCTAATGCATGTAATCAAATAGGATTAGAAATCAACTTCTACACTAAAATTAATGTATCTAATGCAAGTAAGAAAATAATATTAGAAACCAACATCACTAAAATCAATGCATGTAGTGCAAGCAATCAAATAGGATTAGAAATCACCATCTATCGTGATAGTGAAACGATCATTCTGATAAACACATTGAAATCAATGCTTCTATTGGAAATGATCAGATATAATTAGAAATCAACATCTACTTGAAGTGTCATCTAGTGCAAGAGAATCAAATAGGATAAAAAATAAATTAAACATATAATTAAAATTAAATATAATTGTCATCAACATACTCTTTATGTCGATGCATCTAGTGCAAGCAATCAAAATGGATTAAAAATCTCCATCTACACTGAAATCAACTCATCTAGTGCATGAAATCTTCTTCCCTCTCTCCCCCCTCGAAGTACATCTTTGTTTCCTTCCCTTTATCCACTCTCTCACATCCTCCCTTTCCTTCCTATCTCTCCATTTCTCTCCTACATCTCTATTGGTCTCTCTCTTCACCCTCCAACTGTATTACTATATCCCTACCTCTCTCCTTCTCTCATCCCTTCTCTTCATATCTCATTCTTTGTCTCTTTATCTCATCCGATAACATACACATTCTCTCTCCATCTCTCTCTCTCTCTCTCTCTCTCTCTCTCTCTCTCTCTCTCTCTCTCTCTATATATATATATATATATATATATATATATATATATATATATATTCTTCCCTCCAACTCCATCTCTCTATCCCTCCCTCTCTCCTCCTATATCCCTCCCACTCTTCTCCACTCTCTCTTCCTTCCTCTCTCTCCCTTCCTCTCCTACCCCCCTCTCTCTTCCCCCATCTCTCTCTTTACCTTCTAATCCTCTCTCTTCCCCCATCTCTCTCTCTCTCTCTCTCTCTCTCTGCCCTTCAATCCTCTCACTATCTCCATCCCTCTCTCCTCCTTCCCCCCCCTCCATGTTTATGTCTCCCTCTTCCTCGCGTACCCTTTTCCACCTCTCTCACTCCTCTCCCTCTCTCTTCATTCCTCCTCTCCCCTCTCCTTGATTTTATCCCCATCTCTCCCTTCTCACTCCCTCTATCTCTCCACCTCTATCACTCTATGTCTTTTTTCTTCCCTTCCATATATATCTAGAGTTAATATATATCATGATACATTAATGTATATAATAATATAGAAAATTTAATATTGTATTAATCCAAAGTTATTAAATATAATAATATTAATATGAATATTAGATTTAATATTATTATTATTATTATTAATATTTTGATATAAATATTAGGGATAATAATAGTTTTTTTGGCATCACATTAATAATGATTTGGCTCATAGTATTTGACCTATAGGATTCACCTAAATAAAACCTATCTTTTGACTGTTGGTAAATATAAATAGATTTATAGAGTAAATATAAAAACATAGGTTTTATTTATTTACCATATCTCAACTAATATAATATATTAAAACCCTGGTGATTTCAAAGATTATGTGAACCTTGGAGATTCAGGTAATTTCGTGCAGATTCTCTTGATCTTTGTGATATTATTCATTGTGAGCATTTTGTATCTACCATGAATGATTTAGGTATTAGAGAGTGGCAAATGTTTTTTCTTGCTGGTAATGGTTTTGTTCTCCGTGTTTGTTTTCATGGCGGAGACCCATAGTAGAAGAGAGATATCACAACCATTGTCTCTCTTGTAGGAATGGTTTATGAGGGATACTGGGCTGTAGATGCACCTGATCTATCAAGCTAAGTTGTTTTAATTTTTTTTTTTTTTAAAATTTTTTTTTTGGTTTATTTATATGATTGTTAAAATTTATTTGCTAAGCCGACACTTAATTTTTAATTTTTATTTTAATTTAAAACTTAAGCCGACATTTTTTCCACCTGACATCGAGGTCAAATTGGGCTGTAGATATGCCTCTCGGCACAACAAAGACATATTGGAAAAAAATCATTGAAAATTTAAGTATGTTGAAAGTTATCATAGATAAAGTAGCTTGCCCACACAATAAGGTTGAATTATTTTCACTTACAAATATATAAACCATAAATGTGAATATGACTTGATTAATTTTTTTTCCATATGTTATATGATCTTAAACTAAAAGTTAAAAAAAAAAAAAGTGTAAATGTCAAAGATTAATAAAACAGTATAAACAAGACATTTCTAATTAATACTAAAAATATTTATGAAGTGAAAATTTATTATTATTAATGTTTATGAAGTGAAAAAGAATTATATGATAAAAATATATATTTAAAAAATTAAGTGTATAATTTTTTTTTGAAATTTCATAGTAATTATTTTAAAGTTATTTGATCTAAGTAAATTTTGAATAATGTAGAAAATTATAAGGAAAAAAACATCATTATAGAAAAATACTTCTATAAAGTGTAAAGGAGGATTAAATCATGGAAACAAGAGAAGCGAAAGGGAGAATTTCAATTCAAACTCTATATAAAAAGGAATCATTAATATATTTTAGCAATACTCTTACATTTCATTCATTTATCCATCTTACCTCCAAATTTATGAAGTTTGTCGAAGCATAAAATATATCAAGATGCCAAACCTTTATTTATTCTTATTGGATTTTAGTACTTTCAAAGATAAGATAGTTCTATGTTGATTTTGAGGAACTCAGTTATAAATGTTATGTGGTGTGTCTGTGTGTGTGTTTTATATAGTATATACATAGTTGACATTCAAATATTTTATTTATAATTTACTTAATCATATGAAAATCATATAACCCCAATCAGTTTTTGAAGTAGAAAACATATATCCATAAATATCTGTATATAATTATTTTTCTTATAAATATTTTTTGAAATGTTACATGTTTATTTAAGTGTTTGTCTACGTGTGTGAGAGTTTCATGTCAACTCCATATTAAAAAGATAAATGAATTAGGAATCTCCCTAAAGAACATTCTAATTGAATACAAACTCTCTCGCTATATATATATATATATATATATATATATATATATCATGCACATTCTACATATTAAAATGTTAATACATGTTCCAATCATAATCATATTTAGAAGTAGAAACATATATCCATAACAATATCTCTTTTTATAGAAATTTTAACTAGTACAAATACATTACATATTAAAAATTAATTAATTACAAATTTCTCTCTTTATATAAAATGTAGATTAAACTTTGTGAACCAGCATATATATTATATATATAATTAACATGTAAAATGTTAATACATTCTTTAATTATATTTGGAAATAGAAAAATATAAATAAGTATCTATATATAATAAATATTTTTTTTTGGTTAATATATCTGTTATTAATATATTAATGTTAATAATATAATATTTTTTTGTTATTAATGTAATTTTATTTTAATTGCAACTAAACAAAAAAAATTATTACATATGATTGAATATCAATTATATTATTTTTACATGGCATATAAATACTCTATTTTAAATAAGAAGAAATTACCTAAATTTTAAATATTTAAAAGTATATTATTCTTTTTTTTATATTATTTTTAAATACAATATTTAAACTCTACATTAAATAAGAAACAATTATCAAAATTTTGAATACTAAAAACTATATTATTGTTTTTTTTTATATTATTTTTACATGACATGGCATAGGGTATATTTAAACACTATAAGAAATTACCTAAATTTTGAATATTTAAAAGTATATTGTTGTTTTTTTCTTTATTTTCAATTATTTTTTCTATATACACGATTTGTATTTGAATTCTTTTAGATATAATATATATATATATATATATATATATATATATATATATATATATTTTGCCACTGTAAATATTATTATTTGATCTTTTTAAAAAAATTAAGTGACCACGGATCCCTTAGCGGTAAAGCCTCCATGCATCCAGGATTCGAGATTCTTGTTTCAACCCGGATGAGAATGAGATTCGTGTTTTAACCAAAGAAATTTGTCATTTTTTTTCTATTATTGCTTTGACTTCGTTCATCTACAGAGGCTTTTCTTAAAAAAATCAGTGCTGACAACTTGGGGTCAATGGACCAGACAAAATCATGGGCAGCTTCTTAAATGATTAATGATTCAAGAGCCATTTTTTTTTTTCATATTATACTGTAGTATCAATTAAATTATTTTTATATGATATATTTAAATTGTATATTAAGTAGTGAAAAATTATCATTTTTTAAATATTAAAAATATATTATTATTATTATTTTTTATCTTCCATTACCCCATGGATTTTTAGATTATTTTAGTTATTACTTTATTTTAAAAATTATAAATATTTTTATTGCTAATATTTTTTTAATTTTACTAATATAAATATTATTTTATCTTTTTGAATAAGATTGAGTGGCTATAAAGCCTCCATGCAACCAGGATTCGAGGGTTTCAATATTAAGATTCCAAATTCTATTAGTGCACGAATTTTTATTTTATTACTGCATCTCCTGCCCTATCTCTATTTATACTTTCAGCCCCGCTCGTTCTCTTCACCATCTCATTCATTCGGGCTTCATTTCTTTCTTTCGCCAATTTGTTTTTTTTTGTTTTTTTGATTTTTCGATATCAATGTCTTCGAAGTGCGGTGTAGTTTTGGTTATTTGCAGTTTCGCCCTCTTCTTGCAAATAACCAAAACTACACCGAACTTGGGAGCCATTAATATCGAAAATTTTGCATAAACGATGATATAAAAACGTCTTTTGGTTAAGCAATGTTCAAAGTGTTGTATAATCTTTTGGGTGATGATGGTGCTGCGACAGGATGCAAAAAATGTGGGTGCTTTTGTTGCCCCTAGTGCTGCTAGATAACAACAATAAGTAGTGGAGATCAAACTATTAAGGATTCATGGCCATTGAATGGACCTATTTATTCATATTGCACAGGGAAAGATGGAGCGTCATCTTAGATGGTGAAATTTGGTTTCATAGTCCTAAGTGAGACGGGAGAGAGAACTGCTAGGAATTTTCATTCTTTATGGTACAGGAGTTCTCCAAAAACAACGAATTTGTGTAGGTATTTTTTAAATTATTTTATTTAATCTAATTTCTGAGCTATTTTTTTACTTCACGTGTTGTTTGGTTCTCTTCTTCAAAAGGTTTCACCTCTCCTAAAATTTTCTTCTTATGTTCACTACTCCCTTTCTCTACTCCCCTAGTTGGGAGACTGTGAGTGATATTTGGGCATTCGTGGTTAGCATTCCCAGCTACTCGTAACCTTTAATGATTTCTCACTTAAGAATACTCTACTTACCTTCGTCACTTTCATGGACTTCCCGTCATGCCTTATCTCTCTAGTGTTGGTTCCCTCTACCTTTTATTCTCTAGACTCATATAATCTTAATTCCCTCTACCCTTACTAGAGGGTTTGGGTTCTATGACGAGTCCGTGCACATAAGCATAGGAGAGCTCATGCCCCTAGTTCCTAGGATCTAGGGTCACCCACTGCTATCAAGAGCACACTTCACTTCTTATTTAGCTCAAAAGTGGGGAAGGAGAATAAGGAAAAAAATAGATAGTGACACTTTCAATGGGCCACTGAAATTTTAGAACATTTAGCTTATTGGGTAGTTAATATAGGTCATACAAGGGATGGGTCCAACTAGTATATGTATAAATTGAATATATATTACACTTTAATTTATTTGGGCTTAAAGTGAATATATGTTTGGGCTCGACATTTTCTTTGTACATTAGAAGTATTTCCTATATATGTCACCAAATTCCATATTTTGAAGTTTAGCTATAAAGTTTCATTTTTTATATTGAGAAATTTTTTCCATTTTGTTAAATATTTACATTTATACAATTTTCAGTGTGCTTTCTCTGTTAATTGAAATGTTTATTTACTTGATGAAGTGTTATATTGTTCGGTTGAATTTGCACTTATGTCATCACTATGCTTTATCACCTATGGTGAAGTGAGAACTTTGACATGTTGTAATATTAAAGGTGTTTATATCTGGTTTTTAAAGAAATTCTTGTTAGCAATATTTCTATAGATATAATAGTCGACTAACCCAAAAACAATTCATCAAGTTTGATCCCTTAGGGAACACTTCTCCAAGCATATACTCCATCCAAAAATCAATCTATTACAACTTATCTTCAACTTCTATAACAAATAACTTAACAATTTCAACCCTATGTTACATCAAATTAACATGAATGGAAAAATATCTAAATTACTTAATAATAAAGATAATGCAAGAAGAAAAATCAAATTTACAATAATAAAATTTTTGATATCATAATAATATATATATATATATATATATATATATATATATATATATATATATATATATATATATATATAGAATAAATGAAACATGCATGAACAAAATTATCACAAAAATGTTACAATATCTAGCTGTCCAAACTCTAGCAACCTAAAATACATAAATGCCTAGCCACTCTCAGAAATCCATAAAAAAATTGCATTAACAACAACATGTCCTCCCTTGGCTTCAGAAGGCTTTTATGTTATGTGATCTTCACACTAGAATTATATTATTCCTTAGCTATTATAGACCCTAGGTGGGTTGCACCACATAAGTTCTTTCAAAGATTATTATAGTCCTAGTCTCCATATATACTTATACATAATAAGGTTTGTATACTCAAATCCTTAAGATTTAAATATTACATCAACAAAACATACATGGAGCATCATGAAAGATATAGTAACCAACTTTTATTCTAATAAAGGAATCATACTATGTTGAAGAATAATTAAGGTCACCTCAATATGATATTTCCCTAGTCTCACATTCTATAAGAACAAGGCTTTGAAAGCATTCAAGGTGTTAGCTCCATAGTCCATGTCTTATACTAGGTTAGAAAATCTAGTAGTACAACAATTTCCACAATAACCATTAACGTGTCCCAGTATTGATTTCAAAGAAAGGAAATACTGAACTTAATCTTTGAACAAAAGATAAAATTTAAGCATTTATTTTTCCTATTGCTTAAAGAAAATGCTAATCCACTTGCAGGAAAATAAAGGATGGAAAAGAAAAACCTAATTCTTCTTTGTAGAAATTAAATTACATGAATGTAAAGCTAGACTAATTACATGGAATTAAATGCAAGAAAATAAATCAATTACAAATTCAAGGTAAACTCTAATATATTTAGAGAAACCATAAAGTGCTCAAAATAAATCAATTCGAATGATTTCTATGTTATTTAACTCATGATAAAAAAAAATAAACCCTAATTTGGGATTGAAAGCTTCCAATTGTATTCCAAGGCAAAATCTAGGCTTAAGAAGAAATTTTGGCAAAGTTTTGATAATTTTGTGAAATGCTACAATATGCTATTAGATTACAGCCATGGATCTGGATAAAAGCCAGAAGCCATTACCGTTTATATGAGGTTGCAAGCATGGATCTGAATAAACCCATAATCGTTTACCAGATCTGAAAAAATACATAATCGATTACCGTTTATGTTTGGTTGGGAGCTAATAGAACGTGCAATAATGCTGCAGGCTTAGTTTTGATGAACGGATAGTTAAAAGTTTCAGCTTTTATTTCTATGACATTTTGACCGGCCTTAGAGTGTTTTGTTAAATGCCTCAATTTTGATATGTGTTTTCTAAACAATTCTAAATATTTCATTCTCAATGTGCTTTTGATTTATATTTATCTTTTATATGCAAGGTATTAGGTGCGAAGAATGTCAAAATGAAATTAAAAAGAAGTATAAATTGTAATTGTGTAATTCATAAGTTTTTTTATTTAAATAAAAGGGGTGTTACTTTTTATTTGTAATTGTTTACTTCTAAAAGTTATTTTAACAAACATGTTAATTCTTCTAAAAATTAGTATATATTTATTTTAATTTTGGATTTATGAAGTGTGGGAAAAAATTAATCAAAAATTAAAAAATGTTTATATATATATATATAATCATGACAAATCCATGTTACATATAAGAAGAATTATATCTTCATTTTGAACAATACATTAATAAAAAAATTTAACAATATTTTTTTTCCAATTGCTTTAAATATTATACATATAGTTCAATTGAAATATTTTATTCAACATAGTCATTGAATTATTTATTTTATTAATTTAAGAAATATATATATATATATATATATATATATATATATATATATATATATATATATATATATTCTATTGAGAAGTACAAACAACTTCTCTTTATATATCGATTTTTTCTTTTTTCTCTTCTATATCCGTTTTTCAAATATTTTACTTGATGTGCATATCAAGTTTACTTAATAATATTTTTTTATTGAGAATTAAATAAATTATACATTTCTCTTACAATGAAAAGTAAAAATATAAGTATTTTTTTATTTTCAATCACTTCATCTCTATATAAAGTTGATATATACTTATGTTACTTAATATAGACATTGATTTTCTTTTCTTTTCTTTTTTATTTTTTTATTTTATTTTTTTTATGGCTAACACTTTTTTGTTATTAATATTTCCTTCTTATATATTACATGTCAAATCTATGCTTAGCATGAGATTAGTTACCCATATCATTCATATTGGTGTGCGAAATATATATTACTTTAGATTTCGATTGTCAATTCCATATGCTTAGCATGAGATGAACTATTCATATCAATCATATTTGAGTGAAAAAACTATATTATTTTAAATTACACATGTCAACTCCATATTATGTAGTGGAGAAATAATTACACATCTCCCTAATACTAATATGGATGAGGGAAATGTATAGGAAATTAATGTTTTCTCACTATAAATTACTTTATCTCTCTATATAAATATGATATAAAATTTTTATGGACATTAAAGTTCCCTAGATGAGGTTTCTTGTAGAGGACTGGTTGGTGGGGGTGGGGGGGCGCTAATGCCACCACCCCAACATAAATTAATTGGTAGGACATCGTATTACACACAAATAATATTATTTATCACCCGCCACCCTAACAATATGTGGGTATTGGAGATTTTTCACAACAATAAGTAGGAAGTGTAGGTAAAACCAGTCCATGGCCTATACTATAGAGGATTCATGGCCATTGAATGGACCTATCCTTATTGCACAAGAAACTATGTAATGTCACCTCAGATGGTGAATCAGAGAAATTTTTTTTCATGGTCTTAAGTGACCCTAGAGACAATCTCCTAGCAATCAATACAACAAGGAATTTTCATTCTTTATGGTGTAGGAGTTCTATGAAAACAACAAATTTATGGAGGTGTTTTCTAAATTTTTCTATTTAATCTCATTTCTCATGTATTTGTTACTCACGTGTTGTTTGGCTTAGTTTGGAGCCATTGTCTCATTCAATTTTTCTTTGTTCCTCCTCCTCTAAATGTTTGAGCTATCCTAAAAGTTTGTTCTTGTGTTCTCTACTCCCCTAGTCGCTTTTGCTAGGCTCTCAATGGTATTTGGATTTTCTTGGTTGTAATTCCCTACTATTCTTAAAATTTAGTGGGTTATAACCGAAGCATCCTCTATCTACCTTTTATCACTTTCATCAACTTTTGGTCATGCCTTGTCCCTCCAATGTTGTTTCCCTCCACAATTTGTTCTTAAAACTCATATATTGTCAATTCCCTTTTCCATCTTAACTATTATGTCTCACTAGAGAGCCTAGGTTCTAAGAAAAGTGAGTACTCATCAAGAATAGGATATCTCGTCTCCCTAGTACCAAGGTTCCATCTCCACCCCAAATATCAACAGAACTTCACTTACTGTTTAGGTAAAAAGTGGGGAAGTAGACTAAGGAACAACTAGAGAGTGTCAGTTCTATTGTTCCACTGAAATTATAACAAATTTAGGATATTGGGTAGCTAATATAGGCCATTCTTGTGATGGGTACAACCAATATATGTATATAGTTAATATATATTACACCTTAAAAATGGGAGATTCTTCCAGTATTGGTAGATGCGAAAATTAATCTACAGTTTGTGGATAAAAAACTCAAAGATGTGGAGGTTCATCTTGGCATATGTCCCAGATTTGGCCAATATGCTTGTAGCAGGAAGTAAATTATCACAATTGAAGATACGAACTCCAATAAGTATAGATGATAATTTTCTATTTTTTTGTTATCATAAATTTCTAGACATAGGCTCTTGTTTGAATCATTTTTTAAGAACTCAATGGGACTATCTTATTTTTCAGTTCCATAGTAACATATTTATATGGATGATTTCCAAGCTTCAAATTTGCATCTAATTTTGTTTCTCTAGGGGTAAAATACACTAAAATTTCTTATGTGTTGCAAGTTGTTTTTATCTTATTATAAATTTAATATTTACAAAAAAAAATTGTGGACATTGAAGTATCTCAATTATAGTTGAAATCAAAATATTTTTTAATTAAAATTTATGGGTGCTTACAAGAAGATGATGGATACGAGAGTAGAAATGAGGCCATCAAGAATTTTTGCTGATTCATGTGAATATGTGCACATTCCTAGGCATCCAATATTGGAAAATGTTAGGATACCAACCAGGATGTCAACGAATTTTCCAACTTGTCATAGCTCAATAACATGCAGGTGTTCCTAGTAATATTTTTGTTTCATGAACTAGCAACCCCATTCTTTACCATATTGGGACCTCATGATGTGTTTTTTGGAGATATTATGTAAATTTGTTTATTATCAAACAAGATCAAATTCCAAATAGACACCATACCTTTCCCATAGAGACTAGGTAAGAGTTCTAACATCTTTTTTTTTGTTTATTTTGTTTAACTGGTTTAGAATTGGGAATAATACCATGAATGCAATAATTATATTTAATTGTAGGGAAATTAGTTAATATAGAACCTAATAAGAACCCTCCCACAATCACCATACCAAAATCAAGAACAACCAATCTTGAACCAAGAACCATGAAATAAAAAAGATGAAAGCCTGAATTGAGGTCAGTAATATAGGATCTCCAAAACACCATAGGGTAGTCATGATTATCTCTTAGAAGTTCGTTATAATTTATTGTATCATCCTTCTCCAATTCACAATGCTAATTAACCAATTTTTATTATTATATGGTTACAATGTATGAAAATAATAGAAAATGTCCAAATAAAGACCAAATAGGAGGCCTCAACATTACTAAATAATATTCATTGTCTTTTTTTGTTGACCCAAGAAAAATCCAACATTTATCAATAAAACCAACATTAATTTGTATGTACTAGTGCACCTACCAACCATTTATAGAAAATTTGATGGATAGGTGGTATATAGTATTTCATAATCCTCTCTTTAATAATGGTGAGGTACTTCACTATTTTTCAAGGAAGTCATGGATGGAGTTTTAGCTAGGACTCCTTCTCAACTACTTTGACATGGTAGAATTACAAGGCGTGGGTTGTGAGACTACACAATACATCCAAGATACTTGGTACACCCCAACACTAGGTCCTCATCCACCTAAACAAAGTCATAACCTCCATACTCAACATCCCCTACCGCCACAAATTCATTAGTGGTACTTTCAACCATTGATGCTATAATAGATGTTGGTGGCTCTTTTGGTGTACCACATAGAAAATTAGGGTCGTTTAAATCTATTCCTACAAGAAAAAAAAATAATATACTTTTACTCCATAATATATATTCTTTTAGTTTGAACATAATTGTAGTATTCATTTGATTTTCTTATAGATTGCAATGAAACTAAAATAGGAGTGAGGCCACCATAGAGTAGACATATTTTCCCCTCCCCACTTATTTTGTTTCAAATAATATTTTGTTTAGATTTTTATTTCATTATCTTATTTTAGATAGTTGAAATATTATAAATGTGCATGTAATTTCATTCATTTTCTCATTTTTCCACTCTTAAACCTACATATCATTCACAACTATTCATTGTTCACCCATTGGTTGTGCATAAGTATTGTCCCATTAAGCTGATGATTTATATATTTCTTACCTTGACCACGAAATTTCCATCATCAATAAAACCTATGGGTATTTATCATCACCCATCTCTAGAACCTTTGCCATCCCATCCACCATAAAAGGTTAGTTCCATAGACCATGTATAAATTCCATCTACCCTAACGCGGAAAAAATAAATAAATTTTATTTCGAAGTCCATTGTTTCATATGGGGTGGTTTGTCCAAACAGATTCCATGCTGTCCCCCGAACATCAACCGAAAAAGATAGTTTAGTTGGTGGAAAAAAATATTTTTTATATTTGGAGGTTATGAACCACCCACTAGTCAATATTCATCACTTGCCAAGACATTAATGATAATCTCCTTCATTGGTGATATTTTTTCTTTATGAAAAAATGTAAATATTATAGGGATTTTTTCTTTAAATTATATAATCTAGCTTTGATAACTATTGTAAGGTGGTATAATAGAGAGGGTAGCAGCATGGAGGGGAAAAAAAACCTCATGAACAACTAGATCATCTTTGGTGAGTTTTATGGGCTTGAATTATAAAGTATTAGTTTGTAAGTGTGCAATTTATTGTGGAAAAAATCTAATGATCATGTTGTTTTTTTGTGTAGTCCCCAAAGAAAAAAAAAGCATCCCAAAAGAGAGAAAAATGAGAGCTCCTTATTCTAGTAAGAGGAGAAATATCAACATATAGGAGTCAAATTATGGTGGTGAGAGTGGAGGTTTTCAATAGACCCATTTTTTCTATACAAAATCATATGCCAAATTATCATGTTTGGGCTTCAGATTTTGTTTATACAATATAATTGTTTCCAATATATATCACCACATGCCATACTTCCATGTTTATGTATGAAGTTCCACTTTTCATATTGAGCACAATTTTCCATTTTGTGAAATATGTCCATTTGAGACAATTTTGAGTGTGTGTTGTGTGTGTGTGAATTGAAATGCTTATTTACTTGATTTTTTTTATAGGCCATTTTGTCACATTTAGTCATCAGGCCTCCTAATTGGATCAATCACCATCTTATCACCCCTTGTCAACATCATTGCACAAATCCCTAAATGAAACTCCATTTCCCATAATTTCTGCGTGAAACCACTTCATCTAAGACAGATTTCGTATCTAGGAGGTGAGAGCTTAACATTCATGCACTTAGGGTGAGTGGAGGTGCATTTTGTGACAAGGAAAGGAAAAGTTAACATCTTTGAGGAGCTCTTCTAAAAGATCAACACCTACTCGTGGTTTTAATCTCCTTTCATTTATATTGATGCAAATACTTCTATGTTTTCCTATATGTGATTTTCATTATTTCACTTATTTCAATACGATGTTGATATATTGAATACATTACTTATATTATGCTTCTTACATCTCATAGTTTCTTGGATTTTATTATCCAACTTTACGGGTGGAGCTGGAATTGGAGCATTCAAGATAAAGAAGGAGTGATGCATGTGGCGGATTATAGGTAGCATTCCTTCCATCATCTACTTACTTTAAGGAATGCATTGGGTTCGTTATTTATTTATTGTTCTAGGTTGGACATCGAACCTAGGGGAGATACTTTTGTCCACAAATCAAAAGTCTCAGATAACAAATTGGTGACTCCACATAGCAACGGTGTATTCCCTTAGTGGTTTTCCTTCTCCTTTCTGTTTGATTAACTCCTTCGTAGACATTTTCTACTTTGACGAGTCAAGAATAGACTTAGGAAGTGATTTAATTAAGCCTTTTTTGCAATTTTCTGTCAGCAACCTCTTTCCCAGGACCAACGCTCGACCAATGCCTCTGATAGAGTGTTTCACCTCACTTAGTATGAATTTTTCATAGCATTACATAGCATTGGTGCCTCCTAAGCACCATTGTTGATCCGTATTTTTTCATATAACTTTCCCTTGTTCCTAAGGGTATCTTTGATCTGCCTACTTTTGAATGACCTTCCTTGAGTCTTGAGTGCCTTTTCGTCTTAATTAAGCTTCCATTTTATTTTCATTTGAGTTTGATTTCCTTTGGTAAGAATTGGTTTTGATTTTTATTTATTATTATCATTTGGTCACTTGAAAACTAATTTTATTTGGTCATTGATTGCTTGGATCAATTTTTTTTCTAGTCCTCATCCTGATTAAACACTATCATCTTAATTTTCTTCATTTCAAAATTTAAGTGTGGTGAAAGGAACAAATTTTCATTTTGCACGTATGGTTTTTTATGTGCATTAGTGTAGGAACAACCACATTGAAAGTAAAATTGCATCTTGCTTCTTGTTTGTTGCATGTTGTATGCTGCATACTGATTGCTTCTTCTCTTCCTTAGCTAGATTGCCATTGAAAGAAAAATATTTCTATTTTCTCATGCTAGATTTTCATTTTAGGGGTATTGAGGGAACATTTGTGGTGAACCCTAAAAATGAAACTTAATCAAAGATAAACAATAAAATTTATTGTATCATCCTAGAGATTATTTGTAACATTAACACAAACACATATAGGTATAGACTAGAGATGTTTTTCTGCATTGGTAAATGTAGGAGTTGTCATTTAATTCCAGCGTGGAATTTCGAGGGAGATATCCTATTCCACCTATATGAGTGTATATCAACATTCTCCATGTACTTCTGGGTATATTGGATGGCGTTCCACACATGAAAAGTATAAGGGAATGCTATAATCAAGCGATTATGCGTGAGACAACACTACCACAGACTGTACTCCCTCGAAATGTCAATTATATTTTGGCAGTCCCTCCTCCTCTTCTCCCTACACCTATGGTTGAGTGGTTGGTTGGCCCTTATATCTGTGGGAAAGGTTACCTTCAACATCCCAGCTCTCCTTATGTTGGATATCCTCTATCCAGATCACAATCGACTCCATCTTCCCCTCCTCCTTTGGAGTTGGGGAAACTTGTTGTTCGTATACCTAAAGTTTGTAACCAGCTTCAATATGGTACTCAGTATCCTCGAATGGCTTCCATCATTTGGAAACCTACTTTTCACATTCAACCCGGTTCATATTGGGACCAATTGTTGAATCATCAACCTATAAAATATTATCAAATTCATATACATCCATTGCCAACCAAACAAGATGAAGTACATGTGATCCAACCTTTACAAGCTATCGTTGCATCTGAATCCATTTCAATGGTATCCATAACTTACCAGGTTCCATTTACCTATCTAGTACAATGTACGTCACACTCTCAACCACTTTGATAGGGTACTCCTCAAGTATCGATAATAAAAATTATTCATATTATGGTGCATCCCAACCCAACCAACCTTATTATGGGAAAATAAGAAATCCCATTAGGGTTCAGTATGGTCCGTATTAAGTTCCTTTTCAAGGCCAACAAATCTAGACACAACCATTTCAGCAGAATTATCATCATCTTCATGTTCAACATCAAGCCCACTTGTATACTGGTTATCGGTATCCTCCTTATCCTAGTACCCAAGTTCCTTACTATCAAAATCCCCCTTATCACGGAATGCAAGTTCATGGTGCTGAAGATATTTCTTCATATCCATGTCATCCACCTATGAGATTTAACTAAAAGTTTCCATTTGTGTCCACTCTCGAATTTCTAGACTTGACTTGTCTCACTAATGACCCCATCACTCATTTTTCACAGTGATCGTTTATTCCCACTAAATTTCCTTTAAATATCTGAAAATTCAATGGGAATCGATGAGAAAATCATCAATGCACATCATGACTTATCATATATGGTGTTCTTAGAAATCCATTAATGATGATTCCATTCGACTTCGTATTTTCCAACGAATTCTTACAGGTACCGAGTTAAATAGTATTTGAGTTACCTAGATATCCATTTCATGGATTCATCACTTTGGCCAACAACTTCCTCACACATTTCTTATTACCCATCAGATATGAAACTGGAATGGAACTATTGACCAATTTCAAATAGTCATATTCCACTCACATCTTAGATCACATTCATGAATGGAGGTGTTGCGGCCAATTGGTCAAGACTTATGTTCTTGATAAATTATTAATGGAATGATGTAGGAAATATCTATTGTCACCTATAACAGAAGATGTGGCTAAAGGTGGACTTATGGCCTAAGAGAAATTCATTGCTTGTGCACTATATTCGGAAATTTTTTATACCCAATCATGAACGCTCTATGATAATATATTCAACACTGAGACCTTCAATATTTTTCCTCCTCCACCTGATAAGGGATATCATGTCGTTGATGGCGTGATTGGCTATTATAGTTCAGATTTGGTGAGTAAACTATCTTGTGCTTCTCTTATCGCATCTCCTCTAAAACCTCAATCTCATCTTCTTACGGCTTCTTCTTCTGATATTAATAACATTTCATCTAATAAGGTTAAGTCTCCAAACCAACCTGGAAGTAAGAAGAAAGGAAAAGTTAAAAATAATAAATATTCTTCACCACATTATAAATAAAAAAATTAGTCTTACGATGAATAGTGAAAGGATTGTTACCCATGCTCGATTTGAAATGAGGATCACTTTACACATGACTGTCTACAACGTGCTAAAGTGAATCAATTTCTTAAAAATTCTGCATCTCCTTTCATGTCGACTGACTAATTTCCCAATCAGGATACCCATATAGGGTCCTAGGACCCTTCCTCCTCTAAAACAGTTTTGATGCTTTCATATTCAAAATTGATATCTGATGTTATGGTGGTCACTCTGAATAATCACTACGGTAATGTGAATCTACAAAATTTCTAGGATAATGTTCAACCTACCAGTTCAACATCACATTCATCATATTATACACCACCACTAATTCCTGTGGAATTGACTATGAAACCTTCAAAGGGAGTTATTCATAATTCTATTTTCAACCCCCATTCAAGAGAATCCCAAAATTATAATGTAGTTGAATACTTGGCTCAGTATCCATCAGCTGTGCCAACTCTTGAGGTGTTGCAAAATTGTTCTTCCCAAAATAAGGCCATGTTGTTAGCTATCGTATCTGTGGATCTGTCAGATTCCAACCTAGTGGTTTTCTCTCAATAAAACTATAGCCCTTGTCTTCTAACTCAATTATATTTTTTAATTCAAGTCTTTATTGGTGGTAATAACATTCATCACTCTATCGTGGATGAGGGAGCCTACACCAACATTATGTCCATTTCTTAATGGAAAGCGATATGTTCACCTCAATTGAGGCAATTGACCACCACATTGAAATATTTCGATTGAAGAACATATAAACCTCGTGGGATCCCAAATTCCCTTCCAGTAGAATTGGGGGGGGGGGGGGGGGTCATCTCTATATAAGTAGAAGTTATTGATGAAAATCTTGATTGCAATCTTCAACTAGGACGTACATGGGTTTATGCTATGGTTTTTGTTGTTTTTCCTACTTTCCTATGACCGCCTGTCCTCATAATGTCGGGATTGTAGCCATAAATAAACTCACATTTTCCCCCTATGATTCTCATGTTACTAGAAGTGTCCCTCATATCGGGGAATCCCTATAGTCATATTAGAATGTTGGAGTTGGAATATTGAACAATTCATCGCTTATGGGAACAATTTCCCTCCCTCCTCCTGCCCTTCCCAACAACTCTTTTGGGTTTATTATATCAACATGATATCATCATATACTATCCCAGTTGATCCATGGATCATACTTGATGAAACCAACATCCAATGCATTGGCGAATGAATGCCACTAAGCCCTGTTGAGCTAGATTACAAAATTGTTTATTCGACTTCTATCAGTTATACCTTCACTTTGATCAATTAGATAGATTGATCACTAGATTATGGCATGAATTCTGACCCATTTTCTCATGTATTCTCTATTAATGAAAGGATCATGGAGATCATGATGCCAGAAGATGGGCCATGGGATGAACATCATCATCGTTCCTCCTTACCAAATTTAATTGAGGATAATATTAGTGTTGTATATTTACCAAATTTGATCGAACCTCTTATGAATTTTGTCTTGATTCATGAGATAAAATCTAAAAGGAACCTCTTGAATATCGAATAGACAATACCTATGGACATTTATATTAAACTAGGTATTTTTAAAAATATGTATATTGGAGCATCATGTTCTCTATTTGAGATCGATATTTATAGGGCCCTTTCTTGTGATTTTCAAAACATCTTTGCATGGAATTATGAAGAAATGTCAGGAATTGAACCAATTATAGTCATACATGAGATTAAGACATTTCCTGATGCCAAACCTAGATGGCAACACCTTCGTCTAGTTCATACTAGGAAGGCTACAAGCATCAAGGCTGAAGGTGAAAAGCTTCTTCGGGCTAGTTTCATATATCCCTTTCCTTTAACTAAATGGGTATCAAATTCCATGTTTGCCATGAAGAAACATGGCATGATGTGAGTATGTTTCGACTATAGGGATGTGAACTCCATTTGTCCCAAGGAAAACTATATGACCCCTTTCATCAACCATATTTTTTATGATTGTGTTCGTTGCGAGATCCATCCATTCATGGATGGTTTCTTGGGCTACAATCAAATAAACATTGTCCTATTATACCAACCTAACACTACATTAATTTATCCCTCGGGTACTTTTTCTTACGAAATATCCCATTCGACTTAAAGAACACAGATTCCACATTTCAAAGTATGATATATTACACTTTTAGTGATATAAAACACATTGTAAAACCATATTTTTATAATCTCCCTGTTCATTCCAAACATCTGGCTGATCACCCAATTCATCTCTAGACAATATTTCTTCATTTTAGACACTATAACATTCAACTTAACCCACACAAATGCGTGTTTTGTGTTGGTTTTGGTCGTCTCCTAGGTTTTTTTATTTCAAAAAAAGGAATTCCTATAGATCCTCTGAAGGTTCAAGCAATCATTGACTTTCCTCCACCATATTCTCTCGTTTAGTTACAAATACTTCAAGGGAAATATAACTTCATATGGAGGTTCATCCCTAATTACATCAAGTTTACCAAAGGATTCACTCGCTTACTGAATAAAAGGGTACCCTTCCATTGGGATGAAGATTTTTAGAAATCGATGGATGTCGTGAAAGATTCACTAGTTCAATCATCTCTTTTATACCCCCTGATTATCAGTGCAACTATTTCCTATAATTAGCTACTTCCATTTCTACTATAACAACGGTACTAGTCCAAGAGGAGGATATCAAGACTCAAAATCACATTTATTATCTGAGTTAGAACCTCAATGGTACTAAGATCATATATACTCATGTATAAATGTTGGCTTTAGAGGTTGTTCAAGTCGTCCAAATATTTCTCCATTATATCTTTCTTAGGAAAGCTACGATCGTTTCAGATTTCAACCCTATGACATATATACTACCACATCAAATTATGGAGGGAAAGTACTATAAATGGATCATTTTTGGGGTGAAATTACTCTAAATGGATCATTCCTCTCCAAGATTTCGACCTAGAATTCATAAAATCCAAGCCAAACAAATACATGGTATTCGTTGAGCTTATGTGTGAACTCCCTTCTCGTGATTCTGAAATTACATCTGGAGATTATATGGCTGATGATTCATTTCTTTTAATATCTTCATCTGACCCATGGTATGGAGATTTCCTAATTTATCACTAGACAAAAATTTTCTAGCATAATACCCCGCGCTTTGAGCAGCGACATATTCGATACCAATACTAAAATTACATCATTGTCGATGACACTCTTTACCATTGTGGTATTGATACGATCTTATGAAATTTCGTCACCCTTGAGAAAGCCGAGAAATTTCTAAACAAATGCCACTCAGGAGCATGTGGTGGAAATGTGTTTGGTTATGCTACCATGAAAAAGATCTTATTCATTGGTTACTTTTGGCCCAAAATCTTTTGCGACTCCATCATCATTGTCCAGAATTTTCATGCATGCCAGATTAATGATCGAAATATGTGTGCTATGCATGTTCCTTTGCATCTCATCATCGTTATTAGTCCTTTTGAAAAATTGGGCATTTCCTTTTTGACATATACCATCACTCGACTAGGGGGCATGGTTATATTATTGTCGTTGTTGACTATTTCACTAAGTGGGATGAGGCGATGCCTACATTTAATAACATTGGTGATATGAGTGCATACCTTTTCTTCAACAATATTATTGCTAGGTTTTGTGTACGAGAATCAAACTGTCACCTTCTTCTTTACGCATCCATGTGGACATATTGAACCTCAGTGAGGATTGCTACTGGATTCACACCCTTTTAGTTGGTCTATTGTATGGAAGCAATCCTCCCCATCGAGTGTGAAATTTGATCATTGAAACTAGTTGTCAAACTTCTTCCTACCTCTTCCTTAGAAAAGGACTATTTGTTACATTTAAACCATTTGGATGAAACACAACGCCATGCTGATTTAGCCAATGAATCTCATAAGAGACATTTCAAGGTGTAATAGGAAAAAAGTTTCAAGCCTCGGGTCTTATCGGAAAGATTCTTGGTTTTCTTATATGAGGAGGAGATAGATAAGTTAGGTCGAGGAAATTTCCAACCTATATAGTTGTCCCTATACACTTTAAAGAGAGTCCTTGGAAAAGGGGTCTATGAGTTGGTAGATGTTTATGGAGTTCCACTGGTGCAACCTACGAACGGGTTGTACGTAAAAAATACTATGCTTGGTTTCAGGCATAGTACACTGTGTACATATCATCTATAGGTTTGTTTGAGTGTGTTTGCAATGTGGCTTTTCATAGTTTCTCACAGTTTCTGTTGATCCCATTTACAATTGGTTTTTGTATGTTGACATCTCTTGAACCGTACATTTGTTAGGTTGATGATGCTAGTCAGAGTACTCAAAACCTATCTTCCACAGCGTGGGCTATCATTTTTGGAAATGATGAGATGGTGAGTATGAAAGGGATTTTCATTGGTCGGTCGACCAACAAAATCGTTTTGTATAGCACACTGGTTGAGCTACTCTCTGATGTTATTTGACATGGTATTTATCGTTTAGTCATGAGACTCAATTCCCAAATCGTAATACTACCACTTTCAAATATTTATTCGTTTGGAAATATTGACATGCTTCGCATGGTTTTCAAAGTAATGCTTCTAGAAATAAATTTCGATTTTCATACAGTATGAACACAATTCTAGAAATATAAACACTTTAGAAGATTCCCTAGCTAATCTTGTTTTAGATATACATTTGCAATGAATAAAAATAATTTTCAATTCACATCACATCATATTGAAAACATAATAGAAACTAGGAAACATGGAAAACATGTATATATATATATATATATATATTTATGTATATGTATATGTATATGTATATGTATATGTATATGTATATGTATGTATGTATATATATATGTATATGTATATGTATATGTATGTATATATATATATATATATATATATATATATATATATATATATATATATATTTATATATATATACATATACAATTTTGGTTTTACAAAAACTTGTGTCCCAAGACACATATGGCTACGTCACCCATATAAAAAACTACATGCAAACATTAGAGTAGACTAATCATGCTCATGATAAAAAGACACTATAGTAGCCATCTTGCGTAGAGGAAAACAAATATGTCTTGGCACCCTAATTGTGTGTCGTTGAAGTCACATGGGAACCTAATCAACTAAAGTATTATAAAAAATGTGGTTCAATTGCTCGAGGTGGCTCTCTACCTCTAATAGGATCTCGTCTACCTCAAGATCACATAGCCCATCTCGTCCTACTGCAACAACCTATAATGGTACCACTACCTCATCATGTAATTTTCCTTCTACATGAAAGGGATATGATGCACCCACTATTCGAACTGGTCCAGCATCTGCATGTAACTTCAAATAGTTTAGTCTCATAAACATAAAAAACAGAAACAAAAAATCGCAAAAATTTCAAAAAATAATGTTCAAAATAGTTTTACCTGAAGCATCCCATTGCTAACCGTCAGGAAGCATGAGCTTAGGATCATCATGCAAATCCATCTCTATGTAAGGATAGTCGTCGATCATGATGAACTATCTACATAACAATCTAAGGAAAGTTCGTTAAAACCTGATCATCGACAGACCCACATTTCGGGCCGTATGATCTATCCAGCACCTCATTCGTGGTACCCTCATATCGATCAGCTCCAGTATAACATATTGAGGCTGAAGAAATGGAACCTACTCCAAAGAAAAAGAGACTAAAATCGAACCATAACCAAATTTTTTCAACTTCCCTTCTTTCGTTTTGGTCAATTTTTATTTCATATTCACCAGAACACCCTCACTCAAGTTGAACATTGTTGGTGCTAGACACTCTAACCCATACTGCATGTGTGATCGACTCACTACATGGAGTGTCGAGATACCTTCTAGCCTAGCAATGATAAATAGGATCATCCTCAATATTAACTGGGTAACATCTTTGATATTAATATTCCATCCCTTGTAGGCTAGGATAGAGGTTGTCAATGAGTGTTGATATAATATTTCGTGGTATCCCCACGACTACTCCCATATATAAGAGAGATGGGGGCACCCCTCTTATATAACCCTATAATAAAGTAGATATCATCCACCATGATATTAGGTACATGTTACCTAAACATGAAGGTTTGTACATGAACATCCCATGAACGAACAATTTATTTCAACAAATCCATTTGTTGCCTCATACTAGGTAACAAGAATAATTTAAGCAATCCACAAATTTTCAGTGCCTAGATAGCGAGAGGATCGAAAGCTGCAGTCAAGTCTTCTTCTTAATTTTCTCTTTGTCACAAAATGAATTTCATTTTGTGCTAATGGGTACCGAAAAAACAAACAAGGGATTCATTAGGGTCCTTTTCATGCAAACAATCTAACAAAAATTCAAGGAAATGACAAATTTTTGAGCTTTTTCTGCCCAATGCACCCATGTACTGAAAACTAGATCATTGCACCTCACCGAGCCATCACAATTTCCCTAGGTGCAATGCCTTTTTTCACACAGTACGGGTGCCTTGATCCTAGGGTGAGTTTTAGTAACCCATCTACACTCAAAACCTTGAAAATTTGACATGAAAACAGAGAAATGGACCATCAAATGAAAGGGAAGGGTTTTGGCTCCCACATAGAATTGAAGATACTCAAAACAATCCACTGGATTGGGCACAATCAGCTATAAAATATCGAGGGAAAACATCCTTCAAAAATCTCATTGTTGACGGTAACTCTCAAATGATAAAAAAAAACAATTGATTTGAGTATTTATGGTCATTTATTGCATTATTTTATTCAAATTTAATTTTTTGACCTAGGTATGCTTCATTTTTACTATAAAGTAGGCATGTTGATTTATCTTTGTGGTGTTTTGAGTACGTCGATAGTTGTTAATGGTGTTTCGACATGTTTTAAATAGGTTATTTTGACGAGGGATAATACTTTTATCTCTTTTTTAGTCTCTGTAAACCTACGAAAAAGGAACCCCTTGGAGTCCACTTTCAGCTCTTTTCATACTCCCAAAAGATGAAAATATTTATGAGCACTTGTCTTTTAGTACTCATTAAAGTAAATGAAAATATGTCAGCTCATTATAAGTTTAACCCTTTTTTGGACTGGAATGGACTCTCTATGAAAAAAGGAATACCATAGTTAAACATGGCTAAGAGGTTTTCTCGAGTATTTTTTTCTACCTTTTCGAGCTCGAGAGACTATCTACGAGAAGGGACATTTGGACCTTTCTTTTTCGCCTCTTTTTCAAACTCTCTAAATATTAAAAAAATGTTTATTTCTTCCATCTCTAGACTTGTTAAAACATTAAACAATGATGGGATTTTGAAACATAACACGTTTGAGGCACTCCTTCTCAGATTTTGTTAAAATTAATTAGATGTATTCTTCTAATGGATCATCTTACAGATCAAGTATATGTTTTCCTCCTAAATCTCACTAAAAAATAAAGAAGTATTGAGCAGTATGGTTGGGGAAATTGGGAAAATAGGGTACTCCATTTTTGTAATGGTAGTGAGTCACTCTTGACCATGAAACTCTTCCACATCATCTCCATGGCTATTAGTTTGGGTAATATTCTTGTCATTCAATTCAATGTACCTTTTGCGAGCCTTCATCTCGGTTTTTGGTCAATGTTTCCAACACCATTCAATATCGTTATGTGTTGAAGAGAAGTAATTCCAGTTCATATCTGTCACAATACTCTTAAGTTTTATTCGATGTTTAACTTTTCCTGATATAGTTATGTATCATCGGCATTATGTCTCAATCATGATACATGTTTTGTGTCATTGATGGGGGATAGATCAAGGCCCTCCTGCAACAGGTCACTTCCTCTCGACGCCAGCACATCATTTAGGAAGTTGACATCGAAATTCCCCTTTGGTACCTTGTTGCTTGCATAGATTAATGGAAAGTGTCCTCACTCTTGGTGAAAAGCTTACATCAATGGATTTTAACCGAAATATTATGTGTGGTGTTTGAGATCAACTAGTTTACTCACACCATACAGATTGTACTATCATACCTTGAGTTCCATTAACATAATCAATGATTCTCTCACATCGATTAATAGCTTAAATCATCGGTGAGTAATCAGATGATGTCGACCATGTTTGACCTCAGCGCATTGATTCACATGGAAATTACTGATATGTTGGTTGGCTGTGTGAACGAGATAGAACACCTTGGATCTAGTTTCATCTTCATGAGTTATACAGAGATCACAATGTATAATGTTTGTGATCATATTGATAGACATCCAATCATGGGTGAATTAGTTTTATATGTTGACACGTATTTTGATCACCATACACGTTATTTTTTCTAATGTGTTGAGTATGGGTATGCCTCCCTCAATAAAGAGATGTTATGATGTAAATTTATTGTAAAAAATAAATCTAATGATGTGATTATTTCGAAAGACATTTTTGTAAAATACAAATTAAGATCATCGGTTGTTCTTGATATTGACTCGTCACAAGGTAAATCACTTCAATCATCAACATTTGTTTTTGAATTTGCACTTTAGGAGGAATCCTGTTATAGGACATTTTTTCACATCCAGTCGTTATGCCTCCTAATGGGATCAATGAACATCATATTAACCCTTTTCAATATCATTTCAAAAATCCCTATGTGAGCCTCCTTCATTTCCCAGAATTTCTGCCTGAAACCACCTCATCTGTGCAAGTTTTATTACCAATTCTCCTTGGCCTTGCTATGGAAAATTTTCACCAATACGTTGCATCATTGTGGTCAATGTTGACGCTTACATGTTACTCCCCTTTGCAACTCTATTCATTTTATAAATTAAAAAAAAAGACATAATTTCTAGAAGCTTCCTCTTCGAGAATCTTCCAGAATTTGTTTGAACCGTTTACCATGAATTAAAAATTCAGATCCTATCTCATCCTTATTTGGAGTTTCAGTTGGTGCCAGGATATGAACAATAATCAACCCTTTTTCCACATAAATTATCAACTTGAGGGCATTAGTTATTTCAAGACTAACGACACATTATATGCAGAAGAAATCACATGACCTGCTGTAGATCACAGGCTTAAATCCATATACACACAGACTACTGTAACAACAACTAAAATATATTGCATAGTTAAAAATACATTCACAACAATTGAAAGATTACACTATAACAAGAGTAATGAAATCAAACTAAAACATGAAACAATGAAAAGAAAGAGAAACGCAGAACCTGATCAGAAGAGTGGGCCCAACTCTCTGATCAAGGCTGTGGTAAACTCGTGAATTATAGGTGAAACTGTTAGGTCCCTATATCACTAGTATAGTCCCTTATTATTTTTAGTGTAACCCCCTTATTGTTATTATTGAACCCTTGTAACCCCCATTTTGTTATTATTGTGCCCTTAAATTAGTATTGTTAGGTCGGCTAGGATTGCATTGTGGCCCACTAGGATTACATTATGGCCCCATGGACTCCTATATATAGAAAGGAGGTTTTGTAAATTGTATCATCCAATAATTGTGCATTTATGTAATGTATTGGAGGTTTCCCCCTCGAAGTGGCTTATTTCTAAGGCGTTTATATCTCTTTTCTTCTCTTTTGGAGCTGGTTACACAACATTTGGTATCAGAGCTTTGGATTCTAGGGTTTCGCTGCTCCAAACAGGTCATCGTGGCATTTTCGCTATAAATTTTTTTCTACGAAGGTTCAGAAGCTGAAATTTTTAGGTCTGTGAAATCCTAAGGAAAGTTACCTAAAATTTGAGCTTGGTTCACAATATTTTCGGAGATATCATGCGTGGAAGTTAGGTCTTATTTTTCGAAGCTCTAACGGAGTCATCGTGGAATTTGTTTTAACCTATTAGGTTTTCTCTGAGGTTAAATTGTAGGGCATTCATGGTGGCTGAAACCCTGGTGTGAAGTCTCCAAATTTGAGAGCTTGTCACAATATTTAGTGGCATATGATGCGAATGAGTGAAAAATTTTTGAGGCTCTAGAGATTGCATCTCAAAGAGGTGATCATGGGAAAAGTTCAATAACTCTCTCTCTGAGCAGTGGATTTGAGTGCCATAAAATTTGGTCGCAATCACACGGACTGTAGTTTCTTGGCTATCAATTTCAGAGACAAAGGACGAAACAGTGACACGTGGCAAGTCCTACAAGTTTGCTCTACTGAACCAGTCCAAAATTAGGTCATTGTGGGAGATTGGACACAACTTTGTCTTGGAGAATCCAAATTAGATCAGACCTATGGCATTTGAAAGAAGCTTAAGAGGGCTACTACAGGGTGGAATTTCATATATTTAATATTTTCAATTATAGAGATAATTTAATTTCAATATCGAGCTCCTCAAAGCAAGTAAAAGGTATCAATATTGGATTCTAAAATGGCGTCTAAAAAGAATTCAACACCCATTAAGCCTTCAGAAGGCTCTACCATGACTCATGAAGATGAAGAATTGCAACATGATCTATCAAAATTACAAGAGCAAGTGCAACAAATTTCACTCTCGCAAAGAGCAACAAAAAATGAAATGGAAGTTTTTAAGAAAGGCGTGGAAGTGAAGATGGACGGTTTGAAGAAAGGCATGGAAGCTAAGATGGATGGCATGGAAGTGAAGATGGACGGTTTGAAGAAAGGCGTGGAAGCTAAGATGGATGGCGTGGAAGCTAAGATGGATGGCATGGAAGCTGGCATGGAAGCTAAGATGGATGATATAAAATCAAACATCGAAGATTTGACAAATTTGATACAAGAAATGTTTCCTAATGGTGAAAAGATAGTAGAAGAACCTCATGATGAGAACAAAATAAATGTTAATCGTGATTTCATAAACTCTAATGTTGGCGGGAAGAACCACCATATTCCAAAAATGGATATGAGGAAGTTTGATGGAAATGATCCTGTAACATGGATACTACAGATGGAGCAATATTTTGATCTCCATAATGTGAAAAACACACAAAAGGTACGCATTGCAACTTTACATTTAGAACAAAATACATTTGTATGGTATCGATGGCTTTGCTCCCATAAAATTTTTTTCACTTGGTCAATTTTTACGGAGGAAATGATAGCACATTATGAGGATACAAAGAGCAACACCTTCTTTAGCCAATTGATAAATCTCAAACAAAAGGGTTTAGTGGGGGAGCACATTGAGGACTTCCAAAAATTGAATATAAGGGTAATTGATATTCCATAGGAACACAGGATTGATCTCTTCATAGGCACTTTAAAGGATAACATCCAACATGAAGTTCGCGTTTTGGAACCTGATTCATTGGAGAAGGCATTCAGGTTGGCAAGAAAAGTTGAATGTAAAATTATGGCGACAAGGAAGCCTAGCACTCAATTCTATAAAGAAGGAAGTGTTGCTACGCCTAGATTTCCACAACCTACAAGGTTGACACCACAACAATTGGAAGAAAAAAGAGAAAAAGGGATTTGCTATAGTTGTGATAGCAAATACACTAAAGGTCATAAGTGTGCTGAGAAGAAATTATTTTACATAGATTGTGAAGAGGAAGAAGAAAATGAACAAGATGAGGATATACACCAGGAACCAGCCCTAGAAGAGGAAGAAATGAATCCGACCATATCGTGTAATGCACTGGCAGGAATTACCACTCCTCAAACTCTCAAGATAGAAGGACAAATCAAGAAGAAAAAGGTAATAGTGTTGATTGATTCGGGTAGCACCCATAATTTTATTCATTGTAAGGTAGCCAAGGAATTAAATTGTTTCCTATACCCAGCACCAGAATGTCAAGTGATGGTTGCAAATGGAGGAACTATAAATTGCTCTGGAAAATGCCATAATATTAAGCTAACCATGGGGAATATGTATTGACTAGTCCAATGCTTTCCATTCCTATGGGAGGTGCTGATGTTGTACTAGGAGTACAATGGTTACAATCTTTGGGGACGGTAGCTTTTAATTTTCAAGAACTTTTCTTGAAATTTTTTTCAGAAGGAAAGGAAGTCGAATTACGGGGTATTGAAGGGAAGCCGGGAAGGATAATAAGCTCTAATGTCATGATAAAGCTTCTAAAGAAAGAACAACGAGGTGTAATTGCACAATTATGCTCACTAGAAGTTCCAACATCAAAATCATCTATTTTTGCAGATCTCCAACAAGTCTTGGACAATCATTCCAAGGTGTTTGAAACTCCCAAAGGACTCCCACCTATTCGTGATCATGATCATGCTATTCATTTGATTCAGGAAGTGTTCCTCCAAACATCAGGCCTTATAGATATCCTTACTTCCAAAAGAGCGAAATTGAACGTATGATTGCAGAAATGTTAGAGGCGGGTATAATTCAACCTAGTCAAAGTTCTTTCTCTGCTCCTGTAGTTTTCGTACACAAGAAGGATGGATCATGGCGAATGTGTCCGGATTATAGGGAGCTCAATAAGCTCACCATTAAAGACAAATTTCCCATTCCTGTGATTGATGAATTATTGGATGAATTACATGGAGCAATTTATTTTACCAAGTTGGATCTTCGTTCAGGATATCATCAAATTAGAATGAAGACTGAAGATATTCCAAAAACGGCATTTCGAACTCATGAGGGTCATTATGAATTTTTGGTCATGCCTTTTGGCCTTACAAATGCACCTTCTACATTTCAAGGGTTGATGAATTCCATTTTCAAACCCTTCCTTAGAAAATTTGTGCTAGTATTTTTTGATGATATACTAATCTACAGCAGGTCTTGGAAGGATCATGTTGAAGATGTTGATAGGGTGCTCAAACTATTGCAGGAGAAACAATTATATGCAAAAAAATCCAAATGTTTCTTTGGAGTACAAGAGGTGGAATATCTGGGTCATATTGTATCTCACGAGGGTGTTAAAGTAGACCCTAACAAAATTAAAGCCATTAAGGAATGTAAAGTCCCCACAACCATAAAGCAGTTGCGAGGATTTCTTGGGTTAACGGGGTATTATCGCAAGTTTGTTAAGAATTATGGGAGAATAGCAGCACCTCTAACAACATTATTGAAGAAATATGCATTTTCATGGACTCCTGAAGCAACTAAGGCCTTTGAACATCTTAAGGAGGCAATGTGCCTAGCACCGGTCTTAGCTACGCCAGACTTCACAAAAACCTTTATTGTGGAATGTGATGCCTCAGGAAATGGAATTGGTGTTGTTTTAATGCAGGAAGGAAGACCCATTGCTTTTGAAAGTCGTCCAATCAAAGGAAAGTATTTACGAAAAGCTATTTATGGGAAGGAAATGTTAGCAATACTGCATGCACTAAAGAAGTGGCAAACTTACCTAATGGGAAGACACTTCAAGGTAAAAACTGATCATGATAGTCTTAAACACTTTTTGGAACAAAGACTATCTTCAGAAGAGCAACAAAAATGGATCACAAAGATGTTGGGTTATGACTTTGAAATAATCTACAAAAAAGGAAAGCTTAATGTTGTTGCAGATGCACTCTCAAGAAAGAATGAAGAGGTGGAAGCATTGCTGTGTGCCATTTCTATTATCCAACCAGATTGGATAACTGAAGCAAGAGATGAATGGAAGAAGGACAAAGATGTATGGACACTCATTCAAAAGTTGCAGCAAGATCCTAGTATATCTGATACATTTAGTTGGAAAAATGATTCCTTATGGTACAAAGATCGCTTATATCTTTGTAAGAATTCCCAACTAAAACAAAAGATTCTTCGGGAATTGCACACTTCTCCTTTAGGAGGACACTCAGGATTTTTAAAAACTTACCACAGGGTGAAGAAAGAATTTTTTTGGGATGGCCTTAAATCTGATATTCGAATGTTTGTGGCGGAATGTTTGGTTTGCCAGCAAAATAAAGTGGAAACAATTAAGACCCCAGGACTTCTACAACCTTATCCATTCCAAGTCAACGTTGGGAGGAGATTTCAATGGATTTTATCACAGGTTTACCTAAGTCCGAAGGAAAGAGTGTCATCATGGTGGTAGTTGATAGACTTACCAAGTATGCACACTTTTGTGCATTATCTCATCCATTTAAAGCAAGTACAGTTGCTAATACATTTATGGATAGAATTCAAAAGCTACATGGAAGCCCAAGGGTTATTGTGAGCGACAGAGATCCCATTTTTACTGGAAATTTTTGGACGGAGTTATTTTCTTGTTTAGGTACTCAATTAGCTCATAGCTCATCTTATCATCCTCAATCTAATGGTCAAAATGAGATAGTAAATAAATGTTTGGAAGGATATCTTCGTTGTTTTGTATCTGATAAACAAACACAATGGGTCAAGTGGTTACCTCTCGCTGAATGGAGGTATAACACTTCCTTCCATACTGCAGCAAAAATGACCCCATTTATGGCACTTTATGGATATCATCCACCATCGATCACATCATCTTTAAGGGAAAATTCGAAGGTTCAAGCAGTGGAAGATCACATCGAGCATCGGCAAGAAGTTCTCCAACTCTTAAAGGATAACCTGAATTTGGCACAAAATCGAATGAAACAACAGGCAGATCAACATCGCAGCGAGAGAAGTTTTGATGTAGGAGATTGGGTATTTTTACGGTTGCAACCATACAAACAAATGTCCCTCAAGCAAGCTAAGAAGGATAATAAATTATCGCCAAAGTACTATGAAGTTGGTTACCTGGTGTTTACAGAAATATTGGTTCTATGGCACATACAAGTTAAGGGCTTTTCTGCTCTGTATGATGCAATCGAGTTTTCCATGTTTCATGCTTAAAGAAGGTTATAGGTGAAAATCTTCAGAGTTCAAACAATATTGCCGAACTTGATGAGGAAGGAAAAATAATATTGTGGAACCTAAAATTGGTCATGGAAACAGAGCCTGGCTTCATTCCTGAAATCGATCAATTTCGGAGGTATCTCATCAAGTGGAAGAACTTACCTTGAAGATTCTACATGGGAGGATGAGAATTTTATACGAGAAGCACGATTTCTGGCGTTGAAGTTAACCTTTTTGAAGGTATGTTTAGGTCCCTATATCACTAGTATAGTCCCTTATTGGTACCAATTGTAACCCCCTTATTGTTATTATTGTGAACCTTGCCCCAATTTTTATAATGCATTATTGTGCCCTTAAATTAGTATTGTTAGGTCGGCTAGGATTGCATTGTGGCCCACTAGGATTACATTATGGCCCCATGGACTCCTATATATAGAAAGGAGGTTTTGTAAATTGTATCATCCAAGAATTGTGCATTTATGTAATGTATTGGAATTTTCCCCCTCGAAGTGGCTTATTTCTAAGGCGTTTATATCTCTTTTCTTCTCTTTTTGGAGCTGGTTACACAACAGAAACAACAAGATGTTTTGCATTCAATTAATGGTAGAATATATTGTTACAAAATCTCTATGTAATTGGGCTTAACCCTGATTCTCATCCTGCGGGCCCTCTTTATACAAATGTTCTAGAAATCCTTGATTCCCTCTAGCAACTCAATAATTACAAAAATATACTTTCTTAGGACAACAACCTAGTTGCCTAGAAGGAAACTATGAAAAATCCTGAAATAACGCTGGTGTGAAACAGAGTCTATTACGCTATAACAACAAGTGAAGATAGCTCTGGAAATTATGGGTTGTTCCACGACTCACGACTGTATCTTTCCCAATTTGGCCGAATCTGTAGAAATATTGGAGTTAATATTGCAAAAAGGTAAAACCTCCATGAAAATCACTTCATTAATCAAATATCCCATGAAAGATAAAGGAAAGGGGGTTTACCTCATTTATTAAGAATAATAATGGTACAAAGATATAGAAAGATGTGATAAAATGGGAGAGAAAAGCATAAAAATTTAGTACCCAACATCTCCCCCTAACTCATCTATTTGCATGTCCTCATGTAGCTCGTTGTCTCCTCATATCTAGATTGGATTGACTGTGACTGGCATGATGCTGTGTGAGATCATATTCTTCATCCATTTCCATCCCTGGTGGTTAATATCCTTCCGTTAAAACAACATCCTTCCACCAATCTGGATCAACATTGTATGTAGGAGCATATCGCTTGGCTGGAAACCAGATAAGGGGAAACTGAAACCTTAGCCCCATCCATTTGATCCCACAGCTATGAATGCATGCTACAAAACGTGGCATCCTCTCTAGACCCTGTGCAAAGTTAGGTGCCCCAAATGGTTCTCTTCCTCTGATGGATGAGGATGACAACATCCACCTTTTCTGACAACTGTCCATTGCTTCTTTACGAAACATCGTAATATGTTCGACACATAGGTTGGCACACCATTTCTGGGTTGCCAACATGTGTTCTCTATGGCCCTCAATCTATAGAAATGTGTAATGGTTGTTATAAATGCTTGAGGACTGGCCATGCTCCTTCCTCATCATTAACAACCTTCCGATTTTATTTTCTTCAAATGTATCCCAGGCCTTTCTCCACTTAATATGATTGATGGTATAGGAGGTAAATGCTCTTAAATGAATGTCCCGCACGAATGGAAGGAGGTTAAAATACTGATCATGCCTCAAGCAATACCCATGTGTGTAGAGCTCGCACATTAACTGTTGTCCTATGATATCATGAATTTTTAAAATACAGAGAAATTGAATGGGGTACTCAATCTCGTACCAAATCACCTTATATATACTTTCAATACAAAATAAAATAAATTGATCATGAAGGAATAAGGCATAGCTATGTGCACGAGTTCTGCAGGACATTACCTGTTGTGCCAGGGAGAACATCTTCACCTTATCTGATTGCAGCAGCTGCACTTGTTCTTCCAATTCTTCTATTTTGGCCTTTTGTTTAGCTTGTTTCAATTGCACCTTATATAACTGATATATGTATCCTGTGACAATTCTGGAAGCCTGTTCTTGAACTCGAAATTTTTCTTTCCTATGGTCACTCGCAGCGGACTGCCACTTCTATATTTCAGCGGCCAATAAAAATTCTCGACATTCAAACAAATCTTCAATCGGCCAGTCTGGGTGGCTGCAGATGAGACCTCAATTTTTGGTTTTAATGCCTTCCATTTGTAGATTTCTACCTTCTTTTTCAGCCAGGAAACTTGTCTTTTCAACTCCCGAACCTCCCTTTTTAGTCTCATGGTATTACTGAACTACAGCTGATACCTCTTCTTGAGAGGTAACCTTATTTTTTCACACTGTTCAATCCATTCCTACTTTACAATAAATTCCATTTCTTGGCCTATGACAGGCTGAGGAGGTGGCGGAATGCTACCAGTATTCTCACTGGGTTATTCTTTTAAGCCTTTCGGCCCAAGCTCCCTATCTTTAGGGGCTTCTTCCTCTGTATTCCCTTCAGGGACTCCTACCATCTAGTCAACATTTCCATTGACCACTCTCTATTATGGTGTTTCCACAGGAATCATATCTTCTTTGTGAGCCTCTGAGTGCTCCAACAAAGATTCAGTAGTGACTCGGTCGATCTTGGCTGTGTCAACAAATTTAACCATTGGTGGAATAACTACTTCCTACGTTAATATTTTGGGCGAGCAGAATCCCCTTGCCCCTCTAGGCATCATGGATTGGAACGGAGAACAAGGGACAGACTCATCATCCTTATTTCCAGCTTGAAACGGAGCTTCACGCATTACTACCTCAGTCGGGGTCGATGCTGGTTCTTGTTGGGCAGCATCGATTCCAAAGCTTGTTAACCTTATGTCCTCTCACTCTTTGTTCATCATTTCTTCTTCTAGGATTGATACTGGTTCTTGTGGGACAATATCGACTTCCCGGTTTATTCCTTCTCTACCTTCCTATTCCTCATGAATTCCTTATTTTTCCATAGTCAATACTAGTCCTTGAGGGACAACATCGATTTCGCAGGCTAACTCATCCTTATTTCCCTGTTCTAGCCGAATTGGGGGTGGTTCTTGTGTAGCACCCCCACTTGTTTCAACATTCATATCTTCTTGGGCAGGTGATGTTGTTTCTTTCAAACAACATCACTTGCCATTCCTCTGTCTGCCATTTCACTTACTTGTTCTTTATTGAAAAAATTTGACGGTTGTATGATAGTCTCGACTTCCTGCACGGTATCCATAATTTCTTCATCTGTGGGCTCCTCAGGTGAGGTTGGTTCTTGTGTGGCAGCCTCGACAGTGTTGCAAATTACCTCCTCCTTTCTCATTTCGTTAGGTTCTTCCTGATCAACCACCATTTCCACTTCTTTGGGCTCCTCCTGATAGACCTCCATTTTCATTTCTTCGGGTTCCTCTTTATCAATTACCTCTGAATGTTCCTCTTCTGCTAAATCAGTTGGAGAGACTGGTTCCTCTTCTCTAGTAGCCATAACGGTTGCTATCTCTTCTTCTAAAGATCCACAAAGTTTGACCTAGGAGACCCGAAGCCTGTTTATTGCATGCATGACCAATAAACACACCAATCCATGGTTGGAGAGCACTACCGACATCCGGTGCAAACGTCGAGCGGACTATACCATGTGCCACTCGAATATTTAAGGCATGCACCTGAGCTTGTGGAAATCAAAGGTGATTTATAATTTTAAAATAATACTTAAATAGTTTTGTGGCCTGGCCTTCGAAAGTAATGTATTTTATTACAAAAAACGTGACTTCAATCTAAGGATACAGCACAGTCTTGCACTCATGACCTTTTCCCATTTGAACAACACTTTTCCCTACCTGTAAGAATAATTCAGGAAACTTTGGGAGAGAAAATATCCGAGAAAATCGTTTCTTCCCCTGCTGTCTCAGCCCGCTAACGTCTGCAATTACCTCTTCTATGACAGGAACTTCCAGACCTCTGAACCGAGAGTAATTCTCATCTAAATTAAGCGCAAAATCCATTATGATTCCCTTGTCAAACCCCTGTAATCTATCGAAGTAGGTATCCCACCCTGCATCGACAAATATTTTCCATACCTTTGGATTGCTGTAGACTGAAGCTGTGTTTTCAGGCTCATGCCGCACAGCCAGCCCACCCATACTGTGGGGACTTGTAGCAACAGTTCTTGGAACAACAGATTGTTGGGCGAAATGGTGGATACCAAATTTGGAAAAATAGAATGGTGGAAATGAAAGGTGGTAATGGTAAATACAGATGGTAATTCTAAAAAACTGATAAAAATCATAAAATAATATGGTAAGTGTAATGAATAAAAATAGTAATTATTTCGTATGGAGTGGAAAAGACGTCTTCCCAACATGTATTGAATGATTATACAAAATGTCATTAGAGATCGTAAGGTGTACGACACACAGACTACCATAATGATTTATGAGGTCATTATTACGCCATCCTTGAACTATGATGGCACCCTCCCCCCCCCCCCCCAACTTAAATTTAAATTTTTTCCGTCCGTGGCATTAAAGTCTTCACACGGGATATTTAATTAAATCGGTAAAATTCATGTGGAGGCGTACCTGGCGACTACCTGGACGAAGTGACGGCTGGTAGGATGACGGTGCAGTAATGATGTAGATGGAGTAACAACAATACGAGTAGTAGCATCCAAAGTGACGATAGTGCGAGTAACAGCATCCGGTGTAACATCATCTGGAGTAACAGTAGTGCAAGTATCATCATCCAAAGTAACAACAGTGCGTGTAACATCATCTAGTGTAACAACATCTGGAGTAACAGCAGTGCGAGTAGCAGCATCCAGAGTAACAACAGTGCATGTAATAGCATTCGGTATAACAACCTCTGGAGTAATAGCATCGAGTAGCATCATCGGAGTAACAACGGTGCAAGTAATAGCATCCGGTGTAACAACATCGATCGAGGAGTAATAGCATCGAGTAGCAGCATCTGGTGTAACAACATCATGAGTAGTAGCAACCTAGTAACAAAATCATGAGTAGCAGAAACCGAGTAACAACACCATGAGTAGCAACAACCGAGTAACAACACCATGAGTAACAACAACCGAGTAACAACACCATGAATAGCAGCAACCAAGAAATAGCACCATGAATAGCAGCAACCAAGTAACACCACCATGAGTAGAAGCAACTGAGTGACAACACCATGTGTAGAAACAACCGATACTTTGGAAAAAAATTCTTTGATTTTTACTCCTTAATAGTAACTCCTGCAAAAAGACAACAATATAAACAATATAATTCTTTATTATTTTATTATATTTATATATATATATATATATATATATATATTTCAAGGAAAGGATGAAAAGGAAGAGTTATCTGCACTCATAACCTTGAAATCATATTTCTCAGAGAGGTGATTGAAAAAATCATCCTTAGAGGTCGGGCGGTGGTATAATCTCAGGCGATGTCCATTGAGTATAAATGAAGCATGTGTATCATCAATTGTGACTAGCCTGACTATTCCATTATCAAATACAATGTCTACCTTGTAAGGTCCCATCCAACGAATGAAAAGATTTCCCTTAAAATCCTTAAAGCGGGAGTCATAGAGTAGTTCCCAATATCCAGTCTGAAACACCTTATTCTTAATAAACTTATGGTGCCATTTCAATCTCTACTTTTGAATAGCATTAGTTCTCAAGACAACCATTGAACGGATTTCATCTAGTTCATTGAGTTGCGCCAATCGGTGTTTCTGGGAATCTGAGAGATCCAAACCAACTTCAAGAGTTGTTCTGAGCATACTAATTTCAAATTATATTGGAAACAACAGGGATTTCCCATAAACTAACTCAAATGGTCAAAACTCAGTTGTATTTCACCATGTTGTTCTGTACGCCCAAAGAGCTTCAGGCAGCTTCTGAGCCCAATCCCGACGATGGTATGCTACAGTTTCTTTCTAGATATTTTCCAATGTCTCGTTTGTGCTTTCCACTTGTCAATTCGCCTCGGGGTGGTATGGAGACATCACCCTGTGCTTGACCCCATATTTCTGCATAAGATTTGCTATCATGTGTGATGTGAACTGTGTTCCTCCATCTGAAACAATCTCTCTTGGAGTACCATAACGAGAAAAAATTTCTTCAAATAGAAAATCTGAGACCACCTGCTCTGTTTCTTTCACAACAGCCTTGGCTTCTACCCACTTAGTCATGTAATCAATACAGACCAATATGTGGACCTTTTTCTAGGAGGGTGGGTTAAAGGGTCCAACGAAGTCAATAGCCTATTTATCAAAAGGTTCAAGGACTACTTGTGCCTGCAAAGGAATTTCATCAGCCCGACTGGGCTGCCCCATTCGTTGGCAATTATCACACCTCCTGACATAATTATGTGCATTGCAAAAAATAGAAGCCCAGTAATATCTCATTTGTAGCACCTTATGGCATATTATTTTGTCTACAAAATTTCCCCCGCAATGGCCATCATGGGAATCTTTCAATACATCATAAATATCATCTTCAAACACACAACGTCGAATCTGCTTATCCAATCCTATATGAAAATGGTACCATGCCATCCAAGAATATCGAGAACTGTGATGAATAATTTTTCGATGTTCCCTATATGAAAAATGAGGAGTCACTTTCCTTGTAGCAAGATAGTTAGCAATATCTGCATACCACGAAGGTTTAGTAGAAACTGCGAAAAGGTGTTCATCGGGAAAACTATCCTCTATAATTGTGCATTCATCATTGTTATCCATTCTAGATAGGAAATCAACGACTACATTATCTTTTCCTGGTTTTTCTACTATTGTAATATCAAATTCTTGAAGCAATAGCAACCATCTTGTAACACGGCCAGGCGTACTAGGTTTATTCATCAAATACCTTATTGCTACATGATCAGTATGGAGAAAAGTAGAATACCCAGTGATGTAGTGCCGAAACTTATTGACAACATGAATGACAGCTAGGAATTTTTTTTCTTTCACCGTGTAATTTATTTCAGCAAGAATTAAATTCTTACTGACATAGTAAATTGTGTACGGTGTTTTGTCTACATGTTATCCTAAAACAGCCCCTACTGTTGTTTGAGAAGCATCGGTATGTGTGTGAAATGGTAATGCCCAACCAGGTCCTTGGAGGATTGGGGCCGTGCAAACCAACCCTTTAATTTGCAAAGCTGTCTCACAGTCTTCAGTCCACAATAATTATGCATCTTTTGTTAGAAATTGAAAATGTGGATGTGCTATTTTAGCAAAATTTTCTATAAAGTGTCTATAATAACCAACACAACCAATAAAGCTATGTACTTGTGTGGGTGTTTTGGGTACCGGGAAGTGTAATATTACCTATACTTTAGCCGGATCAACTCGAATTCCAGCAGCTAAGAGAAAATTTCCCAATACTACTCCTTCTTCCCTCATCATATGGAATTTGACTGTGCTCATAGATACATGGGTTTGATTACATCTTTTTAGTACTTTCTCTAGATTTCCCAATCCTTCCTCAAATGAGTTTCCATATGGAGTAAAATCATCCATATAGATCTCAATGCTATCATCGACCAAATAAGAAAAGAATCCCAAATTTTCCCCTTCGAAGGTAGCAGGAGCATTACATAGGCCAAATGGGAGGACTGTGTATGCAAAGGTTCCTGATGGGCATGTGAAAATTTTTTATCCTAGTCTTCCAAGGCTATCTGGATCTGGTTATATCCACTGAATCCTTCTATGAAGGAAAATAATTTCTTCCCATCCAAGGTATCTAGGACTTGGAAAATGAATGGAAAAGGGAAAGGGTATTTTTGCGTTGCCTTATTTAGTTCCCTGCAATCTACGCAGATCCGCCCTTTACCACTCTTTTTGGGAACAATAACTAGTAGAGATACCCATTGGCTATCTAAGATGGGGTAAATGAATACATCCAATAATTTTTGTAATCCTTCCTTGACAATGCTTTTGAGAGAAGGTTTCATTATCCTTTGGGGTTGTCTTACAGGGCGACAATCTTCCTTAATATAAATATGATGAGTACAGAAATTAGCATGGATCCCCTTCATGTCTGTTTAATCCCAGGAAAAAGCTTCTTGATGATCTTGAAGGACTTTGAAAAGTTGTTTTGTCTGGGATTTGGACAGGTTTGGGTTGATATTAAGTTTTTTCCCTGGTTCAATCTCAATTGGGATACTATCATGGGATGAGATTACAGGAATGTCTTCAATTTCATCTTCAAGTTCAATGTTTTCTTGTGTTTCACATCTCATATAAGATTCTAGAATCTGTCGAGTTGAATCGAAAATAGAACTAGAATCATTAATAAAAGCGTTAATGGCATCATCCTCGGTTTCTAGTTTAAATTGAAGGGCCTACCCAATAGTGAAGACTGGTCTAACATCTTCATTTTCAAGTTCAGGCTCTTCTACAATTAGAGGTTTTTTACTAGTTAATCATTTTTCATATGGGCTAGGTTCTGTAGGAAGATAAAGAGTAATATTCTTTGTAACTGTCCCATTTGATATGATCATATGTCCAGATCGGCACCCTATGTAGGCGTCTACAGTTGTGAGCCAACGTCTTCCCAAGATTAATGGGTGACCACCAACTGAAGATCGATTTTGTAATATAAGGAGGTCCACAGGGTAATGCCATGAATCTACTGAAATAATCACATCCTCTAATTTCCCTACTGGTTTAATTGTAGACATGTCTGCTAGTTTCAGGATAGTTGGGGTTGGTTTAATGTTTCAAATGCCTAATGTGTTCATCGTTTTAGAGGTGATAATGTTGATGGAAGATCCAAAATCTACCAGTACATTTGGGATTTCAACCCCATTGATTTGTACTGTCAGAATCGAGTTTCTTGGGTCTCTATATTTTACAGGCATGATCTTTCCTAACATAGTGTCGGATAGTCTACCCATCACATGAATAGTTAATGGATCCTTACGTTTCTTCCCTGGTTTCTTTGAGCAGTATTCTTTAAGGGTCTTTTCACATATAGGTACATCCCTCATAGCCTGTAGTGGGGGTATTTTAACAAAGATATTTTGCAGTTCCCCTAGGAAATCAAACTCTGCTTGAGGGTTCAGTTTATTCAAGGTCAGTATTTTAGGATATGGAGGAGGAGTTGAATGACCTTGATTAGGAACAGATTGGGGAGGTGTCTGGTTCATTATGTTTTGGTTTGATTTATCCCCAACTGTCCTCTGTTCTAGTTCTGTGTCTTCACTATAAATCTATTCTATAATAATAGGTGAAGTGGGTGCATTTACTACTCGGCCAGATCGTAGGTTTATCTCATTAAGTCTTGCGGTAGAAATGCTATAATATGGAAGGTTAGGAGTGTCTGTTTGTTGGATCCCTTTATTATTAGGATTCAGATTGGGCAGGATAGGAATATGGGGTCTAATGGATGGGTTTCCTGGAGGTACATTAGAGGGAAAATAAAGTTTTTTTTGAGGCATAGACTAAGGAAACTGACCAGTAGGAGAGGGTCCATGCTAGTTCTGATTCCATAAAGGATTTAGACTGGCCTGGGGAACCCATTGTTGCTAAGGGGGATACTGATATTGAGACCACATAGTTGAAAAAGGTGCAGATTGGGGACCCATATTGAAATTATTAAAATACTAATATGGGTCCTAAATCATACCTGGTTTCATAGCTTGTGGTTGAGGTTGCCATGGCTTCTTCTACCACATGAAGTAAAAATGGTCTACCGTGATTTCTTCACTTGCCCCTTGAAAAAATGCCTTCAGTCTGGGCAAATAAGGACACGAGCTAGTTGCATGAGTCTGTTCACAAATTGCACAGGCTTCCACTATGTTTAACAGGCATTCCTTCAAAGGATGCTTCTTTCTGCATTGTGGGAAGAATATAACCATAGTCTTTTCCAACTCCGTTTGTTTTTTTTTTGCTTGCAAAGTGACCATATTAGTGGATAATGTGCTCAGAATATCAGTCCTCAGGTTGTTCAGTAGGCTTCCAATTTATTCCTTTGTAACCCCTCCACCGCAAGTCTTTGATGACCGAATTCCTTGTCCACTCCTTTCAGCACCCCGTGAACACTTAATGCAATAGTCATAGATAGTGTCGAAGAATTCTTTCGAAATATCCCATTTTCCTGCTATATTCAAAAGTTGCAGGGATTCTTCTCTAAGTGCTCAGAGAATAATGATCTTCAGAATGTCATTGTCCAGGTCACTATGGCTAGATCTCTGCAACATGTATTTGAATCGTTCCACACAATCCTCCTTGTTTTTTTCCTCTTTCTGTGCAAACTTAAAGATTTCCTCAATATCACGGGATTTACAGTAATCTTGGTATTTTTCCAAGAAGTATTCTTTCATCCCTTTCCATGAAATAATCATGCTCCCTCCTACACCCATGAACCATCTCAGGGTTGTCCCCTTCAGGATAGCAGGAAATATTTTTAAATTTCTGAGCATAAAAAATATAATCATATCCTCGAAAAAAAATTTCAAATACGAAGAGGAACATATTAGGTTCTTCAGAAGAAAGCCCATGGAAACTAGGCAGAGTTGTTAAAGGGATGGGTCTCATCGGTGCATCACCTATAACATTTCCAATCGAAAAATTAATAGAGGAACTTACAGGTGCCATAAATACCCTCCAATACTCACTTGGAGTTTCGACTAGTTCTGCAGATGGTACTTGGAGTGATTCAACTATAGGAGGTTTCACTGCACTTGGCCGGTCCCTTGGTGACCCAAAATCCTTCGGGAATTCTCTCTCCAAATTAAAATTTCTTAATTCTACTGTAGAAGGTTTTATAGCACTTCCTTGGTCTCGTGGTGATGAAAACCCTTTTAGGGGTTCTCCTTCCCAATTAGAATTTCTCAATTCTTCTGATCCTCTACTTGCTATTTCTTCCCCTTCTACTGATGGTAAGGATGTTTCCCCCACCGATACCCTGTTTATTAAGTCTTCCGCCGTCAAAATAATACCTTCTGGTACCATGGATGGCACTGGTTACTTCACAGACTGCACTTCAGAATTCGTTTGAACTCTTATCCTAACAGCAGCATGAGATGATGCCTCAGATCTAGATTTTTCAATGATCTCATAAATATATGTCTTCATTCCCATATACTTTCCTTTCTTTGGGGGTCTTCCTCCGCCCCTCTTATTCATATCCTTGTTTATACAAATTGTGAAGAAGGTTCATCAAAGTAACAAAATCGCTCAAGACCCAGAGCAGGACGGATAAATTCCTCCCCGGGATAAGAGAGTAGGTTCAAATAGAAAATATATTAAAATAAAAGGAAAATCCAAGTTCATGACCTAAAGTAGGGTAGTCAAATACCCTCCTCTGGACGAGAAGTTGGCCATTCATAAAAGAATAAAGGAAAATAGAAAAACTAGAAACTATGCCTAGGACTTAGGGCAGGGTAGCAAAATGCCCTACCCAAGATGAGGGATCAATGTTAATGAAATGAAAAGCAAGAAAAAAAAATAGCACACTATGCTCAGGGCTTGAAGCAAGGTAATAGATGCCTTCCCCAAGATGAGAGATCAATTCTAAAGAAAAATAATAAAAATAAGGAAAGAAAACATAGAGCTCTATGCTCAGGACTTGAAGTAGGGAAATAAATTCACTCCCCAAGATGAGAGATCAACCCTTAGATCAATTGCAGATCCTGTTCTTGCACCTATTAGCCTTCCTTGGCAATGGTGCCAAAATTTTGGTGTCTGGATATGAAAAATATTCAACCCTTTTTCCACATAAATTATCAACTTGAGGGCGTTAGTTATTTCAGGACTAATGGCACAGTATATGCAGGAGAAATCACATGACCTGCTGTAGATCACAGGCTTAAATCCATAAACACATAGACTACTATAGCAACAACTAAAATAGATTGCAGAATTAAAAAGACATTCACAGAAATTGAAAGATTACACTGTAACAACAATAACGAACTCAAACTAAAACATGAAACAATGAAAAGAAAGGGAAACATAGAACCTGATCAGAAGAGTGGGCCCAACTCTCTGATCAGGGCTGCAGTAAACTCGTGAATTATAGGTGAAACAACAAGATGTTGTGCATTCAATTAATGCCAGAATATACTGTTACAAAATCTATGTGTAATTGGGCTTAACCCCAATTGTCAGCCCGCAAGCCCTCTTTATAAAAATGTTATGGAAATCCTTGATTCCCTCCAACAACTCAATAATTACAAAAATATACTTTTTTACAATAACAACCTAGTTTCCTAGAAGGAAACTATGAAAAATCCTGAAATAACGCTGGTGTGCAACAGATTTTGTTACGCTATAACAGCAAGGGAAGATAGCACAGAAAATTATGGGTTGTTCCACGACTCACGACTGTATCTTTCCCACTTTAGCCAAATCTAGAGAAATATTGGAGTTAATATTGCAAAAAGGTAAAACCTCCATGGTAATCACTTCATTAATCAAATATCCCATGAAAGATAAAAGAAAGGGGGTTTACCTCATGCGTTAAGAACAATAATGGTACAAAGAGATAGAAATATGGGATAAAATGGGAGAGAAAAGCATACAAATCCATACCCAACAGTTTCCATCCCCTATCCTTTGATCCCATCCTCCCATGAAAGGTAGATCTAAAATATTATATTGGTAATTGGATAACAACTCCCAACTTACCGCAGTCCACTATATATTTACCATCTTGCATATGCAAGAGGTTAATGGTTGGCTTTTGGATTCTACCCTTATGTTGTTGATGGGATACGGTAACATTCACACCTTTAGAGTGATTGGAGGTGAATATTGTGAGAAGGAAAGGACAAGCTAACAAATTGGAGGAGCTATTCAACAATATCAACACCTATTTATGGTTGTAATCACCTTCCATTTATAATAAATCAAATAACTCTATGTTTTCCTATATGTAATTTTTGTTATTTCACTTATTTCAATACCATGTTAATCTATTGAATAGATGACTTAGATGATATTGCATAGATCTCATATTTTATTCTCTTTTGTTATATTACTTTGCAATGTCTAATTTGAGTAATCAGATATGGAATTGGTGCATTCAAGCTAAAGAAGGAACAAAGTATGTGAAGGATTCCAAGTAGGTTTCTGTTGGCTTGAGGGGTCCTAACCCAGGTTTGGTGTGCAAGGTTTTGCCAAAAGACCCCTATACTACTGGTCCTTTCAACAATTCCCTACTTGTGTAGGTCACAGTATCACCTGAAGTAGTATGGGTGGGTGCTGGAACTAGGTTTCCGCACCCTAAGAAAGGAAGGGTAAGGCAAGTAGGGCTATGTTCTGTTCAGATTACCTTGTCTCTACACAGGGTTAAATATGTATCCAATTTCATCCACGTGCACTAGATCTATAATTATATGCTTTTCATAACATCAACACAACATTACATAACTAGAATAGAACAGATCTAGATTCAAATCAAGACGCAGAATTTTGCAGCATGATATAACCAAAGCAGAACAGATCTAATCCTTCAATATACAGACCTTCGCATCGCAAAGAAAAAAAAAATCATAAAATAGTAATTAACATCAATTCATTCAATAGTACTCACAGATTTAGATCTAATAATCCAGCATATTCATTCATTCATCAGCCTTTCCTTACAATTCCCTTCCCAACCTGTGCACACAGCAACAGGGTCCACACACAGCTGGACTAGGATCTTTGCACACAGCCAGCAGGAGTCTGTTCCCCAAAAACCCAAACAGATCGCTTACAAAACAGATCACATTAATAGCTCATAAAATCCTTCGTCCAAGTTAGTGGGTTCTTCCCCTGTATCAATACAAGACAGATGATCTGGGCCTGCATTCAACCTTCCAGGCTTCACGATGATCTCAAAATCATACTCTTGAAACAACAACAACTAGCGGAAAATCTTCCCCCCCAACATAGGCTTGTTGACCAGGTATTTTAAATCCAAATGGTCTGTAAACATCTTAAAGTGTCCCCCCAGCAGATAGTGTCGATATTTTTGTAGCGCATACACCATAGCCAGTCCTTCACATTCAGTGGTAGAGTAATTTCGTTCAGCACCTGAGAGTTTTCGACTAGAAAAGGCAACCGAATGATCAATATCCCTTTCACCAGGCTGCGTAAGGAACACACCCAAGGAAATGCCTGACGCATCAAAATGTACATGGAATTATTTTGACCAGTTAGGGAATATTAGTATGGGTGAAGAAATCATCTTCTCCTTGAGTAGTTCAAAGCTCTTCTGACATATATCATTCCAGAAAAAAGAGACATCTTTCTTTAGCAGTTGTTCCATGGGAGCTGTGATCAGGGCTTCTCCTTGAATGAATTTCCTGTAATAGCCTGTGTGACTGAGAATGGAACGCAGTTTTTTCTCCATTGTAGGGGCTACTAGGTTGATAATTACAGCTATCTTCACAGGATCAACCATCAGACCCTACCGACAGACTATATGACCTAGCAAGATTCCGAACGGCACATAGAAGACACACTTCTTGACATTCAGGGAGATCTGGTGCTTTCGACACGCATCCAAAATTAATCATAGGTTTGAGACATGTTCTTTTACTAAGCCAAACACCGTCCAATCATCGAAGTAAACCTCTAGAAACTTATGGATAAATTCTTTGAACATGGCCACTACGACCCTTGAAAATATAGCAGGTGTGTTCTTAAGACTGAAGGGCATGAACGTGTATTGGAAGGAGCCCCATTCGGTGGCAAAGGTGGTCTTACTGCGATCCTCTGGTGAAATTCTAATCTGATGGTATCCCGAGAATCCATCTGTGAAGGAATAGGCTGCTTAGCCACCCACACTATCCAAGATTTCATCAGAGAAGGGAGTAGGGAAGGGGTCGTGAATGCAGGCATCGTTTATTTTTCGGAGGTCCACACTGATACATATTTTTTTTTCTCCTGAATGACCATTGGGCTGATCCAATCTGACTGTTCAACTAGTTCAATGATACCTGCAGTCAACATTTTATCCAGCTCTTCTTTGACCTTTTTTTTATACTTAGGATTCAACTGGTAGGGTTGCTGCTTGATGAGCCGTGCCTCTGGCTTTAGAGTGATGTGCATAATGTCGAGTTCCCCTGTGATTCCCTTAAGCTCTGAAAACTTTGTAGGGAATAATTCCAGGTACTCCGTTAATAGCTCGGCGAATTTTACCATAGTGCCTTCATCCCAATAGGCCCCAATTTTTTCCAGTTTAGGGTGTTCATCTATCCTGATATTAACCTCGCGTAGCCAGAGAGGTTGCGTTACATCGACATTTAAGAGCGATGGTCCGATAACGATACGTTCCCCTTCATATTCTGGAATAGAGATATTCTGCGAGTTGTCTTCCTCTTCATTAATCACCAAGCTCCAGCAGTTGACTATGTCTTGCATCTGGGCCTCCCATGTCAGAATGGCTCGTGGGGTGTGGGGGTGAGGCTTCTTAAAGATGAACGCATCAATGTCTTGTAGGGCTTCGTTAAGCATTTATGTTCCCCCAATGAGTCCAAATGTTCAGAGGAAGTCCTCTTTTAATATGTCCCAATGGTGTGTCCGCTGATGTAATTCGGCATCTAAGTACCAAGTAGTGGGGATAGGACCTAGGGCATGTATAAACAGATGGATCCACTCGTTTGGGGTTTGGTCGGCCCACTTGGTTTTCCATATATGCAGATGCGTACGGGGATCTTTGGGCCCCAAGAATATCTTCTTGCACACATCGGCAGGGGTTGTGAATCACAGCACCATCCTATCTCGACATGTCTCCCAGTCCGAAAATGCTTTCTTGTGGGTATCCCACCATCGGGCAGGTGTACCGTGTAGCGCTAGATTGAGTGCCCAGAGTCGTTGATCCGTGGGCACCCCAGATTCTAATGTTTTTATGAAGTCCTACACAGTGCTAGACTCATCAAAGTGGTGAAGGTTCCTTACCTCCGAAGTGATGTAGTAGAGAGTCCTTGCAATCCGAGGGCCTCGTATGGTTGAAACCTTGTGCAGCTAGGCCTACCACTTCTCAAGTTCCTCATCTAGGTCAGAAAAGTACTCCCTATTTTTCTCCCAGTTGAATATTCCACCTGTTGCAGGATCATCCTGGTCCTCATCCTGTACTGTCATCCTGTAGATGTGATCAAGCTCCTCATCCTCATATGTTGGTTCAATATACCGTGCACCCTCAGCGAGATCCAGTGGTACTATTACACATGTCCCATTCTTCTCAAACACCATGTTGTGTTTTTATAGATTAATGAGACCTCCTACATTGATAGCCCAGTCTATCCCCAGGAGCACAGGATAAGGTTCTGTATCTTCCACAATTTCTATGACCTCAAAGTCAGCTAGGACCTTTACTCCTGCGACCTCAACCATAACCCTTGGAAACTGTCCCAGAGGGATGATCTTCTCTTGATTTTCCATTCACAGCTGGATGGTGGACCAGTGTAATTTAGGTTCCCCCATTCGTTGCCAGGTTTTTTTCGGTAAGACATTCGCATCAAATCCAAGATCAAGAATAACCTGATCTATCTCGTAGTCACCAATCTATGTAGTCAAGTGCATCTCTCTCCCAGTGCACCTTTTATAGCTGTGTAATTTGTGTACTTCCTTAACCTCAGTCATCATGCTGGGCTGAGCTGTGCAGTCCTGTAGTAATACTTAAATACTTTCTCCCGCCTATGGGCTGCGTAGGAGCTTTAAACATGCCCTTAAAAAGGTTTCAACTTCTTCTTCTGGTAGCTGCGCAGGGGCTCCCAGTGATTCCTGCTTTTCAGGATCTGGTTCCTTTCGAACATCAAGCTCCTCTCTGGCTTTCTAGGTGACCATGCTACGCGTTATGCTCCTTAGCTCCGTTTTGACTCTCTGTATATTTCGTGTGGGAGTAGATTGTTTGTCCTTCATCTTTGTTAGCAAAATCGGGCGGTCTTTGATTTCATGGTCCAACTGTCGACAGTATTTACAGGTCTGCCTAGTGGGATTTGAGCAATCCTGGGCGAAGTGCCCTACCTCTCCATAGTTGTAGCAGATCAGTTGGCCCTGTCCTCATCCAGTGCTTCCTCCTTGTCCCCCCTGCCCCGTGCAGGGGAGCCACCAAATCTCGCGGGGGATCTTGAAGAGGCAGGATCGGATTGTACCCTATAGAGGGTTGCCTGATCTACTAGTAAGTCATATGTGCCGCAATTATGTTCATCGTGTCCTATAGATCAGTAGAGCTTGCACCATTTTTTCTTCAGTTCATTTCTATTTATCCGCAGACACTAGGTTGTATCATGCAGTCCCGCTACCCTCAATATTCGCACCAAAGGTTCGTGCTTACTTCCTTCCCTCTTTCCATCCGTAAGCTCTGTATCTCCATGTGCATGGCCCCGAGTTACTCCTGAATTTTTTTTACTCCTTCCCTTGTGTCATCCTTAGGTGCAGCTTCAAGTTTCATGGCAGCTTCCAAGGCTTTCTCTTGTGATTCAAAATTCTGATGGCCCATGGGCCTACGCAAGTAAGGTAGGATCATAGTGATAAACCATTATGTGTGCTATTTGTCATCGTACTTGAACTCGCCTTCCCAGATTGCTTTCTTTAACCGCTGATCTGCCTCGCAGACTGAGTCAAATGCTCCTTTCATGAAGTCTTTTACTTCCGATACCAGTTGGGAATAGGATTTCCGTTTCTGGAATTGTTGTTTTAGGGCATCCTTAATATTTTGAAGTGTTGCGCTCCCGTTTTGAGATATGTACCGCATATACCAGTCCAGGGCCCTTTCCTCAAAAGCCAAGGATAGCTGCGCACTTTTTACAGTATCACTTACCACTCCTTGCACCGTCCATACCGAATCGACCACAAACCATAATCGTTCCAAGTCCTCATCAACTACCCCCTTAAAGGTAGGAAATTTTAAGTGTGCCACAATGGGCTTCTTCGGTTTATCTCCCTGAAGCCCTAGCATTGGGGCAGATGACTGATATTGTGTAGGTGGCGACGAACTATGCATGGGGAAATCCTCTTTTCGACTGCCTCGATGGTTCTCACCGTTCCGCGTTGTGCCTCTGCTCATTACCCAGTCCCTTTCTGAGATCTCTTCCTATCTCGGCAACAGAACCATTTCTTTTCTTGAGGGGTCCTGACCCAGGTTCGGTGTGCAAGGTTTGCCAAAAAACCCCTATACTACTGGCCTTTCGGCAGTGTCCTGATTGCGTAGGTCACAGTCTCACCCGAAGTAGTATGGGTGGGTTTTGGAACCAAGTTTCCGCACCCTGAGAAAGGAAGGGTAAGGAAAGCATGGTTTCGTTCTGTTCAGATTACCTTGTCTCTGCGCAGGGTTAAATATGTATCCAATTGCATCCACGTACACTAGATCTATAATTATATTCTTTTCATAACATTAACACAACATTACATAACTAGAACAAAACAAATCTAGATCCAATTCAAGACACAGAATTTTGCAGCACGATATAACTAGAGCAGAAGAGATCTAATCCTTCAATATATAGACCTTCGCAGTGCAAAGACAAAAAATTCATAACACAATAATTACCAGCAATTCATTCAATAGTACTCATAGATTCAGATCTAATAATCCAACATATTCATTCATTCATCAGCCTTTCCTTACAATTCCCTTCCCAACCTGCGCACACAGCAGCAGGATCCACACACAGCTTGACTAGGATCTCCGCGCACATAGCTAGCAGGAGTCTATTCCCCAAAAACCCAAATAGATTTCTTACACAACAGATCGCATAAATAGCTCATCAAATCCTCCTCCTTACAATCTAAAATACCTCTCTATTTATAACAATCTAGCTTTAACATTCTTATGGTCCGCAACCCATCGTTTTCGGATCCGTAGTTTACCCTTTAACCCATTACAATGCGTTCAGGGCTTTGACCCACCCTGAAACCCCTGCGCTATACTAAATATAATAAAAAATAACCAAAATGGACAAGTTTCGTAGCTTGTTAGGAGACCCCGTTCCAACAGTTTATTTCCATAATCTATTTACTTTAAGGAAAGAATTGGGTTAATTGCTTCTTTTTTTGTTCTATGTTGGCCATAAAATGTAGGGGAGACACTTTTGTCTACAATTGTAAATCTCTTATTGTTGGAATTATGATTGCATGTGTTTTCCCTGATGACAATCCACTTGTAAACTACAAAATATATTGGTTATGGATAAGCTAAGAGGTGGAACAGTGATGGAACAAAATTTCAGAATGATGGGATTTTTTTTTTTATAGATTAGCATCTAGATGGATAAAGAACATATTTAAGGATTATACGTGAGTTGATCATGGAAAAGTCGTGTATACGCATGAGTAAGAAGAAGCAAAGTCATGTATGTGCTTGTGAATTAAGTTTATGATACCAGGCATCCTTACCATGGTATCAGCCCACAATATTGAGCACAATATCAGTTATTTGATCCCCTCCAAGAACACCATCAGAACTTGTGTGGTTTTGGTTCATGGTATTGTCTAAGGCTCACACTATATAAGGAGGTTAATATCATAGTGCTAAGTGTGCATGAGTGTGTGAATTGAATGAATACTTCAATCTAAAGTATATATGCATATAATGGGATATAATAAATAGATAGATCTGACATTATGATGCACCCATGAATACAATAATGAATCATTCTCTCTAGACCTTAAATTAGTATGTATTTGCATGATCTATTTATGATTTCTTTAGATATTTGGTCTAGCACGTGGTTGTTGAAGTGAAGGGTATGATCTGAGTAATTTTGCAGTTTTGAAGTGTTGTGCGGTCCTGAATTATATACAAATCTATATGCGGGTTTTTCATGTTGAAGGCACGTATACACACAGGTTCAACTATGCAAAGGCGCGTATCCAAGCTAGGGTATTTCTGAAGAATGCTGAAGGAAAAGTATGATTAGATTTTTGGTATTTCTATTGTCTGTGAATGATGTCTTCATATATATCCATGTTGTTTAAATACTAATTATACTACTAGTTGATTATGTATAAAGATCAATAATTGGTTGATTGAAAATCATGTATGCTATTCACTGTATAAGGGTTCTATAAATCTGACAAAATATGTTTGAATATCTCTGATCTGTTTTGAGTCTAGTCAAAACTCTAATCTCAATATATAAAGATCTATACATAGGTTCCTCCATAGAAAACCACGTATACATGCGAGTTGTCGTAACTGAAGTTTTGTATACATTTGTTTTATGAATATTAGAGTTGCAGTTGATTTTGTGTGTTGATGAAAAAGTGTGGGTTTAATTTTGTGGTCTCGTTACAATGAAATCACTGTTCTGTTCAAATTTGTTTGATGGTTGTTTTTTTTATCTATAATTTTTGTTGAATTAAATATTGTTGGATCCAGTGTGAGAATTTATGAAATGTAGCTTGCAGTGGGTCTAAGGGTCAGAGCCTTCACTGTGGAAATCGAAGCTTCCTACTAGTAGGAGGTGTTGATCAGATCAGGGGGTTGAATCTCCCTTCCAGTGGTGGCTAGTAAACGACATTAGGGGGTTGGAGCTCCCTTCCAGTAGCAGTTGGAGAACAAGAGAAGGATGTAGAATTTTGCAGGTGGGTGCCTACATCCTACTATGATTTTGTGCCAATAGAAGAATGTAAGAGGTTTTATATATAATAAATATGGAGACAAAGACGAAAAAATCGGTGGTTTTCTCCGAACTTTGGTTTCCACTTTAAATCCTGGTGTTCACATGTGTTGCTTACATGTGATGATTTGTTTTTTTATTACTGCACATATTTACTTCTGACTAAATATATGATGAATAAATGATTGACTGGGCTAACTAAAGCTTCTCAAATTTTATCTGAATAATAAATTCTCTAGGTATACGCAAGTTTCCTTTCAGAAAGGCGCGTGCATACTCTAGTTTGTCTAATTAAAGTTGCGTATAAAAATTAGTAAAATAAAGAAAAGTATTGTGAGTTCGAAATACTAATTCTCTCCCCCTCCCCCCCCCCCTCCCTCTCAGTATTTTTCCCAACAATTGGTATCAGAGTAGGTCCTTGTAAAGAATATTGATATCTAGAAGAAAAATATACCAAGATAAGAAATAAATATGGAACAACATCTATCAGACCACCACACTTCAACAGAAACAATTTAATATTCTAGAATACAAGAACAATATCCTATATTCAGTCCCTTGGAGAAGATGTTTGGTCAATTGTTGAAGGCGGTTACCAATATCCAGTTACAGATCCCATAGATCCAATAGCAAGGAAGAACTATTAAAGTAATTCAGAAGTTCTCAATAAATTATTAGGAAGCCTACCCGAATAATAATTTATCAAGATTATGCTGTTAAATACATCAAACGAGATATGGGACAAAACCATTCTAAGCTATGAAGTCTATGCCAAGGTAAAAAGTTATAAACTACAATCTCTCAGAATTGAATATGAAAATATGAGAATGCATCATGATGAAATTATTGCTATTTTCATTTTGTGTCTAGATGATATTGTAAATCATATGATAAATATGGGTGAAGACATAAAATACACAACTTTAGTAGAGAAAATATTAATATCTCTAGCTCCTAAATTTGAGTCAAAAGTATCTACTATTGAAGAGAAGCAAGATCTGCAAACTCTTACTATTTTTCAACTTCATGTTATCCTAACTCCTTCTGAAATGAGAAAAGGAGGTTCCTTTGAAGTCAGAGAAGTTTCATTTAAAGCTACTTCGAAATAAAATGAAAAGGAACAACAAAATTAATATGGCTATTTATCTTCAACTTGGCACGAGATGCTTCATAGGTAAGCTTCCTTTCAAATGTTTTTCTTCTGGAAGAGTGGGTCATTATGATGCTAAATGTCCTCATAAAGATAATCATGATAAGGGAAATGATATAGCAAAAGGTAATAGGAGATGATTTGATAATAGAAAAAGTTATTATACTCTTGAATATAGTGATGGATTTTAAAATAGTGAAGAAGGAGAATATGATCAAGATCTTAAATTTCTCATGGCCTTTGAAAAGGACACTAGTAATGCTAGAGACAATTTTATGGATACTTTAAAAGAAAATTATTTCCTTGAAGAAATCAATCAACTCAAAATATCCTTGGAAGAAAAAAAAATAGCCATAAATACTCAAAAGAATCAACTCATAGAAAGGATAATCATATTGAGAAGTTAGAATGTGAAATAGTAAGCTTAGGAAAAGAACTTGAGAAAGTAAAAACTCTAAATCTTATATTTTCTAAAGAATATGAAACCCTGGATGAAATTATCAAGATACAACGCTCTCCTCTTGTGAAAAAATGGTCTTGGATACATTGGTGAATCTTCTCAGTCATAAAAATCCCCATAAAAACGCTATCTAAATGCAGAAAAATCCAATCATAAAAGTCTCATCACTTTGAATAATAACACAGACAATTCTCTAGTAAATCATGTTCATTCAAATTCAAGGATGAAAAATAAGAGAAGCATCAGTCATAAGGTAAACAACACTAGAAGGTTCTATGATCGAATAAATTTCTTCTTTAATGAAAAATGTTTCTCATGTCATAATTTTGGTCACAAAGCTACTCAATGTGTTGGATACAAAACCATCATGATGAAAGAAGAAAGAAACCAAAGAAATTATACAGGAACAAAGAATAATTCTTATAACAATTTTTCTCATCTTCAAGACGAAATTGAATTTTCATTTTTCAATATCTTTGGACATGAGGAATCTAAATGTAGGATAAAAATAAATCCAAAATAAAAAATATCCACACATTATAAGGTATGGAAAAGTAAGGACTTACAATCCGAAAGTTGTGGAAAAACTTTATTTTCAGAAGGAGAAGAAAATGAAATGTGCATTGATGGTAGATGTTCAAAACACATGACATGTGATAAAGACAAACTTATTTCTTACAATGCATTAGATAAGGAAAATAATGTCACTTTTTGAAATGAATCTCTTGTTGTCATTATGGGTAAAGGATCTATTTTTTCTAAAAGAAAAGGTTAAAGGTAGTAATTTTATATATGTTGATGGATTAAAGTGTAACTTTGAGTGCTAGCCAAATGTGTGGCCAATGAAATGAATTTGTCTTCCAATCATAAGAAGGTGTGGTTCATGAACTTGACAAAGGAAAAACCATAATAAAAGGAACAAGAAGACCGAGTAATATGTACATATTGAAAGGTGGCAAAAAACAATGTTATCTAGGAAAAGCTATAGAAAACTAGTTATGGCACAAAAGATTTGGAAATCTTAGCTTCTCTCAAACAAGAAAATCAAGAAGGATCAAATTTGTTCGTCATTTACCCATCATAACTTTACCAAAAAGTACAATATGTAAGTCATGCCAATTTGGTAAGCGAACCAGAGTTTAATTTAACACCAAAGAAGGATCAATAAGTAATCCTCTTGAACTTATACATACTGACATGTGTGGACCTGTAAGGAAAAAGTGACATCATGGATAACAATACTATAACTTATTCATTGATGAATTTTCTAGAATGTATTGGATCGGTTTATTGAAACACAGAGATGAAGAATTTGAAAAATTTAAGGTCTTCAAATATTTATTTGAAAATGAATTGGACTAAAAATAAAATGTCTCAAATATGACCGAGGAGAATACATGTTGAATGAATTATTTGATTTATGTGAACAATATGGCATAACAAGACAATTTTCTATAGTTGGAACTCCGAAACAAAATTTCATGGCAGAAAGAATGAATAGAACATTTTAGGAAATGGCGTGTGTTACGCGTGATGAACTTGGGACTTCTGAAACCTTTTGTTGTGAACCTGTGCATACTATAGTAAATATTCTCAACAAGGCTCATGTTCATTAGAATAGTGATAAAAATCCTTATGAACTTTGGTATGGTAACACTCCCACTATAAAGCACTTTAGAGTTATTGTAAGAAAATGTTTATCATAAATATTTATCAAGAACTTTGTAAGCTTGAACCTAGAGAAGATGAAGGAATAGTTCTTGGTTACTCTTCTATAAGTAAAGCATACAAATACTACAATAAGAGACACCGAAAAATTGTTGAATGTATTCATGTTGTGATTGATGAAGTACAAACAACTCCCAAAATGGAAATAACAACAAATGAGTATGATGATGATGATAAATGTTTTCCCACATGAAATCACAATGATATAGAAGAAGAACCTAATGAATCATCAGAAGAAGATCCATCAGAGAGAGAACAGGCTCCATCCAGGTACTTTCAAAAGAATCATATGGTATCTCAAATTTTGGGAGAAAAGGAATCAGGGGCACAAACAAGAACAAGACTTCTGGGATCTCATAGTTATATAAAACTATTATCCACCATTAAACCACAAAATGTAAATCAAGATAGTATAGATGAATGTCATATTAATGCCATGAATGGAGAACTGGATCAAATTGAAAAGAATAATACTTGGGAATTGGTTCCAAGGCCTCATGATAAAAATGTTATTGGAACAAAATGGATATTCAAAAATAAGTTAAATGAAAATGGATATGTAATTATAAACAAAGATAGACTTGTTTTTAAAGGTTATGCTGAACAAGAGGTTATAGAATTTGAGGAAACATTTGCACCAATAGTTAGACTTGAAGCCATAAGAATGTTTCTTTCATTTTCAAGTGTTCAACATTTCAAACTTTATTAAATAGATGTAAAATATTCCTTCCTTAATGGAGATTTGGAAGAATAATTTTATATAGAACAACTAAAAGGATCTATTTTTGAAAATGTTGAAAAACTTGTTCGCAAACTCAAAAAGGCTCTATTTTGGCTAAAACAAGCTAAACGTGCATGGTACTATCATCTTGACAAATATCTTCAACAACAAGGCTTCACAAAAGGATCCGTAAACAATAACCTGTACACAAAAATTGAAGATGAAAAACTAATATTTTTTATTTTTTATCTTGATGACATCATTTTTCTGAGTAGTGAAGATTCCATGAATAAAAAATTTGCTTCAATTATGAAGCAAGAATTTGAAATATCTTTAGTTGGGCAAATAGCATATTTTCTTGGTTTACAAGTGAAACAAGCAAAATATGGCATCTTTCTCCCACAAACAAAATATCTCAAGTAGATACTGAAATGTATGGGATGGAATATTTCATACCTATGTGCACTCCAACGATGACCGAATGTAACCTTAGTTCTCATGATGATTCTCCCATGGTAACTCAACTAGAGTATAGATCTATGATTGGAATTCTACTTTATCTAGCATTTACTAGACCAAATATCATGCATGCAGTTGGGATTTTTGGACATTTCCAAGCCAATCCAAAGGAATCACATCTTCAGGAAGTAAAAATAATATTCAAATGTCTCCAAGAAACTCAAGACTTTTGTCTATGGTATCCCAAAAATTATAATCTTAACCTTCATGCTTACACATATGCAGACTCGGCTGGAAATATTGATGACCTCAAAAGCACTAGTGGAGGTCAATTTTATATGGGGCCCCAATTAGTATCTTGGTTCAACAAGAAATAAAGTTACATTTATTTATCTACAGTAGAAGCAAAATATTTGGCTACTGCATCATGTTGCACACAAATTCTCTCGATGATGCAGACATTACAAGACATTCAAATTAAATTTTCCCCTCCCATATCCATCCTATGTCATAATACAAGTGCTATTAGTAGCTCAAAAGATCCTGTTATGAATTCCGAAACAAAGCATATTCCTATCAATCATCAAATTTTACGAGAACAAGTACTTGAGAAAAGGGTTAAATTGGAGTATGTTACCTCCAATGAACAAGTTGTTGACATATTTACTAAACCTCTTCCAAGAGAAGCATTTGAATATATCAGAAAAAAAACAAGGAGATGTCTTTACCTCATTATGTTGTTAAAATTATCTTATTTGTTTTCAGGTGAAAAAAATTTAGAAGAATAATTTCGATACGCAGGATGCTTGACGCATAGTCGCATATATATGCAAGCCTCTCTTCAGACAATCGTGTATGGATATTTTTTTCATAAAATCGGTTGGTCAGCCTCTAGAACAGAGTTTGTAATTTTGCTTACACATATAGTTTCACTCTATTAATCAAGTGTTGATGGGTACAACTTGAGGTTATGGTTTTCAAGTTACATTTTCTTATTTTATATCTATCTTGTTGATGAAGATTCTTTGATGAATTGGTTGGTGAAAATGTTCAGAATGCATAGGTTTAGGGGGGAGCATTAGCCTTGCTGGGTATAACCCATCGTTGGCATTATGTTCGTTGTTGAATTATGTTGGATGATCTCTCTCTATTGAGGTCCTTCGGTCTTGGTTATAAAAGTCATATCTATAATTTGATGTAACGGTTAGGTTGACTACCTATGATGTAAATATTTTCGTATTCAAACCTGTATGGACCTTTTCAAATATGTAAACCCACTTGGTTGGGTGCTTGATTTACAAATGTAAACCCACTTGGTTGGGTGCTTGATTTACAAATGTAAAGCCACTAGGTTGGGTAGTTGAGTCAAATATGTAACCCCACTTATTTTGGTGATTTATGTTAGTATGAGTCCTTGGTGATAGAAAAGATCATAGAGTCATGTATTTCATTGAAAATATGTTTGAAGGTTCAACATGTGTTCGAAGGGAGCATCATCTATATAGTGCAACACAAATCTACGGAACTCTTGTATCCACAAGGGAAGAAAATACTTGTTTCATCATTGGTCCACCCTATGCCATTGATTTCATAGGGGAGAGTAATTTTTTCTTTAGTTTTTTAATAATTCTTATGTTGATGATCAGTCACCAACATGGTTGCCATCAGGTCTAAAGGGGGAGATTTTTTTCATTATGATTTCATTTGTTGTCCTTGATGGTAACCCACTTGTAAACTAGAAAACATAATGGTTTTGGATAAGTTCAGAGGTGGCATAGTGATGGAAGAGAATTTTAGAATGATGGGATAGAATGTTTATAGATCAGAATTAGAATATGAATAAAGCACATATTTAAGGAACTATACGTGATTTGGTCAAGGTAAAATCGTATATACCCACGAGTAAGAACAAGAAAATTTAGGTATGTGCTTGCACATTAATTTTATGATACTAGGGGTGTTAGCCCTCTAATTTTCTCTATTTTTTCCATTTTCCCCTTCCTAAATCATAACCATTTACCATTGTTTTACCTATTTTATGCACCCTCATCTTGCACCAGTCCAAGCACGGTGACATATTTCGTATAAACTTTATTTTTCATATTTTTAATTCAACTTAGCATTAATTAATTATTTATTACATGATTTCTTAATTTTAATCACTCTTTGTAACTTATTGATATCTCTAATCTTTATTTGGTAGTTAGAGTACTTACCGTGACCGCTGATCCTAGTGCAGGATCCGATCTTGCACAGTTTCCAGCACAACAAATCCTTGTAGCAGATCTGAACCTCCTTGAAAACCGCCTCATTTTAAGTAGCTTCAGTCGCGATAGAAATATCGATCCAAAGGCAACTGAGACCGAATCTGTGAAGGACGAAAGCTGGAGATTGGCTACGGCTAGTTTTGCTAAATGTCTAATTTTGAGGCCGAAAAGCTAAATTCTGTGTTTAGTTATGTAATCGGTTGAATGACCTATTTTGGCCTTTGGCCAAAGATCTATATAATGTAAAATGTAAATAGTACTAGGAGGCTAAGTTTTTGATAGCAAAAGAGAACAGAGACACAAGTAGAGAGGCGGTAATAGGTTGTTTTATTTTTTTATCGCTTGAATATGGGCTGGACGATGTATTAACGTATGTACTTTCCTCAGTGAATTAATAAAAGGGAGCTCCACCTCATGTTTTACAAATTGAGTTTCTGTATTTGAGCTGATGAATTCATTAAGTAACTAAGCAACATTTTTATTTAAAAGGGAAACGTGTTGGTTGGCTAGGGCCCAGCCAACCCAGCATGTTTACCCCATTTCCAATTTTCCTGTAATTTGTGTTTAGATTGTCAAGTGTGATTTAATTTTAAGCACATGCATTCATGTGTGAGTGAAAGTGGATCCGTTGTGTCAAGTAGATAAATTTCCTTTTCCTGCAATTTCCTTTCCTGCACTTGATTTCAGATTAGTTTTCCCCGCCTGGTCCAAGCAGGAGAAATAACCCTACACCAGTGCACATTGGTGTGATATCTCCTTTTCTGCAATTATTTTTTATTGGTTTTCCCTGCCTAGTCCAAGTACAAGAAATGAACCTGCACTAGTGTACGTTGGTGTGATGCAGCAAGCCTTCTTAGTGTACTTCCCATAATCTTCTTTCTTTCATTAAACACTTATGACAGGATAAATTTATATTGATTGTTTCGTTATTCCTGCACTCTGTTAAGATCAGAAACATTCACCTTTTATGTGTGAAATTTGATTTAACAGTATAATAGCACTTGCAATAATTAAGCATTTATTTTAAGAATTAAATGCTAAGTGCAGGAAGCTTTGATCCAGTGCAAGAATCAGTTTCTTGCCACGGGATCTAAGTGCTTTGAACCTGGAAAAGTTCAAGCCCTTGCATGAAGTAAAAATCCTTTAGTAAAGACACCATTTATACCTTCTGCATAAATCTCTGATCTTGCACTAGTGCAAGCAGACTATGAAAGTGCAGGACAGATTAGCGTAACAAGGAAATCTCTAAAGGAGCAAGTTTAAGGGCCCATCTGATGAGACTGTTAGTGTCTCTGCTAAATAAAAAAAAACACTCAGTAGTTAAAAAATAATTAGCTAGAGTGATTTCCTTTTATCTTTAATTCCCTCTTGCAAATGCACTCTTCCTTGTTCCAGTCTTATATTAGCTTGATGGTTCAAGTTGCCTTTTTCTCTTTTTAATTTGATTCTACAATCTTTCCTTTAAAGAAAGTAGGGATTTATATTAGGAAGATTCATAGCATCTCTGGCATTGCCTGTTCTTCATCTCTAAGTTTATGGATCCCCCGGGTTGACAAATTAAGTGTTGAGGAGTTTGCTTAAGTGTAATTCCTGCACCCAACATTTTGGCACCGTTGCCGGGGAGGCGATTTGATTTGGTAAGAATTTTCTGATTATACAATAAAGGTAATTCTTCCTTTATTTTTGCAATATTGTTTGGAAAAGCTTCTTTGAAGGAATTTCAATGGTGTTGATTGATTTCTAACAGCATTTTTTACTAGAATTTGTTTGTTATTTTTCTTTTTTTTGAAATGAATTCCTAAAAATGGTAAGGGTTCGAAGCCCACTAAGGGCAAAAATAATTCTAAAAATAATTCTCACATTGGGTCTCCTTCTGCAAGCCAGAACCCCAATCCAATTCAAACCCATCATGTAGGAACAATCCACCTAGATTCTGGTGACAACCGCTCAGGTGTGGATCAGCCTGTTGAGAGTGGTATAAGTAAAAGGGAAACAATGTTGGACCATGAAGATCATTTGGAAGGGACTGGTGAAAACCAGGTAAGTAAAGAAAAATCCACTTTCATGTTTCCAATTGTGGATCCTGATACTGTGGCGTAAATGAAGAATATTCCACCATCAGCTCTCCCTCATTTCCATGGTAAAGTTCATGAAGATCCTAACTCTTTTCTATTCGAGTTTGGTATTCTGTGTAGAAGTTATGATTATTCAACTGACGCTCAGAAGTTAAATTTATTTCCTGTTACTCTCAAGGACTCAACTCTACGCTGGTTTATGGGGTTAGGAGGAAACACTATAAACTCTTGGGATCAGATGAAAAGAGTGTTTTTGTCTAAATATCAAGAATATTCCAAAACTTGGGACATGCAGGATGAGATTTTTACAATCATACAGGATGATGATGAAACTCTTGAATATTACCTAGAAATATTTCTGTATATTTTACAAAGGTCGAAACTTAAGTTTGATCCAAGTACTATTAGAACCTTGTTATTAAGAGGACTTACTGATAATGCTAGAAATAATTTAAATCTGTTAGGACAAGGTGATATTTCTCAGCAAAATTTTGAAAAAATTTGTGAATTATGCAGGAAATTTTCAAGAAATCAGTATAGATCTGATAGAGGAACTCGAAATAGAAATAGAAAAACTAAATCTACTGACGCTATGATTATTGGACTAGAAAATAAAATGTAAAACATGAAATTGATATAATGAATACTGTTACCAAATAGTTAGACTCTTTAAAATTTCAACAAAAAATCATGAAGGAACAAGAGTCATTATGTATTTTCTGTCCTAAATGTAGAGACAAGAATCCTCCTAAAGAGTTTCCTCTTAATTTGAAAGAAAATAATAAGTGTGATATTTGTGCAGAAGACCATGTCACAAAAAAATGTCCCTCTATACCAGGACTTAAAGCTATATTTACAGGGGGACAACCTAAATCTGAATACTTGTATGCTATGGGAGCAAGAAGGAATTGGCCTCAGGTAGGTACAGGTATTTCTCCTGAATTTTCTCCACACTATCTTGGTTATAATTCACATGCATATTCTTATCCTAACACTAATCAACAATGGCATTATGGGAATCAATATCAGCATGGGAAACCTTATAAACCATGGCAACAAGTTTGGAGAGGTCCAAATCATTCTCCATACTCCTACAAACCACCTATGTAGTCATATCCATCTACGCATACACCTTATTCAATGCCTCAACTTCCGAGTCAGTCTACTCCACCGTTGACTTTACCTCCACCCTTTCAACCTCCTCAGTTGGCTGCTCAAACTATGCCCAATCATAACAATAATAAAGCAGTACAAATGATCTATGTAACAAACCCACCTTTACCATTCAAGTACCAGTCTATTCCAATTGGGGTTCATGATATTCAATTAAGATTGGGAAGGACTGTAACATCATAAAATCAAAAGCAACCTATAGTGATTGTTGAAGAGAAAGGAGAAGAGGAAACTCTTAACCATTCTCCAAAAGCTGTCACTAAGTATCCCTTACCCTCTGAATCCTTTCCATCTTCTTCCAACCAACCTCCCTTCCTAGAGAGGTTAATAATGGAAAGAAGTGAGCCTATTTCTGAGACTAGTTTGGCATCTGAGCTTCAGAATATTTTCATTAAGATACCTTTGCTTCAATCCATTAAAGATATCCTTATTTGTACGAATATTATTAAGGAACTATATCTCAAGAAACCCAGAAGAAAGAGATTGGAACCCCAAACCATTCAATTTTTTGTTAGGGAAGCAGAGTTGATGACGGGATGTGTGTCTATGGAAAAATATACTGATCCCAGAAACCCTGTTGTCTTAGTTCAAATTGGTAATGTCCTTGTCTCTAATTTTCTTATAGACTTGGGGGCAGCCATTAATGTCATGAATAAGCAAACCATGGATCAAATTCGGTTATCTCATCTTCACCCTACTCCCACTATGCTTGAATTAGCAGATAGATCTAAAATTAAGGCAGAAGGAGTATTGGACGATGTGATCATCTCATTAGATTCTTGGGAATATCCTGTTGATTTCATTGTGCTTTAGCCAAAGAACCCAGTAGGAGGACATCCCTTGATCTTGGGTCGACCATGGATTACTACGGCCGATGCATATCTTGGATGTTGTTCCGATGATATGTATATTTCACATGGAGATTCTAGGAAGAAAGCTAACTTATACCCCCCTGCGAGATCCATTCAGGACCTTCGAGATACTTTATGGTTGGATCAAAGCAGTGATGAGGAGACTCAGCCCATTTCTCTTATCCATCATTATACTGGGTCTTCACAAGAAGATGATATTCAAGATTTCCTGAATAATCTAGACACTATGCCTAATTTTGAGCCATTGATCCAGATTTTCAGCCTAGATTTTCAAGATAATCATGATTTTCATTCTTCTGTACCGCTGCAGTTGACCACTCCCTTGAGTACTCCTGAGCATGATACTACTCTTGTTGAGATTAGCCCTGGTAAATCCTTGCATATTAGTTCATATTTGGACTCATCTCAGCAGGAGCAGCTTGTGAATTTGTTGCAAAACCATCTTAGTGCCTTTTCTTGGGGCTATGAAGATACGAAGGGTATTCCTCCTGAAACTTGTACACATCATATCTATATTTAGGAAGGAACCCAACCTGTCTGAGAACCCCAAAGGTGAATGAATCTATCTATAAGAGATATTGTGAAGGAATAAGTACATAAACTCTTGGATGTCGGTTTTATCTATCCTATTTTTGACAGTTAGTGGGTCTCTCCATTAGTGCTAGTACCTAAGAAAGATGGAAGATGGCATATTTGTATTGATTATCGATAATTAAACAAAGCCACTCTCAAAGATTACTTCCTTCTCCTTTTCATTGACCAAGTGCTTGATACCCTTGCAGGAAAGAAATATTTTTCCTTTTTGGATGGCTTCAGTGGCTATAACAAGATACAAATTGCACCCAAATATCAAGATAAAACTACTTTTACATGTCCATGGGGTACATTTGCTTATAAAGTGCTTCCCTTTTGTTAATGTAATGCCTTCGCTACCTTTCAAAGGGCAGTCCTAACCATTTTTGCTGATCTAGAATTTGTAGAAACTTATATGGATGACTTTTCTATGTTTGGTGATTCTTTCCAGGAAGCTCTCAAAAATCTGGAGAAAGTACTTCTCCATTGTCAGGAAGCCCATCTCGCCTTGAGTGACAAGAAATGTAGATCAATGTGCAAAACGGGAGTGGTACTTGGCCATTTTATTTCTGGTAAAGGTATCTAGGTTGATCCATCAAATATCGAAATCATTTTGCATCTTCCTGCACCCAAAACTCAAAGGGAAGTAAGAGGTTTTTTAGGACATGCTAGTTACTATAGAAGATTCATTGAAAATTTTTCTAGGATAGCTGCCCCTATTTTCTGACTTCTAGCTAAGGATAGTGAATTTTCTTGGTCCACAGCTTGCCAGTAGTCTTTTGAAACATTGAAGGAAAAGTTGGTACAGGCACCAGTTTTGAGAGGTCCTAACTGGTCCCTACCTTTTCACATTTCCTCTGATGCTTCAAATTTGGCTATTGGTGTAGATTTAGGACAGGAGGAAGATAAGCAATCCTATGCTATTTATTATATTAGTAAGAATTTGTCTTCTGCTGAATTAAATTATACAGTTACAGAGAAAGAGTTTTTAGTTGTAATTTTCGCAATTAATAAGTTCAAGCACTATATTACAGGATATGAAGTATTTGTACATACTGATCATTCTGCGATTAAATATTTGATGAAAAAACCATTGACTATCGATAGATTGACTAGGTGGTCGCTATTATTTCACAAATTTAATGTTACTATTGTTGATAGACCAGGAAAATCTAATGTTGTAGCAGATTTTATTTATAGATTAGATAATCCTAGTGAAGCAACTCCTGTTAATGATGATTTTCCGAATGAACATATTTTTTCTATGTCAATAGATTCTCCATGGTTTTCTGACATTCCTAATTACTTGATTACTTGGAAAACACCACCCCATTTGTCCGCTCGTGAAAAGCGGAATATTATTCAAAAAAGTGCTGCATACTCTTGGATTCAAGGAGATCTCTTTTACACTGGTCCAGATTTGATTATTCGTAGATGTGTAAGAGAGGAGGAAGTGTTTGACATATTGAAATATGGCTATGATGATCCTTGTGGAGGCCACTTCGCTGATAATCAGAATGCATATAAAGTATGGCGTGGTGGTTTCTTTTGGCCTTCCTTGTTTAAGGATGCCAAACAGTATGTCAGGCGATGTGATAGTTGTCAACGAATGGGCCAGCCTAATCAAACCAATGAAATTCCTTTATGCCCCCAAGTTATTATTGAGCCATTTGAAAAATGGGCTATTGATTTTATAGGGCCAATAAATCCAACGTCATTAAGTAAAAACCATATTTTGGTTTGTACAGATTTTGTTACAAAATGGGTAGAAGCTAAAGTTGTTTCCTTTGCTACAGAAAAAGTTGTAGTTGATTTTCTCTTTATTGAAATCCTTACTAGATTTGGTGTGCCTAGAGAAATTTTTTTTGACAATGGTTGGCAGTTTATTTCTAATCTAGTACAGGGTGTGATGGAGCAATACAATATTCGACACAAGAAATACACACTGTATCACCCGCAAGCAAATGGCTAGGTGGAATCCACAAACAAAGTGATCGAGTCCATTCTTACAAAGACAGTAAATATGCATCGGAAAGACTGGGCTGAAAGATTACCAAAAGCTTTGTAGGCCTACAGAATCACTTGGATAAATAGCACGAGACATACACCATATGAGCTGGTATATGGAAAATAGGTTCTGTTACCAATTGAATTCCAGATCAAAACTTTCAGAACTGCAGTTCAGTTAGGACTAGATCTCTCTTAGGCACAAAAACAACATATTCTCCAATTAAATGAGTTAGATGAATTTCGTAGGGATGTTGTTCAGCAGAACATGCTAATTCAGCAGCAAGGCAAAAGGTGGCATGACAAGTCTATTCAGAAAAAGCAATTCCAACCTGGTGATTGGGTGCTCCTTTATGATTCTAGATTTAAAAATTTTAAAGGTAAATTCCATACACGTTGGATGGGACCTTATGAAGTGATCTGAGTATTTGAGAATGGAGCAGTAGAAGTTAAAACTATTGATGGACAAAATTCAGTATTCTTGGTAAATAGACACAGATTAAAAAAATATTTTCAGCCACTTGCCAGAAAATATTTTACACAGCAAGTCCAATAGCAATTCGGGACGGTAGTGGTGAATGGTAATACCAGCCTTTTGAAAACATGAATTCTTATTCTTCTTAAAAAAAAATTAAAAAACAAAAAAAAATAATAATAATAAAAAGTAAAGAAAAAATATTTTCCTGTAATTATGAAAATCAGTTCACTGACATGATTTGAGAAGGATCAACCTGAAAACCATCTTGTTTGCAGGAAGATCAAAATTTTCTAATAAAAAGAGAATGTTGGTTGATCTTTAGATATGATATCGACCACCAAGTAAAGGCAGGTTCAACAGAACCAACCTTTATACAATTGGGGTAATTAGCATGGATATTTTTATTCAAGGAACACTTAATTCTTGTTGCAGTTATTTTTCTTGCACCATGCAGGCAGACCTTCCAGAAAATTTTCTACCTTTCTTCATATTCCACTTTCGTAATATTCCCTTAGTTTTCTTCTTCAATCCCAGAACGATTAACCTTCCCATATTCTTCTGAATTTACCCTGTCTGTTTCGTAAAAACCCCACTTTACCCTTGAATTTTTTTCCCCTATCCCACATCTGTTTATCCCCTCTTCTGGTATTATTCCTAGAATCCCTGTAAGAGAATTCCTTCACATTTTTAAATTTCTCTTTTCCCACTTCTTTTTTCCCTCATGAATTAATTACAGGATCTCGCGCACAAAGAGAAAAAGGATATGCTCTAAAGCATGAAGAAAGGGCGAAGCAAATTTACAGTATAAGCTGAGGAAGCCATGTTAGAAGTCCAACCTATATTTTACTTAAATTCCCTGTTCCTTTTTTTTAGATATTATGCTTGCACTAGTGCAAGCATGTCGTCCTATATAATAAGTGCAAGTAGAATGGTACCAACAGAATAGCTTAAGCGGTGCAAGCATGCACCCTGTCAGAAACATATTACAAATTTTTCTTTTCATAGCATATGTCATAGGAAAGTGGTCATCATGAAAGTTTATAAGAAATCCTTTCACTTAGTCGATGAGTACTTGTGCTATCATATTAACTAGGAGAAAATTATTTAAAGTACAAGGTGTTTTTAAGTTAATAATCATGATCATTTTTTAATGAATGCTAGAGTTCTTTTTTGAATTATGAAGCAGTGCAGAAATTTTTAACCGTTGATTGGATATAATTGCCCCTTTCCGCCATAATCCTAGATGTGCTTCACTCATAATGATTACCTCACCTAGCCATTAAAATGTTGCCGCAATCACGAGTCCAGCACGATCTCAAACATGCCGCAAATCCACAGCTATTTTAGTGGATTGAATGGGTGATAAGATGGAAGGGATGGTGGATGGTTGGATCCCTATATATAAGAACCAATTTTCCTGGTGTTACATGTAAATTCTAGACTATTCATAACCATTAAGCGGTGATGCCGCATTTCGAAGCAAACGTTTGTCTCTTAGTAGGGTAGAACAGACTTATGAGTATCGCAATAGTCTTGCACTATTGTGAGATTCAGGCTTTCTTCAATTCTTGCAAAATTTTGACGGGAACAACCATGAAGTGGCCCTACAGTTTTCCAGAAGCTTCAAAAATGGCCGAGTAAAAATTGGGCCTCTAAAGTTCGAGGTTACGGAAGAGTTTATAGCAGCAGTGACAGGCTTGGAAAATACTGGTGAGTAGTGGTTTAAAAATTAGAAACTAGAAAGGAAGTGATGGCAGCGTTTCGTCATCGAAAAGAATATGAAGGAAGATTGGAAGAAGGGAATTCCACGCAGTGCCCTACTGGGACAATGGAAGGACCTCCTTTTCATCCTATAGAAATTCGTAACCTGTGAGGGAAGGTACTCCCTCACTTTTGTGTAGCATTTTAGGATGTTACAGCATTTCGAAGCCGGCCAGCACATCCGGTGGAGGATTGATTTCCCCCATTTTTTGCTTAAGAGATTGGAAATAATGGCCAAGGGTGAGTAGGACGGACGGGTAGAACAAGCCGACAAGAAGCTATATCACCACGACTTGATAAAGATTTTGGTCCAGAAAAAACTAGAAGTTAAAGGTATGACCTGGGAGGCGATGTTAAAAAAACTACATAAAGAGACAATTGTTGGAAAGGAGACAGAGGACCCCGCCATCACAAGCAAGGGTCAGAGTAAGAATGTAAAGGGGAGTCCTTCTTGCACCAGTGCAAAACGGAAACGACCTGAAAAATCAACAGAAGAAAGGGCCCTGTATCCAAATAAGAAGACAACTAGTGCACCTGTTTAAAAGACTCCTTCTACGACACCAGTACAGGCACAGACCCCCGAAGAAGATAGCCTGTCAGTCCTTGCAGATGCAACAAATTTTGTAGAGGTCGAATAGGACACTCTATTGGCCGAGTTCATTAAAAGGGCTTGGAAAAAGAATGAAGACTCTAGTGCAGGAAAATAATCACTATCCCCACAGGACGTTGAATCCCTTTCTACACTAGTGCAAGAAGAAGAACAAGAAGAAGAACCAGAAGAAGAATAAGAACCAGAAGAAGAAGAAGAAACAGAAAAAGAAGAAGAAGAACCAGAAGAAGAAGAAGAACCGGAAGAAGAAGAAGAAGAACCGGAAGAAGAAGAAGAAGAAGAGGAAGAAGTGTTTGCTAAAACCATGAGGGATACTGACACAACAATGCTCAAAGTACGCCCCAAGGAGAGCTAGTCAACTGTGATGTGGCTCTGTCAGCATTTCCCCTCGGTTTACCCATGTGGCTCTTTATCTTCTTTTTATTTTATTTATCAATTTCAAATAAATTGACAAATAAACATATTTGCAACTTTCGAATGTTATATTATATTCCCGGCTTATATATATTATCTCCGAACTTTATATTATGCCGCCAACCTTATAGCCAATGTTTAATCTTCGAAACTTATATTAAACCCATTCGCTGCGTAATAACCCTCACACTGGGCCCCACCTCTATGCTCGATGGCCCAATCAACCGCACACACTGTACTAGTTATCTCCTGTGCGTCTTTATCCAACAATCACTGTCTGATGGCCCTCTCCCAAATAAGCGGCTCGTACGCATATCACTCGGCCTCCTAGTATGAACGTTAACGCACGATGGCGCGCTCTGAACGGCAGTTTTCTGGGGGTCCACCTTGCCACGCGTCGATAGATCTATGTAATTTCTCCATGACCGGGAAATACCGCTTGCACCCCAAAAGCGGTGCGATATGGGCAATCTGCCTCCTCAAATCTGCTCGTGGTTTTTGTGCAATGACTAACCAAGGTTCGTTCGGGGTTGCGCACTCCTTCGTCTGCCTTAACTCAGGTTTGCTACTTGGGTTGGAAATTCTAATTAACAATGAAAAAACGTAATTTCTTTATTAAGCGAGATTTCTAGTAAACAGACTTCAACAACCAGGGTTTACACAGACTTCTTTTATAAGTGGGGATTTATTCGACAGAGCATGTTCGAACAACTTTGAGGGAATCAATTGATAGGGAAATGCAAAATCTACACCGTAGTTCAACCCAGTAACTATATATGCACGTAATTCAATCGTTTCGCAATTAAACAATCTCTTCACAGATATAGGTTCGAGTCAATCCAATGGCAAAAGGGCTTGAAATCATTTAACTGGAAACAATTGTAACACACGGAGTTTATTGCAGAAATCTCTCTTCCTCTTCCTCTTTTCTCCCTCAATACATCCGAGGGATTACATTTATATACACAAACATATGACTCTTCGGTTCCTCTGAGAGGACTGTTCTAGGAATCAAAGGTCTAATTAAAATAATTCAACTAACTGAAATATGACAGCTAGACTAACTGAGCTATTCGACTTCTACGACTCTAACTGATCTAAATAATACAATCAGCTGAGGTATTGACACCTAGCTGTTACAATTCAAATATTTTCGACCCCTACTAGCCACAACATGTGGACAAACCTCCTACATTGCTGGCTAGTGTCTAATGCCCCTGCATCAGACTCCTGAGGGAAATTTTCTTCATGGGCTCCTGTCCATGAGCTCTTCTACTGATCTACCTATCTTCTGCAACATTTCTTAAATCATCCAAGTGGCATCTTCCTATGGCTTGTCTTTCCATTTGATCAAGTACTGAAATTACTCTTGTCCTCTAGTCCTTCTGAATGGTCTTTTATCCAATATATTCTCTGGTTGCAATGGCTGTGCTGGAGGTAGTTGTTCCCTCCACTCAATCTGTTCCTTGTCTGCTGATATTTCTTCTGCACCATCATCTTCATACTTGTACAAATATGAAACATTAAAAATGGGAGATATTCCAACATCAGGAGGTAATTGAATATCATAAGCATTTGCAGAAAAATTCCTAAGTATCTTGCATGGCCCAATATTTTTGAACTTCAATTTGTTGTACTTCTTCTTTGGGAATCTCTCCTTTCTCAAGTGTGCCAAAACCTGATCTCCTACTTCAAAATGAACTTCCTTTCTGCTCAAGTCTGCTCTGTTTTTGTATTTGATGTTTCTGCCTTGTAGTTTCTATTTCACTTGTTCATGGATGGCCTGGATCTCTGAAGCAAATTCCTCACCATCTGCACTCCTTAGCTCTACCTTCCCTAGACTTCTCAACTCTGATATTCCTCTGGGTTGCATTCCATAAACAATATGAAATGGACTCTGCCCTGTGCTCCTGTTTGGTGAGTCATTATATGCATATTCTTCCTGAGGAAAAATATGATCCCACTGCTTGGGATGCTCTCCTGTAAGACTTCTCAACAGATTTCCCAGACTCTTATTCACTACCTCATTTTTTCCATCAGTCTGGGGATGATAAGCTGAGCTGAAAATTAGTTTGGTACCAAGTTTTTTCCACAATGTCCTCCAAAAGTGACCCACAAATCTGGTGTCTCTGTCTGGAACAATACTCTTTGGCAACCCATGAAATCTAACAACTTCTTTGAAAAACAAGTTAGCAACATGGGTGGCATCACTAGTTTTATAGCATGGAACAAAATGTGCCACTTTGGAGAATCTATCCACCACAAAAAAGACTGCATCATTCCCTCTCTGATTCTTCGACAATCCTAGAACAAAATCCATACTCACCATGTCCCAAGGCCTGTCTGGAATAGGTAAGGGAGTGTACAATCCTGCATTCTGGCTCCTTCCTTTAGCATACTGACAGATTTTGCAATTCTTCACAAACTTATCTACTTCTGTTCTCATCCTGGGCCAGAAATAGAAGTGACTCAACTTTTCATAAGTCTTATCAGTACCAAAGTGTCCAGCAAGTCCACCACTATGCTTCTCTTTGATCAAATTTTCCCTCATGGATCATCTTGGTACACACAGTTGGCTTCTCCTGAATAACAAGTCCTCCTGCAAGAAATAATACAGCCACTAGCTTCTATCTGTTAAAACAGGGTTACTACATGCCTCAAATGCTTCTTTAAAATCTGGATCTATTTTATATAATCCTTTGAGAAAATAAAATCCTACAACTTCAAAATTTGTTTCTTGAACAAGCATGTGCCTCCTACTCAAAGCATCAGCGACTTTATTGGCTTGACCACTTATATGTTTCAAAAAAAAATTAAAACCTTGGAGACACTCAACCCATTTAGCATGCTTATGTTTCAACTTGGGCTGCTGTACAATATACTGCAAAGCATGATTGTCAGAATATAATACAAATTCCCTGGACATCAAATAATTTCTCCACTTCTTCAGTGCCTGAACAATTGCATAGAATTCCTTCTCATAAGAGGAATACTTCTTTCTAGTGTCATTCAACTTCTCACTAAAATATGCTACGGGCCTATCATCCTGACTCAACATAGCTTCAATGGCCTCTCCACTGGCATCACACTTTACTTGAAATGGTTTAGTAAAATCAGGCAGAATCAAAACAGGCTTCTCAGCTATCTTTTGCTTCAAAATTTTAAAATTTCTTTCTGCATCAGCAGTCCATTTAAATGGCTATTTTCTCTTCTTTATTGTCTCAATTATGGGTGCATTGATCTTACTGAAGTTTATTATAAACTTTCTGTAAAAACTAGCAAGCCCGTGGAAAATTCTCACCTCAAAAACATTCCTGGGTGAAGGCCACTCCACAATTGCTTTAACCTTTTCTGGGTCCATCTTCAATCCTTCTGCAGAAACAACAAACCCCAAATACACCAACTCTTCCTTCATGAATGATCATTTCTTCAAATTTATCAGCAGTTTCTCTTGGTGCATCTTCTTCAAGACACGATTAAGATGCCTTAAATGTTCTTCTTTAGTTCTGCTGAAAACTAATATATCATCTAGATACACTATCACAAATTTACCAATGAAATCTTTCAACACTTCATTCATAAGTCTCATAAAAGTGCTAGGTGCATTTCACAACCCAAAAGGCATTACCATCCATTCATATAATCCTTCATTTGTTTTAAAGGCAATTTTCCACTCATCACCCTCTCTTATTCTAATCTGATGGTATCCACTTTTTAAATCTATCTTTGAGAAATATTTAGCACCACTCAAACAGTCCATTAAGTCCTCAACTCTGGGCAAAGGGAATCTGTACCTGATTTTGATCTTATTGATTGCTCTGGAATCAATACACATCCTCCAGCCTCCATCTTTCTTTCGGCTCAGCACTGCTGGTACTACACATGGACTCAAACTTTCCCTAATCAGCCCCTTGTCCACCAATTCCTATACTTGTCTCCTAATTTCCTCGTTTTCCTTGGGAGTCATTCTGTAGGCTGCCTTGTTTGGAAGATTTGAACCAGGGATAAAATCTATCTGATGACCGATCTTTCTCATAGGTCACATCTCATCAGGTAAATCATCCACAACAATGTCACAGTAAATGTCTAACATCTCTTGGATTTCTACTAGCAAATTAGAAATCTTTGTAGAAGTAAGAACTACCTTAGGTTTGCAAACTAAAGCAAAAATTACCTCTTCTTCTTCTATCTGCTGCAGATATTCCTTCCCACTCAGCAACAAGGTCTTTGGATCAATCACTCTGCTGAATGGCTCTCCTTCTTCCATGGGTATCAATGTATTATGTACCCCATCCTTGAAGAACTTATAAGTGTTCTTCTTGCCATCATGCACTGTTGCTCTGTCAAACTTCCAAGGTCTACCCAGCAGTATATGACACACATCCATGGGCATTACATCACACAGAACCTTATCTTTGTATTTTCCCATTTGTAGCTCTATATCACACTGCTCTTTCACAACCAGATGGTGCCCTTTATGCAGCCAGGACACCCTGTAAGGAGTTGGATGCTCCCTTGTCTTCAACTTCAACTTTTCTATTACCTCAGTGGAAACTAGATTGTGTGTGCTGCCACTATCAATGACTAGCTGGCAGCACTTCCCTTGGACTTTGCATATGCTCCTAAACAAAGTCTTCCTTTGTGCAGGCTCAGTGACCTCTTCGGCTTGCTTCAACAGGACTTTATTTACCACCAAGGATTCTCCCCTCTCTGGAAGAATTTATTCTTTAATTTATTTCTCTTCTCCAGTCTGGAAAAAAACAACATTCCTTGGACCCGCACCCACATTCTCTCGACACTCATAGTGCTTATGCCCCACTTGCTGACATCTATAACACCTCAACCCTCTACCTCTGCCTCTGTCTCTGCCTCCTCTTCCTTTTCCTCTGTAAGAACCCCTTCTGTCCCTTGCATCATCCTATGTAGATGCATTATGAGGTGAGATACTATTTGCTCCATCCCTGGGTGTAGCAGGATTTCCTCTACCACCCTGACTTCCCTTTCCACGGAAAGTACCTATCTTCTTGGCAGACAGTTTCCTCAGGAGTTTCTCCTCTGCTTTCAAGGCCATCTGATAGGCCTCTTCCACTGTCTTAGGAGACAGGAGACCAATCTCATCTTGGATCTCTAGCTTGAGACTATTCACATATCTCGCAATCTTCTCTGGTGTGTCTTGAAATTTCCCAGCCCTTATGCTCACTCTGTATAATTCCTCTGTGTATTCCTTTACTGTCAGCAACCTCTATCTCAGGCTCTGCATTTTCTTATACAATGTCAGCTGGTAATCACTAGATAAGAATTTACCTTTTAATTTAGCCATCATTCTGGTCCAGCTCTTGATAGGTTGCTTGCTAACTCTCCTCCTTTTTTCCTGCACTCCATCCCACCAAAGTGCAGCATGTCCTTTCATCTTTGTTATTGCAAACTTGACCCTTTTATCTTCAGTCACTTCTTCATAATCAAAGCATTTGTTCATTTCATTTATCCAGTCTACTAGTTCTTCTGGATTCAATCCCCCTGCATAACTCGACACTTCAATTCTGGGCTTAACTGCAGACCCCAGAACAGTTCTAAGGAGCCTCATGTCAGGAGGAATCTCAACATTTTCTTCAGCTTCTTCTGTTTCAGGTTCACTGATGTCTTCCGGATCTCTAGGATTTCTTCGATCCATGGCATCCATTCTGGCCTCGACCCTCTGCAACATCCCCAACACCTCTACGTTGGCAAGGGGCCTCCTTCTGCCAGCACCTCTACCAACTCGGATCGCCATGTCAAATTTTCTGCAAAAACAACCTTAAAACAATGCTGAAAGTCTACCCCAAGGAGAGCTGGTCAACTATGACGTGGCTCTATCAGCATTTCCCCTCGGTTTACCCACGTGGCTCTTTATCTTGTTTTTATTTATTTATCAATTTCAAAGAAATTGACAAATAAACATATTTGCAACTTTCGAATGTTATATTATATTCTCGGCTTATATATATTATCTCCGAACTTTATATTATTCTGCCAACCTTATAGCCAATGTTTAATCTTCGAAACTTATATTAAACCCATTCGTTGTGTAATAACCCTCGCACCGGGCCCCACCTCTATGCTCGATGTCCCAATCAACTGCACGCACCGTACCAGTTATCTCCCGCACGTCTTTATCCAACGATCACCGTCCGATGGCCCTCTCCCAAATCAACGACTCGTATGCATATCGCTCGGCCTCCTAGTACGAACGTTAATGCACGATGGCGCGCTCTGAACGGTTGTTTTCCGAGGGTCCACCTTGCCACGCGTCAACAACTCTATGGAATCGCTCCGTGATCGGGAAATACCACTTGCACACCAAAAACGGTGCGATATGGGCAATCTGCCTTTTCAAATTCGCTCGTGGTTTTTGTACAGTGACTAAACAAGGTTCATTCGGGGTTGCGCGCTCCTTCGTCTGCCTTAACTCAGGTTTGCTACTCAGGTTGGAAATTCTAATTAACAACGAACAAACATAATTTCTTTATTAAGCGGGATTTCTAGTAAACAGAGTTGAACGACCAAGGTTTACGCAGACTTCTTCTGTAAGTGGGGATTTATTCGATAGAGCCTGTTTGAACAAATTTAAGGGGATCAATTGACAGGGAAACGCGAAATATACATGGTAGTTCAACCCAGTAATTATATATGCACGTAATTCAATCATTTCGCAATTAAACAATCTCTTCACAGATAGAGGTTCGAGTCAATCCAATGGCAAAGGTGCTTCAAATCATTTAACTGGAAACAATTGTAACAAACAGAGTTTATTGCAAAAATCTCTCTTCCTCTTCCTCTTTTCTCCCTCAATACATCTGAGGGATTACATTTATATACACAAACATATGACTCTTCGGTTCCTCTGAGAGGACCGTTCTAGGAATCAAAGGTCTAATTAAAATAATTCAACTAATTGAAATATGACAGCTATACTAACTGAGCTATTCGACTTCTACGACTCTAACTAATCTAAATAATACAATCAGCTAAGGTATTGACACCTAGCTGTTACAATTCAAATATTTTCGACCCCTACTAGCCACAACATGTGGACAAACCTCCTACATTGCTGGCTAGTTTCTAATGCCCCTGCATCAGATACTGAGGTCCCTGAGGAAGACACAGCCCCTGTCGAGATAGAAGAAGAATAATATTTTGTAACTCCTGTTGCTTGGATATTTGAACTAGATCTTCAAGTGAAAAACTTAGAGCAGCTCATAGCTAAAGCGCATGAGGATAAAAAACAGAGTAAAGAAGAATTAACTGTGGAGATCCAGAAAAAGAAAGGAGAAGTTAGATTTTGGAAGTACGAAGCTGTGCAATGTTTCAAGTGACTTAAAAAGGTGATGAAGAAAGTAAATAACATCAGAAAGAAGAATTCTGAAAAATTGCAGGCTGGTGTCAGTATGTCAGAGCAGGATGGAGCTGGAATGCTCAAAGTTTTGAAGGTTTTTTGCAAAGGTAAAGAGTTGTGTGAGGACACACAACAACTTAGGGATGGGAGGATGTTAGCCCTCTAATTTTCTCTCTTTTTTTCATTTTCCCCTTCCTAAATCATAACCATTTACCACTGTTTTACCTCTTTTATGCACCCTCATCTTGCACCAATCCAAGAACGGTGACATATTTCGTACAAAATTTCTTTTTCATATTTTTAATTCAACTTAGAATTAATTAATTATTTATTATATTATTTGTTACTTTTAAGCACTCTTTGTAACTTATCGATGTCTCCAATGTTTATTTGGTAATTATATTACTTACCATGACCGTTGATCCTAGGGCATGATCAGATCTTGCACCATTGCCAGCACAGAAAATCCTTGCAGCAGATCCGAACCTCCTTGATCACCGTCTCGTTTTGAGCAGCTTCAGCCACGATAGCAATATTGATCCAAAGGCAGCCAAGACCAAATTTTTGAAGGACGAAAGCTGGAGATTGGCTACGGCCAGTTTTTCTAGATGTCTAATTTTGAAGGTCGAAAAGCTAAATTCTGCGTTTGGTTATGTAATTGGTTGAATGATCTAGTTTGGCCTTTGGCCAAAGATCTATATACTTTAGAATGTAAATAGGATTAGGAGGGTAATTTTTTGATAGCAAAAGAGAACAGAGAGACAACCAGAGAGGCGGTAACAGGTTGTTGTATTTTGTTATTGCCTGAATCTAGGCTGGATGATGTATTAACGTATATAATTTCCTCAGTGAATTAATAAAAGGTAGCTCTGCCTCATGTTTTACAAATTGTGTTTCTGTATTTGAGCTGATGAATTGATTAAGGTAGTGAGAAGCTTTTTTATTTAAAAGGGAAACGTGTTGGTTGGCTAAGGCCCAGCCAACCCAGCATGTTTACCCCATTTCCTGTTTTCCTATAATTTGTGTTTACATTGTGAAGTGTGATTTAATTTTAAGCACATGCATTCATGTCTGAGTGAAAGCGGATCCGTTGTGTGAAGTAGATAAATTTCCTTTTCCTACAATTTCCTTTCCTACACTTGATTTCAGATTGGTTTTCCCCGACTGGTCCATGTAGGAGAAATAACCCTGCACCAATGCACGTTGGTGTGATATCTCCTTTTTTGCAATTCTATTTGATTGGTTTTCCCCACCTGGTCCAAGCAAGAGAAATGAACCTGCACCAGTGCATGTTGGTGTGATGCAACAAGCCTTCTTAGTCTACTTCCCACAATCTTCTTTCTTTCATTAAATGCTTATGACAAGATAAATGTATATTGATTATTTATTTATTCCTGCACTCTATTAAGATCAGAAACATTCACTTTTTATGTGTGCAATTTGATTTAACAGTATAATAGCACTTGCAATAATTAAGCACTCATTTTAAGAATTAAATGCTAAGTGTAGGAAGCTCTGATCCGGTGCAAGAACCAGTTTCTTACCACGGGATCTGAGTGCTTTGAACTTGGAAAATTTCAAGCCCTTGCATCAAGTAAAAATCCTTTAGTAAAGACACCATTTATACCTTCTACATAAATCTCTGATCCTGCACTAGTGCAAGCAGACTGTGAAAGTGCAGGAAAAATTAGTGTAAGAAGAAAATCTCTAAAGGAGAAGGTTTAAGAGCCCATCTGATGAGACTTCTAGTGTCTCTGCTAAATAAAAACAAACACTCAGTAGTTAAACAATAATTAGCTAGAGTGATTTCATTTTATCTTTAATTCCCTCTTGCAAATGCACTCTTCCTTGTTCCAGTCTTAGATTATCTTGATGGTTCAAGTTTCCTTTTTCTCTTTTTAATTTGATTCTGCAATATTTCCTTTAAAGAAAGTATGGATTTATATTAGGAATATTCATACCATCTTTAGCATTGCATGTGCTTCGTCTCTAAGTTTATGGATACCCCGAGTTGACAAATTAAGTGTTGAGGAGTTTGCTTAAGTGTAATTCCTGCGCCCAACAAGGGGTCCTTACCATGTTATTAGCCCATAGTATTGAGCACACTATTGGTTATTTGATCCTGTCCAAGAATACCATCAAAACTTGTGTGTTTTTTTCTCATGGTATTGGCTAAGGCTCACACTATATAAGGAGGTGAAGATCATAGTACTAAGTGTGCATGGGTATCTAAGTTTATGGATCCCCCGGGTTGACAAATTAAGTGTTGAGGAGTTTGCTTAAGTGTAATTCCTGCACCCAACAAGGGGTCCTTACCATGTTATTAGCCCATAGTATTGAGCACAATATCGGTTATTTGATCCTGTCCAAGAATACCATCAACACTTGTGTGGTTTTTTCTCATGGTATTAGCTAAGGCTCACACTATATAAGGAGGTGAAGATCATAGTACTTAGTGTGCATGGGTCTGTGAATTTAATGGATACTTCAATATGAAGTATATCTGCATGGAAAGGGATATAATCAATATATATATCTAATGTTATGATGCACTCATGAATACAGTAATGGATGAGGCTCTCTAGACTAAAATGACTATGTATTTGCATGACTTTTTATGAGTTGTTTAGATATGTGCTCTGGTGCATGATTGTTTAAGTGAGGGGTATGATCTGAGTAAGTTTTTAGTTTTGAATTGTTGCACAATATTGAGTTATTTACACATATATATGTGTGTTAGTCACGTTGAATTCACGTATACACGCGGTTTTAGCTCTGCAAAGGCGCATATGGAAGTTAGGGTTTTTCTGGAGAATGATGAAGGAAATGTTTGATTAGTTTTCTATATTTTTTTTGTTTGTAAATGATGTATTCATATAGATCTAGGTTATTTGAATAATTATTATGCTACTAGTTGATTGTGTATGAAGATCACTGATTGGTTGATTGAAAATTATGGATTTTAGTGACTGTACAAGGGTTCTATATATATGAAAAAATGTGTATGAATATCTTTGATCTGTTCTGAGTCTGGTTATAACTATAATCTCAGTATATAAATATCTATACAAAGGTTCCTCCACACAAAAGTGCATATACATGTGGGTTGTCGTAAGTAAAGTTGTGTATACATTTTTTTTAGGAATTTTAGGGTTGTGGCTGATTCAATGTGTTGATGCAAAAGTCTCGGTTTAATTATGTGGTCTATTTATAGTGATCTCACTATTCTGTTAAATTTTGTTAATGGTTTCTTTGTTGATATATAAGTTGTGTTGAATTAAAGACTATTGGAACCAGTGTGAAAATTTATGAAACATGTTCTGCAGTGGTTCTGAGGGTCAGAGCCTTCGGTGTGGAAGTCGAAGCATCTTGCCAGTAGGAGCTGGAGATCAGATCTAGGGGTTGAAGCTCCCTTCAAGTGGTGGCTAGTAAAAAATATCATAGGGCTGGAGCTCCCTTCTAGTAGTAGCTAGAGAATGAGAGAAGGTTGTAGTCTTATGTAGGTGGGTGTCTGCGTGCTGGTATGACTCTATTCTAGTAAAAGAATATAAGCAGTTTTCTATATAATAAATATTGAGGATAGAGATGATAGCAAGAGTGTTTTCTCCTGACTTGGGTTTACAACTTAAATCTTGGTGTTCATGTGTGTTGCTTATGTGTGATGATTTATTCTGTTCTTACTGCACATATTTACTTCTTACTAAATATGTGATGAATAAGTGATGAACTGGGCTAAGTAAAGTTTCTGAAGTTTTAACTGAATAATAAGTTATCTGGGTATACTCAAGTTTCCTTACATAAAGCTGTGTGCATACGATAGTTGGTTTAATTAAAGTCATGTATAGAAATCAATAAAATAAAGAAAATTATTGAGTTTTGAATTATAATTCACGCCCCCACCCCTCTCAGTATTTTTCTATTTTGAAACCAGCTCCCAAAAATAGAAGAAAAGAGATATCAATGCCTTCGAAATAAGCCACTTCGAGGGGGCAACCTCCAATACATTACATGAATGAACAATTCTTGGATGATACAAATTACAAAACCTCCTTTATATATATAGGAGTCCATGGGGCCATAATGTATTCCTAGTGGGGCCACAATGTAATCCTAGCTTACCTAACAATAATAATTTAAGGGCACAATAATAACAATATGGGGGTTACAGGGGTACAATAATAAGAGGGTTACACTAACAAAAATAAGGGACTATACTAATAATATAGGGACCTAACATGGCCCTATCTGTTTTCCTCAATGCTTGAGTAGCTCTGGGTGCTTCTGTATAAAATTCTCATCCTCCCATGTAGAATCTTTAGTGGGTAAGTTCTTCCACTTGATGAGATAATCTAAAATTGATCGATTTCGTAGCTGTCGAGTTCTTCTTTCCGTGACTGCTTCAGGTTCTACTATGATTTTTCCTTCCTCATCAATATTTGGCAATATTGTTTAAACTAGAAGATTTTCACCTATAACCTTCTTTAAGCATGAAACATGGAAAACTGGATGCACTCATGAAGAAGCATGAAGCTCCAATTTGTATGCCATAGTACCAATATTTTGCAACACCTTGTAAGGACCATAGTACTTTGGTGATAATTTATTATCATTATTAGCTTGCTTGAGGGACATTTGTTTGTATGGTTGTAGCCATAAAAACACCAACTCTCCTACATCAAAACTTCTCTCGCTGCAATGTTGATCTACCTGTTGTTTCATTTGATTTTGTACCAAATTTCGGTTATCCTTTAAGAGTTGGACAACTTCTTGTTGATGCTCAATGTGATCTTCCACTGCTTGAACCTTCGAATTTTCTCTTAAATATGATGTGATGGATGGTGGATGATATCCATAAAGTGCCATAAATGGGTTCATTTTTGCTGCAGTATGGAAGGAAGTGTTATACAACCATTCAGCGAGAGGTAACCACTTGACCCATTGTGTTTTTTTATCAGATACAAAACAACGAAGATATCCTTCCAAAAATTTATTTACTATCTCATTTTGACCATCGGATTGAGGATGATATGATGAGCTATGAGCTAATTGAGTACCCAAACAAGAAAATAACTCTATCCAAAAATTTCCAGTAAAAATGGGATCTTTGTCGCTCACAATAACCCTTGGGTTTCCATGTAGCTTTTGAATTGTGTCCATAAAAGTAGTAGCAACTGTACTTGCTTTAAATGGATGAGATAATGCATAAAAGTGTGCATACTTGGTAAGTCTATCAACTACCACCATGATGAAACTCTTTCCTTCAGACTTAGGTAAACCTGTGATCAAATCCATCGAAATCTCCTCCCAATGTTGACTTGGAATGGATAAAGGTTGTAGAAGACCCAAGGTCTTAATTGTCTCAACTTTATTCTACTGGCAAACCAAAAATTCCGCCACAAAATTTTGAATATCATATTTAAGGCCATCCCAAAAAAATTCTTTCTTCACCCTGTGGTAAGTTTTTAAAAATCTTGAGTGTCCTCCTAAAGGAGAAGTGTGCAATTCCAAAAAAATCTTTTCTTTTAGTTGGGAATTATTACAAAGATATAAGAAATATTTGTACCATAAGGAATCATTTTTCCAACTAAATGTATTAGATGTACTAGGATCTTGCTGCAACTTTTTAATGAGTGTCCACACTTCTTTGTCCTTCTTCCATTCATCCCTTGCTTCAGTTATTCAATCTGGTTGGATAATAGATAAGGCATAAAGCAATGCTTCCACCTCTTCATTCTTTCTTAAGAGTGCATCTGCAACAACATTTAGCTTCGCTTTTTTGTATATTATTTCAAAGTCATAACCCAACATCTTTGTGAACCATTTTTGCTGCTCTTTTGAAGATATTCTTTGTTCCAAAAAGTGTTTAAGATTATCATGATTATTTTTTACCTTGAAGTGTCTTCACATTAGGTAAGTTCGCCATTTCTTTATTGCATGCAATATTACTAACATTTCCTTCTCGTAAATAGCTTTCTGTTAATACTTTCCTTTTATTGGATGACTTTCAAAAGCAATTGGTATTCCTTCTTGCATTAAAACAACACCAATTCCATTTCTTGAGGCATCACATTCCACAATAAAGGTTTTTGTGAAATCTGGCGTAGCTAAGACCAGTGTTAGGCACATTGCTTCTTTAAGATGTTCAAAGGCCTTAGTTGCTTTAGGAGTCCATGAAAATGCACCTTTCTTAAACAATTTTGTTAGAGGTGCTTCTATTCTCCCATAATTCTTAACAAACTTGAGATAATACCATGTTAACCTGAGAAATCCTCGAAACTAATTTATGGTTGTGGGGACTTTCCATTCCTTAATGGCTTTAATTTTTTTAGGGTCTACCTTAACACCCTCATGAGATACAATATGACCCAGATATTCCACCTCTTGTACTCCGAAGAAACATTTGGATGTTTTTGCATATAATTGTTTCTCCTGCAATAGTTTGAGCACCCTGTCAACATGTTGAACATGATCCTTCCAAGACCTGTTGTAGATTAGTATATCATAAAAAAATACTAGCACAAGTTTTCTAAGGAAGGGTTTGAAAATGGAATTCATCAACCCATGAAATGTAGAAGGTGCATTGGTAAGGCCAAAAGGCATGACCAAAAATTCATAATGACCCTCATGAGGTCGAAATTCTATTTTCAGAATATCTTAAGTCTTCATTCTAATTTGATGATATCCTAAACGAAGATCCAACTTGGTAAAATAAATTGGTCAATGTAATTCATCAATCACAGGAATTGGAAATTTATCTTTAATGGTGAGCTTATTGAGCTCGCTATAATCCAGATACATGAGCCATGATCCATCCTTCTTGTGTACCAATACTATAGGAGCAGAGAAAGAACTTTGACTAGGTTGAATTATACCAGGCTCTAACATTTCTACAATCATACGTTCAATTTCACTCTTTTGGACATAAGGATATCTATAAGGCCTAATGTTTGGAGGAACACTTCCTGGAATCAAATGAATAACATGATCATGATCACGAATAGGTGGGAGTCCTTTGGGAGTTTCAAACACTTTGGAATGATTGTCCAAGACTTTTTGGAGATCTGAAGAAATAGATGATTTTGATGTTGGAACTTCTAGTGAGCATAATTGTACAATGACGCCTCGTTTTTCTTTCTTTATAAGCTTTGTCATGACATTAGAGCTTATTATCTTTCCAAAATTCCCTGCAATACCCCGTAATTCGACTTCCTTTCCTTTTGAAAAAGATTTCAAGAAAAGTTCTTGAAAATTAAAAGCTACAGTCCCCAAAGATTGTAACCATTGTACTCCTAGTACAACATCAGCACCTCCGAGAGGAATGGAAAGAATTGGACTATTCAATACATATTCCCCCATGGTTAGCTTGATATTATGGAATTTTTCAGAGCAATTTATAGTTCCTCCATTTGCAACCATCACTTGACATTCTGGTGCCGGGTATAGGAAACAATTCAATTCCTTGGCTACCTTACAATGAATAAAATTATGGGTACTACCTGAATCAATCAACACTATTACCCTTTTCTTCTTGATATGTCCTTCTATCCTGAGAGTTTGAGGAGTGGTAATTCCTACCAATGCATCACACAATATGGTCGGATTCATTTCTTCCTCTTCTAGGGTTGGTTCATGGTGTATACCCTCTTCTTTCGAAGATTCTTGTTCACAATCTATGTAAAATAATTTCTTCTCAGCACACTTAGGACCTTTAGTGTATTTGATATCACAACTGTATCAAAGCCCTTTTTCTCTTTTTTATTCCCATTGCTGTGGTGTCAACCTTGTAGGTTGTGCAAATCTAGGAGTAGAAACACTTCCCTCTTTATAGAAGTGAGTGGTAGGCTTCCTTGTTGCCATAATTTTACATTCAATTTTTCTGGCCAACCTGAATGCCTTCTCCAATGGATCAGGTTCCAAAATGCGAACTTCATGTTGGATGTTATCCTTTAAAGTACCTATGAAGATATCAATCCTCTGTTCCTCTGAAATATTAGTTACCCTTATATTCAATTTTTGGAGGTCCTCAATGTGCTCCCCCACTGAACCCTTTTGTTTGAGATTTATCAATTGGCTAAAGAAGGTGTTGCTCTTTGTATCCTCATAATTTTCTATCATTTCCTACGTAAAAATTGACCAAGTGACAATTTTTTTACAGGAGAAAAGCCATCGATACCATACAAATGTATTTTGTTCTAAATGTAAAGTTGCAATGCGTACCTTTTGTGTGTTTTGCACATTATTGAGATCAAAATATTGCTCCATATGTAGTATCCATGTTGCAGGATCTTTTCCATTAAACTTCCTCATATCCATTTTTGGAATATGGTGGTTCTTCCCTCCAACATTAGAGTTTATGAAATCACGATTAACATTTATTTTGTTCTCATTGTGAGTTTCCTCTAATATCTTTTCACGATTAAGAAAAATTTCTTGTATCAACTTTGCCAAACCTTCTATGTCTACTTTCATATCATTCTTCATGTTTTCCATGTTGTCTTTCATTTTTTCATCGATCTTAGCTTCCATGTCATTCAGCTTAGCTTCCATGCCCACTTCTATGCCATCCATATTAGCTTCCACGCCTTTCTTCAAACCATCCATCTTAGTTTCCTTGCATTTATTCAAAAATACAATTCATTTTTTGTTGCTCTTTGCGAGAGCGAAATTTGTTGCACTTGCTCTTGTAATTTTGATATGTCATGTTTCCATTCTTCGTCTTCATGAGTCATAGTAGAGCCTTCTAAGGGCTTAATGGGTGTTGATTTCTCTTTAGGGGCCATTTTAGAATCCAATACTGATATCTATTCTACAATATGCCTTGGAATAAATTCAAATTGATTCTTCAAACAAGACTTATGCAATTTGGAAAAACAAATTACACACCTTTTACTTGCTTTCGAGGAACTCGATATTGAAATTGAATTATCTCTATAATTGCGGATCCTCAATATATGAAATTTTGCCCTGTAGTAGCCCTCTGAAGCTTATTTAAAATGTGACAGGTATGATATGATTTGGATTATTCAAGGCAAAGTTATGTCTAATCTCCCACAATGACCCAACTATGGACTCGTTCAGTAGAGAAAACTTGTACGACTTTCCATGTGTCATTGTTTCCTTCTTTGGCCCTGAAATTGATAGAAAGAAAACTAAAGTCTGTGTACTTATGGAGAATTTTTACAGAATTCCAATCCGATGCTCAGAGAGAGAGCTATGATTTTTTTTCCACGGTCACCTCTTTGAGGTGAAATTCCGAAGCCTGCAAAAGCCCTAACTTCCACAGATCATATCTCCGAAACTATTGCGAACCAAGATATGAAATTTTGCGCCGATGTTCCTCAGGATTTCAGCTTCGCACTCTAAGAATTTCAGCTTCTAAACCTTCATAAAAATATGTTATAGAGAAAATTCCACGATGACCTATTTAGGTTAAATTCAAGAGCTTGCAAAATGACCTAAATTCCATAGATTATATCTCTAAAATATTGCGAACTAAGCTATGAAATTTTGCGAAAATTTTCCTCGGGATTTTGGCTTCGCACGGTAAAAATTTCAGCTTCTGATCCTTTGTAGAACAAAAGCTATAGTGAAAATTCGATGATGACCTGTTTGGAGCAACGAAACCCTAGAATCCAAAGCTCTGATACCAAATGTTGTGAAACCAGCTCCCAAAAATAGAAGAAAAGAGATATCAACGCCTTAGAAATAAGCCACTTCAAGGGTGAAACCTCCAATACATTACATGAATGAACAATTATTGGATGATACAAATTACAAAACCTCCTTTCTATATATAGGAGTCCATGGGGCCACAATGTAATCCTAGAGGGGTCACAGTGTGATCCTAGCCGACCTAACAATAATAATTTAAGGGAACAATAATAACAATATGGGTGTTACAGGGGTACAGTAATAAGGGGGTTACACTAACAACAATAAGGGACTATACTAGTAATATAGGGACCAAAAATTTTCCCAACACTTACAACAATGTTGAAGTGTTATATTGTTAGGTTAAATTTGCATGTATGTCATGACGATGCATTATCACCGATGGTGAAGTGAAAACTGTTATTTCATATTATTGAATATGTTTATATTTGGTTTTTAAAAACCTGTTTTTTAGGAATATTCCTATTGATATAGTAGTTGACTAACCTAAAAAAATTGCATCGAGTTTGATCCCTTATGGAACACCTCTTTAAGCATATACTACACCTAAAACTTTATCTATTACAATAATTTTTTTAATATAAATATTATTTTTCCTTTAATTTATATATTAAATAACTTAACAATTTCAAATCTTTGCTTTATCAAATCAATGTCAATGAAAAAATATGGAAATTACTTAATCATGAAGATAATGCAAGAATACAAATAAAATATACAATCACATAATTTTTCATATCAAGATAATTTATACATATATATAAGAAATTAAATAGACATTAACAAATTTACACAAAATTTCCATAATATCTAGCTCTCCAAACTTTACCGACATAAAATTAATAAATCCCAAGCCACCATCAAATATCCATAACAAGCTAGCATCAACATCCAGAAGTATTACCTTGCCTTCAAAATGCTTTTATGACATATTGTATTCACACTAGTATTATATTATTCCTTAGGAATTAAAAACCTTAGCCATGTTTCATCACATAAGTTATTTCAAGGTGGACTATAGTCCTAGTCTCTATATATACTTATCTATCATAAGGTTTTTGTACTCAAATACTTGACCTTTAACTCTTATATCAACAAAATCTACATGGAACATCATGAAATATATAGTAGCCAACTTTTATTCTAAGAAAGGCATCTTGCCATGCTCAAGAATCATCAAATTCACCTTAATATGATGTGTTCCTAGCCTCACATTCCATAAGAATAAGGTTTTAAAATAATTAAAGGTGTTAGCTCCATTTCCCATGTATTTTACTACGTTATAAAATTTAGTAGTATAAACATTTCCAGCATAGTCATTAATGCCCCCTAGTATTGAAACAATAATGTTGCAATTTACTTGCCTACCAAATTTAATTTATCAATTAGAAGGTCCTACAAACTTAAGAGGTGGTAGTGCTATATCCACAACAAGAAATTTTCTACCTAGGCTTCTTTGAAGCAATGGATTCAACTGAAATGTGCAGAGACCATTTTGCAAGATTTCAAGGAAGGGAAACTAATGAAATCAACTTTGCAAGGAAAGAGAGAGTATAATCATTCACATTTCATATTACATAAAGGAAATTTTAGTCCACTTGCACGAAAATAAAGGATTGAAAATAAAAACACTAATTTTTCTTTGTAGAAACTAAATGACACGAATGTAAAACTAGAATAGTTGCATGGAATAAAATGCAAGAAAGAAAATTTGTACTAATGGTTAAAGGTGAACTCTAGTTCATTTGCAGAAACCATAAAATTCTCAAAGTAAATAAATTCAATCTATTTCTATGTTATTTAACCTCCGATAAAAACATAAAATCGTAAGTTGGGATTGAAAGCTTCTATGATGAGAAGATGATGTAAAAAGGGTATCCAATCTCTTCTAGTTGGATTCCGAGACTTTGGGGGAATTGTAAGGTGATGTAAAGCAAAAAATAGGCTTAAGCAACAATTCTAGCCAACTTCTGATCAATTTTGTGAAGTGTAACAATATGCTACTAGATTGCTACAAGATGCGAATATTGCACAAGGGGAAAAATAAAACTAATTTTTAGGTGCCTATAATACTAATGTAGCCCCTTATTGTTATTGTTAGTGTAGCTCCTTGATTGTTATTTTTGTGCCCATGTAGTCCTGATATTTTTATTATTGTGCCCCATATAATCCCATTATTGTTATTTTCTTGCCCTTACATTATTATTGCTATGTAGGCTATGATTATATTGTGACCCATTAGACCCCTATATATAGAAAGTAGGTTTTGTCATTTGAATCATCCAATAATTGTTCATTTATGTAATTTAAAGGATTTTTCCACCTCGAAGTGGATAATTTTGAGTCACTGATCTATATTTTCTTCTATTGCGAGCTTCTTGCATAATATTTGGTATCAAAGCTTTCAGATTCTAGGGTTTCACTGCTCCAAATAGGTAATATTCACATTTTCGCTATAACTTTGTTGCTACGAAGGTTCAAAATATGAAATTTTTACTATGTGAAGCTGAAATATTAAGGAATTTCCTATAAAAATTTTAGATCTTTTTTCAATATATTGTCGAATATATGATTTGAGGAATTTAGGGTTTTTGCAGGCTTGATAATTTCATCTCAAAGAGCTGACCGAGGGAAAATCATCATAACTTTCATTTCAGGAATCAGATGTGAATTATGTAAAAATAAACTAAAATTTCACATATCTTAGTTTATTATATATCAATTTCAAGTCCAAAGGATGAAAAAGTGACACTTGGCATGCTATACAAGTTCACTCTACTAAACCAATCCATAACTTGGCCATCGTGAGAGATCGTGCATAACTTTAACTTGAAGCATCTAAATTAGGTATAACATGCAGAATTGGATATAAGAGTCAAAGTGATACTACAAGACTAAATTTTAAATATTTTGTATCCGAAATCACAGAGATATATCCATTTCAATATCAATCTCCTCAAAATCAAGAAAAATGTGTGTATTATTTTTTAGATTGCATAGTTTTTGTTTGAAAATTTAGTTTGAAGTGATTCCAAGGGATTATTGAAGCATTGATATCAGTATTGAATTCTAAAATGCCTCCAAAAATGAATTCCAAATCCATTAAGCCCTCATAAAGATCTACTATGACACATGAAGAGGAAAATTTCAACATGATATATATAAATTATGAGACCACGTGCAACAAATTTCTCTCTCGCAAAGAGGAACCAAAAATGAAATGGAATCTAAGATAGATGGTATGGAAGGTAATATAGAAAAAAATGGAAGGTTTAAAGGATGGTTTAAAGGTACACATGGAGTATTTGAAGGAAGGTTTTTCAAAGTTGCTACAATAAATGATTCATAATGGAGAAAAGTTGTTAGATGAAACTCATGACGAGAAGAAAAAAATTGTTAATTATGATTTCATAGCCTCTAACATTAGATTGAAGACCCACCACATTCCAAACATAGATATGAATAATTTTTATGGCAAGGATCTGATAACATGGATACTACAAATATATCAATACTTTGATCTCCATAATACACACAAAAGGTATGGATTGTAAATTTATATTTAGAACCCAATAAGTTTGTATGGTATCGATGACTTTGTTCTCATAAACCCCGTCTCACTTGGTAAATTTTTACAGATGAAATGATAACACATTATGAGAATACAAAGAGAAACACCTTCTTTATACAATTGATAAATATCAAACAAAATAGTTCAATGGTGGAGCACATTGAGCACTTTCAAAAATTGAATACAAGGTAAATGATATTCGAGAGGAACATAGAATTGATTTCTTCATAGGTACTTTAAAGGATAACATCCAACATGAGGTTCACCTTTCAGAACTTTATTCATTGGAGAATATGTTCAAGTTGGCAAGAAAAAATGAAAGACATATTATGGCGACAAGGAAGCCTACTAGTCATAACTATGAAGATGGAAGTGTTGCTACTCCTAACTATCCACAACCTACAAGGTTGACACCAAAACAGTTTGAAGAAAAAATACCTAAAGTGTGTTGTTACAATTGTGATAGAAAATAAACTAAGGGTCATAAGTGTGCCGAGAATAAGTTATTTTACATAGATTGTGAAGAGGAGGGAGAAAAGGAACACGAAACTTCAAAAGAATAGGATATATACCATGAACCGACCTTAGGAAAAGGAGAAATGAATCTGACCATATTTCTTAATGAATTGGAAGGAATTACCACTCCTAAAACTCTAAATATAGAAGAGCATATCATGAAGAAAAAGTTAATAGTGTTGATTGATTTGGGTAGTACCCATAATTTATAGTAAGAGAGCCAAGGAATTGAATTACTTCCTATATCCATCACCAAAGTGTCAAGTTATGGTTGAAAATGAAGGAACTATATATTTCTCTAGAAAGTTCCATAATATCAAGACAACCATGTGGATATATATGGATATGCCAATTCTTTCCATTCCAATGGGTGGTGTTGATGATGTACTAGGAGTTTAATGGTTACAATGTTTGGGTATGATCGCTTTTAATTTTATAGAAATTTTCATGAATATTTTTTGGGAAGGAAAGGAATTCAAATTAAGGGGTATCGTAGGGAAACCAAGAAATATAATCATCTCTAATGGAATTACAAAGCTTCAAAATAAAGAACAAATAGGTGTAGTATCAAAATTATTCTCACTAGAGTTTCAAACATCAAAACCATATATTTTTCTATTTGTCCAGAGCTCCAAAAAGTCTTGGAGAATCATTCCAAGATATTTGAGACTCCCAAAGGCCTCCCACCTATTCGTGGTCATGATCATGATATTCATTTGATTCCAACAAGTGTTCTTCCAAACATCAGGCCTTACAGATATCCCTATGCCCAAAAGAGTGAAATTGAACATATGATTGCAAAAATTATAGACGATGGTGTAACTCATCCTATTCAAAGTTCTCTCTCTCCTCCAGTAGCATTGGTGCATAAGAATGATGGATCATGACGCATGTTTCTAGGTTATCGGTAGCTCAACAAGCTCACTATTAAAGACAAATTTTCCATTCCCATCATTGATGAATTATTGTATGAATTACATGGAGAAATTTACTTTCCCAAGTTGGATCTTCGTTCAGGATATCATCAAATTAGAATGAGTACTGAAGACATTCTGGAAACAACATTTAGAACTCATGAGGATCATTATGAATTTTTTGGCATGCCTTTTGGCCTTACCAATGCACCTTCTACATTTCAAGGGTTGATGAATTCCATTTTCGAGCCCTTCCTTAGAAAACTTTCGTTAGTGTTTCTTGATGATATAATAATCTACAACAATTCTTAGAAGGATCATGTTCAACAAGTTAATAGGGTGCTCAAAATATTGGAGGAGAAATGATTATATGAAGAAAACTCCAAATGTCTCTTTGGAGTATATAAGTTGGAATATCTAGGTGATATTGTATCTCATGAGGGTGTTAAGGTAGACCCTAAAAACTTAAATTCATTACTGGATGGAAAATCCCTGCAACCATAAATCATCTGCGATGATTTCTCGAGTTAACAAGGTATTATAGTAATTTTGTTAAGAATTATGGGAGAATAGCAACACATATAACCACATTACTGAAGAAATATGCATTTTCTTGGAATCCTGAAGAAACTAAGGCCTTCAAACATATTAAAGAGGAAATCTACCAAGCACCAGTCTAAGCCATGCCAGACTTCAAAAAAACCTTTATTTTGGATTTTTATGCCTCGGGAAATGGAATTTATGTTTTTTAAACGAAAAAATTAAGACCCATTTCTTTTGAAAGTACTCCAATAAAAAAATATTTATAGAAACCAATTTATGATAAGGAAATTTTGGCAATATTGCATGCACTAAAGAAATGGTGACCTTACCTAATGGGAAGAAACTTCAAGGTAAAAACAAATCATGATACTCTTAAATAATTTTTGTAACAAAGATTATCTTTATAGGAGTAGTAAAAATGGGTCACAAAGATGTTTGGTTATGAATTGAAATCTTCTACAAAAAAGGGAAGATAAATGTTGTTTTAGATGCACTTTCATGAAAGGATGAGGACGACGAAGCATTGCTTTGTGCCATTTCTATCATCCAACCATATTGGATAACTCAAGCAAGGGAAGAATAGAAGAATGATGAAGAAGTGTGGACACTCATTCAAAAGTTGTTGGATGATCCAAGTACATCTGATACATTTAGCTGGAAAAATGATTCTTTATGGTACAAAGGTCGCTTATATTTTTGTAAGAATTCCCAAGTAAAAGAAAATATTATTTTTGAATTTCACACCTCTACCTTAGGATGACATTGAGGATTTTTAAAAACTTACCATAGGGTCACGAAATATTTTTTTAGATGGCCTTATATCTGATATTCAATTGTTTGTGGCGAAATGTTTAATTTGCAAACAAAATAAATTTGACACAATTAAGACTCAGGTCTGTTGCAACCTTTATCCATTCTAATTCAACGTTGGGAGGAGGCTTTAATGGATTTTATCATAGGTTTATCCAAATCTGAAGGAAAGAGTGTCATCATGGTTATAGTTGATATAATTACCAAGTATGCACACTTTTGTCCATTATCTCATCCATTTAAATCTAGTACAATTTCTACCACATTTATGGAAACAATTCAAAAGATACATGGAAACCCAAAGATTATTGTAAGCAACACATATCCCATTTTCATTGGAATTTTTTTGAAGAAATTGTATTTATTGTCTAGGTACTCAAATAGATCATAGCTCATCTTACCATCTTCAATTTGATTGACAAACTGATATAGTGAAAAAACATTTGGAAGGATATCTTCATTTATTTATATATGATAAAAAAACCAAATGGGTCAAGTGGTTAGGTGTAGCTGAAAGGTAATATAAAACTTCCTTCCTTACTGCAGCAAAAATTACCCCATTTATGACACTTTACAGATATCATTCATTCTCCATCACGTCATATTTAAAATACATTTCTAAGGTTCAATAATTTTAATATCCCATCGAGCATCAACAAAATGTTCTCCAAATCTTAAATGATAACCGTTTTTTGGTGCAGAATCAAATAAAAAATAGGAAGATCAACATAATGGAGAAATCAAATTTGATCTAGGAGACTAGGTATTTTTATGACTACAACCATATAAAAAAATTACCTTCAGCAAGCTAATAAGGATAATAAACTATATCCAAATTACTATGGTCTTTACAAGGTGTTGTAAAGGATCGACACTATGGCATACAAATTGGACCTTCCTACATATTCCTGAGTGCACCCAGTTTTCCATGTTTCATGCTTAAAGAAGGTTGTAGGTGGCAAGCTCCCAGTTCAAAAAATATTTCCAGAACTTGAGGAGGAATGAAAAATAATACTGGAACCTAAGGAGTCACAGGAAAAAGAACTTGATAGCTATGAAATTTATCAATTTCAGAGTATGTCATAGTGTGGGAGAACTTACTAGCTAAAAATTCCACATCGGAGGATGTGAATTTTATACAAAAGCATCTATAACTGCTGAACTGTTGATGAAAACACTTTTTTGAAGGATAAGGGCATGTTAGGCCCCTATAATAATTGTTTAACCCCTTATTGTTATTGTTAGTGTATCGCCCTTATTGCTATTTGTGTTCCCATGTAGGCCCCATATTGCTATTATTGTGGCCCATAAAATCCCACTATTGTTATTTTTGTGGCCTTACATTATTATTTTTATGTATGCTCTGATTCTATTATCACCCCTTAGATCCATATATATAGAAAGTAGGTTTTTTCATTCCAATCATCCAATAATTGTTCATTTATGTAATGTAAAGGAGGTTTCCCCATTGAAGTGGATAATTTTTGAGTTTTTGTTCTATCTTTTCTTCTATTTGTGAGATGGTTTCATAACACTAATGGTATCTTTTATCTTCTAATGTAATTTCTATGCACAAACAATTTGGAGGAATGAGTGAAAATGGGAAGAAGCGTGTCAAGAGGGATAGTTTGGTGATAAAATATGATGTTATCATTGTCCTGCTAACCAATATATATTTCATACAAAAAAAATTATTTTTCAACCAACAAAATACATCATGATTTAAAGGACTATAAAAAGGCTAATTGTAGAAAATAAAAATGAAAATGAAAGGACGAGTTAAATTTAAACTAGAACCTAACAATTGCATAAAAGAAAAAGAAAATATGTTTTGTGCATGTTGACACATAATTTATGATTAATCCTCCTAAGGAAAATCACTCACTAACCTATAGAAACATTAATTTTTATTTTAAACCAAACCTACAAATAAAGAATACAACTTGATAAAAACACATGCAATGGATAAAATGATAAAAATGTATAGCATTGAAGATTCATTGCTTGGGTTGGGCCTCAACACAAGGAAAATTATCTCTTTAAATAAAACTCGGGTTGGAATAAAAAAATATTATTCTCATTAATATCGTAGATTTTTCAAATAAATAAGATGATAATTGAGATAATAAGTAGAAAAATCTAGCTTTAGAAGTGGATTTATCTCTCCAAAAAAATAAAATCATACACAACTCTTAGGCTCGTTTATTTTACCAAGTTAGATCTTTTTTCAGGCTCCTAAACAGGTCATTGTGGAATTTTCGCTATAACTTTTGTTCTACTGAGGTTCAGAATCTGAAATTTTTAGGGTGCAAAGCTGAAATAATGAGGAATATTGTCTAAAAATTTCAGATCTTGGTTCGCAATATGTTTGGAGATATGATCTGTGGAAGGTAGTGCTTTTTCAGGCTCCTGAATTTCATCTCAAAGAGGTGATCGTGGGAAAAGTTCAATAACTCTCTCTCTGGGCATCAGATTGGAGTGCCATAAAAATTTATCGCAAGTACACAGACTTTAGTTTCTTGGCTATAAATTTCAGAGACAAAGGACGAAACAGTGACATGTGGCAAGTCGTACAAGTTCGCTCTACTGAACCAGTCCATAATTAGGTCATTGTGGGAGATTGGACACAACTTTTTCTTGGAGAATCCAAATCAGGTCAGACCTGTGGCATTCAAAAGATAATTCAGAGGGCTATTTCATTGTGGAATTTCAGATATTGAAGAGTCGCAATCACAGAGATAATCCAATTCCAATATCGAGCTCTTCAAAAGCTAGTAAAAGGTGTGTATTGTTTTTTCCGAATTGCATAAGTCTTGTTTGAAGAATCAATTTGAATTGATTCCAAGGGCATATTGTAGAATAGATATCAGTATTGGGTTCTAAAATATGCCCCATAAAAATAATTCAACACCCATTAAGCCCTCAGAAATATATACTATGATGCATGGAGTGGAAGAATTGCAGTATGAGATATCAAAATTACGGTACCAAGTGCAACAAATTTCGATCTTACGAAGAGCAACCGAAGATGAAATAGATGGTTTAAAATAAAAAATAGAGGCTAAGTTGGATGGTTTGAAGGATAAAATAATAGTTAATATGGATGATAAATTAGTGGAAGATGACATTGAGCATCAACAACAAGTTCTCCAACTCTCAAAGGATAACCTAACTTTGGTGCAGAATCTAATGAAACAACAGGAATATCAACATCACATCGAAATATGTTCTGAAGCAGTCACAAAAACAAGAAATCGACAAGTATGATCAATTTCAGAGTATCTCAGCAAGTGGAAGAACTTTCCTGTAGAAGATTCCACATGGGAGGATGAGAATTTTATACAGAAGCATCAAGAAATAATCAAGCGTTGAGGACAACACTTGTTTGAAGAAGAGGGGCATGTTAAGTCCCTATATTAATAGTTTAGTCCCTTATTATGTTAGTGTAGCCCCACTTATTGTTATTTTTGTACCCCTGTAACCCCCATATAGTTATTATTGTGCCCTTACATTATTATTGTTAGGTCGGCTAAGATTACATTGTGGCCCCACTAGGATTATATTGTGGCCCCATGGACTCCTATATATAGAATGAGGTTTTGTTCATTTGTATCATCCAAGAGTTGTTCATTTATGTAATGTATTGGAGGTTTCCCCCTTGAAGTGGCTCATTTCTAAGGCGTTGATATCTCTTTTCTTCTATTTTTGGAGCTGGTTACACAACAGAGGGGTGACCTCATTGAAGGAAGGTTTTCTTCCCTCAAAAAATCTTATAAAAATGGATATGGTCTCTTGAGATTCTCGCAATAATCGAGGTGGAGGAATTTCCCTATCCTAGTCGAGTCTTTGATGAGTTGATTTACAGAACGCACCTCCTAAACCTTCTGTTGCAGGCCTCCAATAATCCCTTGTACAATAAATGCTAGTATCCAACATTCTCTTGTACAAAAAATTCTTTTTGTCATGCACATTCAATGCATTAAGCTACATTATATGACAAAAATTTATTAATATTCCTGCTGAACACATTCTAGCTCAAAAATATGTCATCAAATGTGATGAGGGATATTAAAATGTGTTGAAGGATAGTCAAATGAGCCTTGATTGGTACCTATATAGGAGACCCAACATATCCCCCTACTAAAAGTCTTTCTCACCCTTTGAGAAACTTAATCACCTACTTGCATCTCATTCATGGCCTTGGTGGCCTCCCTGGCATCCCAAGGTACTTAAGAGGGAATGCCTTCTTCAGATTGGAAACTTCCATTCTTTTCTATTTCTTACCATTCTATTTATTATTCTTCCTATCTCTTCTTTCATGTAATCCCAATAGAAAAGGAGTACTAAACTTATGAAAAATCCAATTTATTTTCAACCTATGAACTATTCTCTTGAACAACGGCGTCATGTCCAAGGATTTTGTAAGTATTTCTAGAGAGTGCTACTATGTTCTTTCATTCTTAAATTATGTAGTAATTCAGGCTACCTCCTTTGACAAGCTTGTATGTTTTCATTCCCTAGTAATCTCAAATTGCATTCAAAGTGTAATATGGCTTTTTCTTGTTTCTCTATGTGGGATCATGCCATCCTCACATCTCCCCTAATGAGCCTATGGTTTCTAGCTACAATATGAGGGAATTTCAACTCTAACCTAACCAATAGGGATCATTTCGCCACACTGACCATGAATATTTTGATTTCCTTTGCCCTAGCCTCTTCGTGGGTAATATAGGAAGCCAGCGCCATTAACTTCACATCCCCCATTCTTGAGTTGGGGTGACAAAATTTCTTGTTAGTTAATATAAAATTATGCATGTAAAATTAGGGCATTTTATCTTTATCCTCAATAGTGGAGCCATACTGGGCTAAAGAAATATATATTGTGTAGTCTTAGTAGGAAAGGGGGAGATTGGGGCTTGATATTGAGAAATGCAAAGTCTCAGCTATACAAGCTAAGGAACAAGACTATGCATTATGTACTCTTAGTGGCAAAGGTTAAGGCTTGATGCTTGCGACTATGAAATGTGTAGTTTAACAAGTGAGTGACTACTCATTATGCAGTCTCAAAGGAAAAGTATGCAACTTGAGCCTTGAGCTTTCGAAATGCGCAATTGGAAGGGGAAATAGTTGCTTGAATATTGTGCAGATCTTCCTAGCATGGAGAGACAAAAGCTTCAAGATCTAAATCCCAAGGAAGAAAAAATATTATATTGGCCTCAATTTAATATATATTATTCAATAATATGGGTCATAAATAATCATGCAAAATGGAAAGCATACATGCACAAAATGGCCAAACAACGACAACTGTTGGCAGCAAAAAAGCAAGAAGTCAATGCAACACTTGTAAAAAGTGAACAAAAAACCAAAATAACACTTGTAAAATCTAATACAATAGAAATTATAGATACTATGCAAATAAATGGATAAAATAACACTCATAAAAGAAAAAGAAAAAAAGTGACATAAAAAAAGACAAAAAGTGACACATCCAAAACTTACTCGGGAAAGCGTTGCAAACTAAGTCGAAAACTCCTTGTTGCCATCGGGAAGTATATATATATCCAATGTAAAATTTAAAAATGATATAAGAGTTTCTATTATATATATCTAGCCCCCACGGGGTATGTTAGGGTTTATGACGCATGCCTAAAATCAAGGAAAAGTGACACTTGTCTTAAGATAAATAAATAGTAACTTTATGTCACTTTTCAAACATTAATTATTCACTCCCTATTATCTATGGACTAACCCTTAGCTCATTTTAGGAAAATTCACATTCACACTAGAAGAAGGGAATACCTAGTTCCCAACAACAAGGGATTTTGCAGTTCATTGTCTCAGTGGATTGTTGCAAAGGAAATATCGTAACTGCATATGGGAGAAGAGCATAGATGAAGAGAGGTGTGATATGTTATGCGATCTTGATGCTGTAGATTTTGGAATTATTTCCTCTGCAACAAAAACTACTGCCACTAGCTCTACAAGTCTTTGATTTTGTGTTTCTATCAAACACCTAGTACTATCTTTGTCCTTCTCTCCATTTTTCTATGTCCCTATTCCCCTTCCAATAACAATAGAAACAAGTTTTTTTTGCACCTCTGCAACTTGACTCTTCAAATTTCCATTTTCAGAATTCCAAAAATGTTTTACTTCAACCATTTCATGTGTGGTTACATTGGATTCATTCAACATGGATTTCATTTCAAATTTCCATTTTCAAAATTCCATAAATGTTTTTCTTCAACCAATTCATGCGTGGTTACATTGGATTCATTCAACACGAATTGCATTTCATTTTTTTTCTGCTCTAGATTGAATTAAGAGCCTCTAATTTTCTAGAGACAACTCTTCAATTTTTTCCTTATATGAGGCCAATGAAGACAAAATCTTTTCCTTTTCGGTGTTCCATGTTTTATATGCTATTTTATTTCCTTTAGCGAGCTCTTGAGTCTCGTATCTTGTTGCTGCAAGCTGTGATGTGTTGTGTGCACTCTTCTTCAATATTGAAGCCTTAGGATTGAGAGGTATGCAAGTAAACATAGACTTCATATAATTTATGTGTCATGGTTTAAGTATTGGGGTTGTGGAATATTTATTCCTACCAAAATTACCCAAACTCTTTTGGCTTTATCAATGTCTAGTTTGGCCCACTTTTTAGAGAAGAATAGTAATATTAGGGATAACATTGTTATATAAACTACTTAAGTATTCCTCATCAAACGTTTCACTAGTAGGAAAGGGTAATGTGATTTATTCCTATGTTATAGTCACTCTATATACATAGGTAAGCCAATAGTTTCCACGACTATTTGAGCAATGTTATACATAAAAACCTATTTATGTAATTTATAAAATAATCCTTTTGTCATTGCACAAAATTGATGGTATGGGATGCATGAGGGATGGTCATGGTTATGTGGTAGTAGGTACCCCTATTGATGTTGGTTTATTGAAACTTTCTTGGTTGTCATAATGGAGGAACAAGGATATATTAATATGTGAGGTCAACACTACTGAACAGCAAAATGAGAAAAGACAATTAACCACATTTGTCAACCACTAGTACAATAAAGGAGGTAAGCTTAAGAATATCAGTCACGACTGCATGACAACTTGAATCGTCCATCATAGAAATCTTGAGAATTCTTGTCGTCTAACGGGTAAGATGAATCCTTACATCATCGAAGACTATGCAACAAATTGAATCGTCCAACATAGAATGATTTAGAATTCTCTTCCTCTAATGGGTAAGATGCATCCTTACATCATCGACGAACGACTCATATTGAATCTTTATTTATATTTATATAGTAAACGAGAATGATTTGCATCAAACTATGCACACATTACTTGAAAATATAATGTCACATAGAGCACACAAGAAAACATAAATACGAGTATAATCATAAATCAATACATTCAAACACATGATAATTGACAAGCAAATTTTATATTTAAAACATAAAAACATGGATTTTTCCCAACATTCGCCAATCAACAATTATATATATATAAAAGAAATATATAAAAAATAGTATGTTTCTGCCACTGTCTCTCTGGTCCAAAGCCCGTCATTTCAATTTCGATATACTGTGAAAAATCACTCTGAGAAAGCACAAAAATCTAGGTGCATTTCTCAACATGCTAACCGACTACAAATGCATGACTAGGTAAATAATAATATAGAACCTTTATGTCTTACATTGTTGTCATTTTTAACTCTTCATTTAAAAACTAATAAATATATTATCATATATAATCATCATAATTTTAGATAGATGTAAATTTTCAACTCTTTAGTTAATGTAAGGATTTTAAGAATGATAATGTGCATATATGATCACCAATATTTTATATAAATATAAAATCTCAACTTATTTTCGAAAGTGAATATTTGTACAATTGTGATCTTGGCCAACCAAAAACGTTTCAGGGGCCAAAAAAATGGTTTTGTTTCGGGGTTGAGATTGATTGAATATATCTAAACTTTATGTGCACATCTGGCTATAGTGCGATTTGACTCTAGCCACCAAATAAATTAAGTCAATTTTACACCTTTGTTTTGGTGAGTAGTTGAAGGCCGTTGTCAATTTTATCCACGCCGAACTTCATTCTCATATCCCCATCGATTTACTCTAGCCTACTTATTATGGTAAGCATGCAGGTTGAAAATTTCATGGCATTGAAAACAAAATTTATATTTGATTTTTCATGACTGCTTTATGATATTGAGTGAAATTTTTTATTATCGTGTGCACAAATTTGGATGCCAGTCACCCGATCAAGGTTAAATCATTGGATATTGATCCTAATCTAGTTATTAGCGATGCTTTGGTCACATTTAAGTTTTATTCCATTTGACGTAAGCCCTCTGTGTTTTTTCATATAACCTAATTGGTATAAAAAAGAGGGAGATTTGCGGACTAGGGGAATTTTAGGGTTTATTTATTGAAATTTAGTTTTGTTCTTCTAAATTTTCTATGCAGAGCTCATTGATTTATCTTTAAATATTCAATGAAATTTTATGTATGATCTTCGAAAAATGTATGTTTTTAGAATCTTGTGGGGATATTTTTGCAAAACATTATAATGAATGGGAATACATTTACATTATAAATAAAAAGTAATAAATTACAGAAAAGTACAAACTTGTCAATGGGTTCTAAATTGAGCAGGTGGTTAAAAATAAGGTTTTTTACCTCTTTATCCTGGTATGTTTGTTGCTTTTGACATACCCTCGGTGGGTCGATTTTTCGCCTCTGTGAGGAGTTGATTCATGTGGATTCTATCTGATGGAATATATACACGAATTTGATGTAATAAATAGATTCTCATTGACTAAATATATTCTCAGTCGCAGGTGATTATCCAAGATTTTCGCTTCTTCTAGTCTCCAGACTCATGGCAGCTGCTTAGGTAATTGACTTATTCACAAGTCTGCGGGTTAAATTTCTACTATGAAGGTTCAATATACAGAAAAAATAGGGGTATATTACTTGACATATTCCCACTTATTCTATGATATATTAATATAGAATGAATAATATCTCAAGGATTGAGTTCCTAATTAGGAATAAACTCGCTTCAAGCTCATGCCTGTCAGCTTGATTTCCTACTCCACCTTGTAGTATCTCTCCAATTCCTCCCCAAATATGATAAGGTTTTGTCTCCCTGATCGATATTCCCCAATGATCAGTATTTGAAAATTTGGAATTATGCAGTTGGTGGTGTGCTTGTAACACCAACGTAGGAAAAAAACACAAATCTGTCAGAATCTGAAGCATTCTTCTTATTGAATGATTCTATCCATCCTGTTCTGGAGCTACAATGTCCGGTATTGTGTAAAATAAGTTCTCAAAGGCCATTGAATCTCGTTAATAAGGTTGCATTGAAATTTTTCAAAATAATTCTCTCCTCAATATTGTTTAGATACTAATCTCACTCTCTGTTAGGTGTCATTACATTTAATTCTCTTGTTTTCTAGGTGTCGTTGACAGTTCAGTTTTACTTCAGTTTAGTTGAGTTCTACTCCAGTCATTTATTATTAATGTTTACAATGTAATCTATTTAACTATTTTTGAATATTGAGAAGAGAAATATCTGCTCCACATTTTCACTTTCAATTCTTGTCATGGTATCAGAGCTTAGCCTGTGTAAGACTTCTTGAGAGCAAGAGAGATCAAAGTGATGTTTTTTAAGACTCCAAAGAAACAACATGAGCACAAGGTGAGCACGAGGTGAGTGCGAGATCCAAAGGAATACTGTTGAGGTGCAGAGATCCAAAGGAAGAAGAAGAAGAAATAACTAGTAGAGGAGAACCCCTTATAGTTGAGTGAAGTTTTTTTTTTAAATTTAATTCTTTTTTTATCAGCGCTCTTTTTGAAGGAAAAAGCGGGCCGATCAGCCATAAGTGTTGGTTTGAGGCTAATACCTATGTTGATCAGCGCTAGTTTGAGCCTGATACTAGGGCCAATCAGCACACTTAATAGCTAGATACCTGCATGGATACGGTAAAGACTTACAATTATTTTTTTCATCGTGGCTAGTGCAGAAGTGGTATTACAAAGCTGCGCTAGTGCGAGCTCATTACAGAAAGTGAAATTTGAAGAGATAATGGCTTCTTCTAGTGCTTTGTCGCAGACCCCAAATCTACTTGGAAAAAATTATGATTTTTGTAGTTTAAGAATGAAGACTTTTCTCCAAGCCCAAGAGTGCTGGGATACACTTCATATCACCTATGTAAAGCTGACTGAAGAAGCATGGGAAACCATGACCGATAATCAGAGGAATGTTTCTCTTGAACTCAGAAAGAAGGAGAACAAAGCCAAATGTTGGACACAAAACTGAGTTGATGACTCTATCTTTGACAAGATAACTAGTGCATCAACAAACAAAAAAAGCTTGGGATATTTTAAAAGGTGTATATCAAGGAAATGATACAATAAATACAATTAAATTGCAAACAGTGTGAGCACAGTTTGAAACCCTAAAGATGACTGACACCAAGAATGTGGATCAGTTCATGACTAGAGTCATGGGAATAGTTAATCAGATCAAACTCATTAGCAAAACCATTAAATATCATAAAATTGTTGAAAAAATCCTTCGAATTCTACCCAAGAAATACGACATGATTGTAACAGCCATTTTGAAATCCAAATATTTTACAACCTTCTCTGTAGAACAGTTGACTAAATCACTTCTGGCACATGAAACAAGACTCAATATGATAGAAGACTCCATAGAAAAAGCTTTCAAAACACAAATCTCATTTGGCAGAGGTAGAGGTAGAGGATATAAAGGTGGAAGCAATTGAGGCAGAGGCCAAAATAGTGGCAGATCAGATCACCATCATGCAATAGAGTAGTTTAGACCTCCACAAAACCAAACCCAGAGAGGCAGATCATGGAACATATCGAGTTTCCAATGTTATAACTACAAGAAGTTTGGTCATTAGGAACAAGACTACAGAAAGAAACAATCAGATCAGCAAAGAGGCATTATCCATCTCTCCAACAATGAAGGAGAATCCTCTGAGACCATGTTTCTTTCATGCCATGTTTTTGAAGGCAGACAGAGTGAGGACCTTTGGTTGCTGGATATTGGATGCAACAATCACATGACAGGTAACAAGAATTTTCTTTCTTCTCTTGATGCTTCCATAACATCATAGATTACACTTGGAGATTGTACAAGTATTAGAGCTAAAGGAAAATTTCTTGTCTCTATTCTTACTTATCAGAATCAGAACAAATGCATCCCTAATGTTTACTATGTTCCCTAGCTAAAACATAATCTCATTAGTGCATGAAAAATAATGGAAAATGGATATGATGTATTATTTCAAAAGAACACATGCTATATATATGACAAAGATCCCCATAAAATATTGATAGAAAAAGTTGAAAAGATGAAGAATAGGATGTTTCCATTGACTCTTAGAAGCCAAAATACCAGGAAATATTTAGTCCACAATATATCAAGAACAGATGTGACTCATATATGGAATTCTAGGTATGGCCACATCCTAATCAACAGTCTAAGTATTCTTCAAAAGAATTCTATAGTCATTGGTATCCCTACTATGCGTGAAAAAGACTGTAATTGTGAAATTTGTGTCCTATCCAAGCATAAAAGAGACATCTTTCCCACATCATCCTTAAGGGAGAAAGAGCCTTTAGCACTTGTCCATACAAATATATGTGGCCCAATGCAAACACAGGCCATTGGTGGTAGTTTCTACTTTCTGACATGTATCTATGACTTTAGCAGAAAGATATGGATCTATTTAAAAAAAAGAAAAATCAGATACCTTCTCCAGATTTCAAGAGTTCAAGGCAGAAGCAGAAAAATAGAGTGGAAAACTCTTGAAAGTACTCAGATCAAATGGAGGAGGAGAGTACAACTCAATTGAATTCAAAACATTATGTCAAAAACAAGGAATTATAATGCAAAACACTACAAGATACACTCCACAACAGAATGGAGTAGAAGAAAGAAAAAACATACGATCATGAACAGAGCGAGATGCCTGCTACACAAGAAGAACTTGTCAAATAACTATTGGGCTGAAGTAGTGTCGACAACGGTATATGTTCTCAACAAATCACCAAAAACCAGTCCCAAAGATAAAGTACCTCGAGAAGAATGGGATGGTAACAAGTTAAATGTATCACACTTTAGAATTTTTGGATCAATAGTTTTTTCACATGTTCCCAAGAAACTATGAAAAAATCTTGATGATAGGAGTGAAAGATTCATATTTTTAGGCTATAGTGAGCAGTCAAAAGCCTACAAACTTTATAGTCCTATTACCAAAAATTTTATTTTAAGCAGAGATGTCAAATTTTTCGAAAATAAATCTTTTTTTGATCATGTAGATGAAACTTCAAATCAGTCTTTTTATCCACCACAGTCACCAAGATTTCAAGTTCAAGAACATCCAGACCATTCTGAAAATGGTTGATCATCAAGTAGTGATTCAACCAGTGATCAAAAATCTATAGAAGAGGGGTAGAAAAAAAGAAGCATCATAGAGATATATGAACATGAGCATAAATTTGAACATAATATGTTTGCACTTATTCAACTCAACCGACCCATTTTGAAGAAGAAATCAAATAAAAGCATTGGGTTGATGCAATGAACCAAGAAATTGATGTCATAGAGAAAAACTTGACTTGGGAATTAACTTTTCTCCAAAGAGACAAAACCAGAATTGGTGTAAAATGGGTAGATAAGACTAAGCTAAATGAAAAAGGGAAAATTGAGAAACATAAGGCAAGGTTGGTTGCCAACGGATTCTCACAACAGTTTGGTGTTGACTATAGTGAAACATTTACTCCAATAGTAAGGCTAGACACTGTCAGAACCATTTTTTCCACAACATATCAACAAAAATGGAATGTCTATCAGCTTGATGTAAAATATTCCTTCCTAAATGGTATATTGCAGGAAGAATTTTATGTAGATCAGCCTCCTAGTTTTGAAGTGCTAGGACAGGAGCATAAAGTATATAAATGGAAGAAAGCTTTGTATGGTTTGAAACAAGCTCCAAGATCTTGGTACAGTCGCATCAACACCTATCTCACAAAAAGTGGGTTTTCCAGAAGCAACCATGAACCCACTTTGTATACCAAATATCATGAAGGTAAAATTCTTATTATATTCATTTATGTAGATGATATTCTTTATATAGGAAATATGATGTTAGAATATTTCAAAACAGCAATGCAAACAGAGTTTGATATGACAGTTCTAGGAGTCATGAAATATTTCTTAGGCATTGAAATTCACCAATATTCTAATGGAATTTTTCTTGGACAAAAAAAATATTCCACTGACATCATCCAAAAGTTCAAAATGACAAATTTCAAATAAGATGATACACCAATTTCTCCAGGTACGAAACTCAGCAAAGAAGATGTAGCACCACCCATTGTGTAAGAGTCTAGTTGGTAGTTTGTTGTATCTCACTGCAACTAGACCTAATATTATGTTTGCGAGTTTTGTATCAAGGTTTATGCAGTTACCAAAGATTACTCATTGGAAGGTTTCAAAAAGGATCTTAAGGTATATTACAGGGACCATATATATGGCTTACTTTACACACATTCAAAAAATTGTTCACTTTCATGTTATACAGATAGCAATTATGCAGGGAGTTTAGATGATCACAAAAGTACCTCAGGGTATTTTTCTCATCTTGGAACCAATATGATTTAATGGGCATTGAAGAAACAGTCAATCATTTCAATATCTTTTGCAGAGGAAGAATATGTAGCAGCAAATTAAGCATCTTGTCAAGAAGTGTGGTTGAGAATATTATTGAAAGGTATTTCAAATATTCAAAAGGACACAACTCCATTTTACTTTGATAACAGTTCAACAATTTCTTTCTCAAAAAATCATGTTTTTCACAAAAAGAGAAAGCACATTGACATATGTTTTCATTCCATTCATGAACTTGTCAATGATGGGGACATAGTACTTTCCTTTTCTGGTTCCAAAGATCAGCTTGCAGATATTTTTACAAAGCCATTATGGAATAATGTATTTGAATTTCAAAGAGAGAAATTAGGCATTATTAGTGCCTCCACTTGTAACAGTTGAGATTGGGAGGGGATGTTGAGATAATAATCTCACTGTTTGTTAGGTGTCATTACATTTAATTAACTTGTCTGCTAGGTGTCGTAGACAGTTCAGTTTTACTTCAGTTTATTCGAGTTCTTCTCTAGTAATTTATTATTGATTTTCACAATGTAATCTATTTAATTATTTTTGAATATTGAGAAGAGAAATCTTTGCTCCACATTTTCCCTTTCAATTATTGTCAAGTATCTGGAGATCTTACACTTAATTTTAGCTTATTTTCTCTCCATCCTATATCGTTACACGTCCAGATAGTTAATGTGAGCATTGCAGTGTCACGAGTATCTTCTGGATGTGGAGGTGTAAAATCTATAGTTGGGTCTTTAGTGGATGCACAATCTTCCCTTGTTTTTCCATGTGTTTTTGCAAGTAGAGTTTGAAAATGTTGACGATCACTGCATCATTTATACCAAAATGGGCTTGTAAATCAAGGCAGAAGGTTTTCTTTCCAATTTTTTGTAGAATCATTTAAGTTACACAATGAACTGGGCCGATCATTTGATGTTGTTGATTTCTTAATGAAAAAATCTTCCAATATTTAATTTTTTTGAAATGAAACTAAAAATGATCTTAAAGGGCTGACTGAAATTAAAAACTTCCATGTGAAAGGCCTTGATTTGCTGATCAAAAGTAAAATAACCTGAAGCAAATTTTGTGGAGAAACTTCATTTGATTATAAAACCAAGAAATCCAATCACAAAAGAAAACAGATATATAATTTCCAAGAAACAAAACCAACATAAAACATAAAAAAATCCATACAACTATCCTTTCTTGTTAAATAGAATAATATTAAATTTCCATAAATGACCTGAGTCAAATTTGGAGATGAAAAATAATGGGAAAGGAATGTTCCCTCAAACTCGTGGAATAGTGACCATTAAATTTGCATATGTAAAAACAAAATAAATTTTCCTAATAAACCTTTCTTGTTGAATAGAATAATATTAAATTTCCATAAAAGACCCAAGTGAAATTTGGAGATGACGTCCATTTTTTTTAAACCAAATCGCTTTTTCTTAGGACAATTCTTACCATCAGGGGAAGAATTGATGAGCTTCCTTGTAAGAAGAGGGAAAGAAACATATTGGGAAGCCGACGAGACCTTCATCACAAATAATTCTTTTACGATAACATCAATTTTTTTAAACCAAATCACTTTTTCTGAGGACCATTCTTACCATTCAGAGAAATAACCTGTTAGCACTCAAATCTACCTCAGGCTGAAATGAAGTAAACTCAAGGCTACATCAAACCACGCTCAGCCTCGTAGCTAGCCCTACGAGGACAGGAGAGGGCTCTCTCCGTCAATCTCGAGAAAATGAGCAATAGGATGCGAGATGACTTACAATAAGAACTGATTTTAGGCTAGTAAAGAGATAGGTATGTTTGATTTTTGGTTTTTGGGTTTTCGTTGGAGAAATGGGAAAACAAATTTTGGGTCCGGGGATAAGGTCAGACCTTTGCAGATTTCAAGTTGGGGCGAGGTAGGTGAATGTCTTGATGCTTTTGATTGGATAAATGGACAGATTAGACCGACGAGGAGCTGAAGAGGGCAAAGAAGAACTTGGATCCTCTCCAAACAGCTGAAAACATATAGAACTAACTGAATTCAAAGGCCAAGCACTGTAAACAATGGATTCAACCTTATTCACTCATTCAATTTAGTTCAGAAGCATATGAAAGGATGGCGAACATTTAAACATGAAGAAACTTACAGTAAACAAAGAGGAAACACCATCAAGAACAGAACACCACAAGGATCCCAACAAGTTCCGCAAAACCCCTGATCTTTCCTTAGCCAAAATATGAAAAATATGTACAATGATATCAAAAGTCTCCCAAGAGTCCAACCTCTCCAACCTCTGAAAATGATTGAGAAATTACAATATATAGATCACTCTAACACCTTTCCCCACCTCTAGGGGTCGAATTCCCTCTTCAGGGATCAGTTTCAACCAATTCTACTCATGGAACTACAATCTAGGCAGCTAACAACTTGCCTCTAAAAGAGTGGAAACTGATCCATTACATGATTTTTTACCCTTTTGAGAGTGAATCTTCTAGAAGAGATAAAAATAAGCCAAATTTACATGCCAAACATGAATTTACATCATAAAAACTCAAAAATTCCATCCACAAGCAAAACTGGTCCATACTAGGCGAAAATCTGAGCTGGCAGCTGAAAATTCAGGAAAAATTTAAGTGGGTCGCTCTTGAGCCGAGTGGGTCACGCGTTTTCCAGCCTGAATTTGAGGTACTTCCCGGCATCCAAATTGAGCTCATGATAGCTCGTTGGAAATCCCTGGATGTTGACTATCCAACCCAAGTGGAATTTCTGAATTTGGAGCTCATTTGACCCTCCAAAACCTCATTCTCCCAGAGGTACTTCCTGCTGGTGCAAAAGGTGGCAGCAAGGTGGTTTTCATGGTGTTTTTGAGCTCTTTGACCATCCAGATTTTGATGAAATGCTTAGTTGACTTTTGAGGATGCATAACTAACCATGAAAAATCCAAAAATGCAAAAATTTCCTCCAGCAAGTGTCCCAAAAAAAAGTGAGCGCATGAGTGCGCGACCCGCTTAACTGAAAAACTTGTTTTTTGACCCAAAAATTTGAAAATGACAAAATTTTCTCCGAATTTGCCCAAATTCAGAGCGGAGGTCCTCCATCATGTGTCCTACCCATTCAATGAAGCCTCGGCCAAAATCCGAAGTGGATTAGGCCCTTTCCGCCGTTTTAGTGCTTCGCGCAACCTCCTCTTCATGATCTTCATTCTCGCTTTGCATACATGCATGCGAGCCCAATAATGGCCTTTCATGTGACGAAGCATGTCTTTTTCTCTATCATGATCCTGTGAATGTACCTACGCTGATGAAGAAGGCGAGACCCCTTCCACGCCATGTGGAGATAGTACTCACGTTGCTGATGAAGTCAACGAGACCCCTTCCACCCCGGGTGGAGATAGTACTCGTCGTGATGTTGAAACAAAGCTTTGTGGCTTCTCTGATATGTTACCACTACTGGTGCACTGCTATGCTCCATCTCAGTACATCAACCTCAACGATTGAGTCACTGTCCGACTCCTGCTCATACTCTGACTTCTGTCTCTGACATGGCTTTGAACAAGATATGTGCAATATGTATACTGATATAGATGCAGTGAAAACAAAGTTATGATGTGTGTTTCAACACCCAAAAAATACCCCCACCGTCAAAGCACCATAAGGAAACAAACAATGATAATATCTCTGTTTTAGGTGGATTGAAAAAGAAGCACAGTCTTTGTTTTAATTGCAAGTGAAACTTGACCAAAGGAAGCAGGCAGCCTTCAGAATATTGAGCAAATCTTGTCAAAGGGAGAAATTCATCCTATGAATGTGTTTGTCTATGAGCAATAACAACAGAGTTATAAGTGTCAATGGGCAGTGAAAACAGAGTTATGAGAATGTTTTTATCATTGGGCAGTGAGACACAACACGACCATAATCACCATGGAACACAAGCCTTGACAATGGTAAAGCAATAACGATGGCCACGATGGTATAATGGGTATGAAAACAATGGAGTTTGGACACATATGCCAAGGTGGATATATATCAATGATACAAGGTGGGAGAAAAACTCATAAGACCATCCATATACATTTTAAACCCTGAAGAAACAAAGCTGCCATGACTGTAGGGTTTAATCTTCCATTTCAAATGTTTGAAATCATCAATGATACCACCAACACATTAAAAACCATTGAGCAATTGTTAAAAACCTGTTTGAAGGCCGCTGGGGGCGATCCAAAACGAAACTGGGCGCTCAAATCGATTTTCCGGAATTCTGCTGGCAAGCGGGTCGCTTTTTTTTAAGTGGGTCGCTCGACCTCCAAGTGGGTCGCTCTTGTTATATTTTTGCACTGTGAGAAATGCCCGAGTGGGTCGCTCTACGCCCAGGTGGGTCGCTCGACCTCCAAGTGGGTCGCTCTACCTCCAAACCCTGTCAACGATGCTCTGAAATGCGATTTCGGCCTCCAAACTCCAGATTTCAACTTGTGTGCTGTGGATTGTTGGAAATGAAACTTGTTTGGCTTTATATATATGATGTAAATATCTTTCACAATCATATTTGATTCAAATCTAATTGATAACCCATATTACAATGTTTTTGTATTTTCACATTTGGCTTCTTAATACAATCTCTTTTTTGGCTTTTCTGAGCTCAGATTTGATGATTTGTCTTCTTGCAGGGGTATGGCTATTTTAGCTAAGGAAAAGACCAGAGGTCTGCTTTGAAATTTCTTCTTGGTGAAATAAGCACAATTTATTACAAAAATAATGATGAACAATTTCTAGTTCCAAAACAGAGTTTTGGACTAGAAATGTTTTTTAAAATGCTGATGATAATAAAACATGAAATCAAAATTTGCGGAACCATCCTCATCCTGCAGGCTTTATGACTGGTATACAAATGACTCAAAAACCCTAGACACTAGGACCAAAGACACTTATTGTCATTTTAATGACCATAAATGAAATGACAATGATTTTGAGTGATTTTTGAGGATATTTTTAAAATAGAACTGTAGGTGTAAACATGAGGAAACATAAGACAACAGACCCCTTCGTCAGTCAATGGCATGCTCCTAGCGAAATGCAACGAAGTGGAACAAGCGAGACACCTAAGAATGAATATGCAAAAGACGAAATGATCACTGACGGAGGGCTGTAAGGACCGACTCTAACATAACCGATGAGCTTCCTTGTTAGAAGTGGGAAAGTAGCCTATTGTGAATCCAATGAGACATAAAACAAAAATAATTATTTTAGGCAATAAAATATTTATACGGTTGGGATTCAAAATATTTTTTCTCATCAAATTACCAGACTATTGAACAAATTATTTCAAATTCTCATCATATTTTTTTTATTCTTCTAGATCAACAAATCTCAGCGAGTCACATGGTAGATTTAAATAGCAAACGCTTCTCCCTTCCTTCCAATAATGTAGTGTGGCTCCTAAAAAAAGTGTGTGCATTATGGATTTTCCTAATTTTCCTTTGTCCCTCCCTTTTAGAGTCACTGGTGGAAGTGTTTCCGCAAAAACTATTATTGGTTTACTCTTATCTTTCCTTTTCAAATGGTTATTATACAAGAGAAGAAATAGCTCTGCACTTCCTCCAAGACCCTTCCCATGGCCTATCATCATAAATATACACCAAATTATATTTCTTTTTCAACGATAATTGTGATCGTAAAGATCTTGATGACTAATACGACACCATTTTCTTTCTGCACTTAGGCTTTGTTCCCACTGTCATCATTTCTTTTTCTAAGATGGAAAAACACTTTCTTACAACTCATGATATAATTATTTCTAGTCGGCCTCCAACCTCCACTGGGAAATACATATTTTACAATTCTAAGGTTATGGCTTCTTACTCTTCAACTAAGGAAAAAAACAAAGAAACATAGAAAAATATAAGTAAATCCAGTCGAAGGAGCCACTAAATCCATGTAAAATAATCGAATTTGTTGCACCTATTCTTATCATTGAAAATCAAACATTAAAAACCTCACAGAAATATTCTCCCAAGATGAGAGCATGTTCTTGGTCATATAGGTTCAGAGAGCTAGTTATTATTAACTAATTATTTATTAACCTGGAATCATTATTAATTGTTAGCTAACTATAATCTAACAGGTGAATATTGTTCAATCATCTAACATTAAATCTGAAGGTGCATAGTGGTGAAAGGTGGCCCTTAGGGGAGTCTTCCTCATAGGGAATGCCTTATGGTGTAATTAAAGAAATGAAATAATATTAACAAAAAATTATGGTGGTGCTATCGCTGGTAAAAAACCGTCCAAAAATTTGGGCCTACATCCAAATTCCAAAGCATAATTCTACTTTTCATGTTGTCATGACAAGCATTAAGATTCATCTCGTGTGTTTTTTCAAAGTATCCTACTCCCATTTGGATAAAAGTAAAAGTGTCCTCTTTTAGCATGGCGAGTGTCGCAGATAACAGAAATGTATTTTCTTTTTGTTTCAAGGGGAAATCTTGGTGGTAACGAGTCATACATGGCTTTAATTATAACAAAACTATTTTTAACCACCCCTACCTTTGCTTCGGTTGCACAAAAACCTCATCAAGAGGATACTTATGTTGTGAAAGCATTTGGTGAGGAAGGAAAAGTCCGGAAACTGGGGGACGAAGACAAATTTTTCTATGCTACAAAAATTCCTTCTAAAGCACCTAAGCTTGCTCCTCCTTTTATGTAATAGTCATGGCCATGACAGGAATAATTTCACTGATCTTCCCCATAATAAAAGCATGATTTTAGAACCCATAATTTAGCCATACCCCGATGTCCTAATTGTGCAAGACACTTTACCTAAATCTAAAAAAAAATAATCTTTACACAAAAATTAAACTTTCACTTTGTGGGATACGTAAGGTTATTATCCACACCATTTCCATTTTCTCTACCATTTTTTTGGTTCTCTATCTATTATTTATGAAATTTATGCTGCTCATAGTGACCCTTCTCCTTCTCTAATTGTAGGCCCTAGCAGAAATTCATCTCTAGGGTAGGACGTTGCTCAAACTACTATCATGATTCCTGCTCTTGATGTCAAAATTTTTGACAGTTCCATACAAATTACATACCTTTCATTATCCATGTGAATGGCTTCTTTAGTCTTGTTGGGAGTGTCTAAATGTGTTCCTTTATATCCATCTTCTAAAGAGACATCATTCTCAACATCGATGGACTTTGAATCCATTTTCCATATGTATCCTCTTTCAGAAGATCCATATGTAAACAATGTATCCCACGATGATGGTTGCCCCATACACCCCTTACCATTAAACTTGGAATCTGAGCCACATCCACCTTGTGGCCATTACATTTCCACACAACGTTTGGGTAAGTGGGTACCCATTCCTGATGGTCTAAAAGAAGAAATAATCTATAGCCCTCTTAGTGCATCTAGTAGTGTCGACTTTAGTCTCCTTCTTCCCCACCATGAAGAGTCGCTAGAGTCCCATACTACTCCATATGACACTTGGGATGATCCACTTAGTCATTCCTACATCTTATCTCAAAAATCTACTCCCTTAGACTTTGCTTTTATTCAAACATAGTGTCAGCTAGGTGATGATAATTTAATTATATCCAAATACACTCTTTGGTATGGTGACACCATATATGCAACCCAAAATTTTCACCCCTTTGACTCATATATGTAGTTCCTTGTGATATTGAAAATAAATGAATTCCTTTTTCCTAATGCATCCTCTATCCATTATTCGCATAAAAATACAATAAAAAAAATAAATATTGAGGACTCACAAAGTGAAAAACCACATTATGTACATCCATACAAGTGTTGGGAATCCATTATTCTAAATACATACAACATGTCCATTGCATGTTACATACACATCCAACTAAGGGAATCATTCCCACCTTGGTATACCTTATTGGTCCCCTCCATCATCATATGCTAGGGGAAATATCTCATGCTTGGGATTACCCCCATAAACACCTTCTCATATGACTAACATTAGTTTCCACGTAAACCCCAATTTTCTAGGTATGGTTGATTATTCTTTCATTCCATGGATTGTTTTTCATACTCACTATTATCACAAAATAGTACTTGATTGGATGTTGATCAGACAACTCTATCTAACTGTTTCAAACCAGCTTTTGACTGAATCTTAGCCTCTTTAGTCTGAAAGGGCTCTCTCAAAGGGATTTTATGATATTGGTAAATGATAATGCTAGATGGCTAACTCTATAGGATTTGTACCTTGTTTTTTATGATTGTAGGTTGAAAGAATATAGGCTTGCTACCATTGGGCTTACGGAGTCAACAATCGGTATTTTCAGTGGCAAGGTTTCTTGACATGGAAGCTGAGGTAGATAGGGGTATTTAACAAAGGCAATTAACTCATAAAACATAGGAAAACACAATCATTTCCTTACTAAAGGAAGTCAGACCATAGAGTTATGAATTCTGAGTATTAGAAATGAAATCTACTGCAAGTGGTAAAACATAATATGTAGATCAATAAGACATTAAAAACCCCATGAGAATCTTAGGTTTGTCAAGAAGAAAGTCACTATGTATTACTGATATAAGTCAAAATACATAAAGTAGTAGTTTGGTGCAAAAAATCTTCAACCCCTCACTACTTCGATGCTTTGTCTTTAAATATATAGTTTTACAACAAGGATGATCTTCTTGGTGGCTAGATTCATTGAATTCTCCTATGAAACATCATATAACTGAAAAAAAAAATGACTTCTAACAAGAAACTAACAACTATACCTCTAAATAGACATTTCCTAATAGGACTCAAACTCCTATTTATTACATATTCTACCTTATCTTTGCGAAACAGTTACATGTCAGTTACAAATAAGCATCACATGATTGAATGATAGATGATAGGTTCATTACCACCTTTACATATTAAAAACCTTCCTAGACATGTGGAACAAAACCCTATTTTTGAGGGATGCATAACCCTTATCTTCAATGAGAACTTTTGTTGACGACCTGTCTCCACAGCATTTCCTTCGACTCATAAATGTTTGATGTTAAGGTCCCTTGACATTTTGGAGGATTCCAGCAGTCCAAAACCTTCAAAAACACCTCACTATGAAAACATGACAGTTTTGTAGAGAGCTTTAGTAGCGTCTAAAAAGTAGCCTCTGCACCCAAAAACTCTTCTGCTTTGTTGTTCCATGGTGTCAACCTAGTCGTGACACATCACCACCATCATTCTCAACTTAAGGCTTCTGTGGTATTTCCTCCTCATTAATGATCAGCTGAGCTATGGGCTCCTCAACCACAGTCATCTTCAAACCTTTCTTCTCCAGCTGTTCATGAATCAGTTCCAATTGTTCTTGTAGGTCTTTCACTTGGTCCTTTAGTGCCCTGTTGTTAGACTGTAAGTGAAAGTTCATTTTTCTTATATGTTTAACCTCTCCTCTCAATAGCTCAGTCCATTTGATCAATTTCTCTGTGTTTTCCAAAGTCTTTGACACACTTAGGACCTGTTCTTCCCAAAAAAATTCATTTTTTCAAAATGTACCTTCTGAACCTTGTGTTTCCTTGCTTCTTTCTTCAAGGCTGATATTTCATCATTTTCCAGTTTCAACTTCTCCTTAAGAATTTCATTCTCTATTTTTTCATTCATTTTCTCTTTTCCCTTATTTTGTTTGATGACTAATTATTATTTTGCGAGTGAGGAGAGGTCAATGATGGTTGGTGGTGGTTGTATAGTTTCAGTGACCTTAAAAGCCTCTTTGCTGCTTTCTAAGACCTATCCTGCATGTATTGTCATTGTTTTTCCAGATTGAAACATGAATCCTGCATCATTCCCTGCAAATTCTAACGTCTTAGCTATTTTACCTTTCTTAAGCTTCCTTCCTCCCTCATCTATGTCTTTAGCTTGGACTATGGGAGTTTCTTCAATATCAATGGCATAAAATATGTATTCTAAGTTACCCTTAGCCACTCTTTGGCTCCTTGTAATCCTCTTGCTACCATGTTTTCTCACTGTTGGCTTTTGTTTTGCAGGTGTAGTAGCAGGTGTATCAACCTTCTGCAAAGGTTTTGTTTCCATAATCACTGGCTCAACTTGCTCTGCAAGCTCAACTTTCTCTACCACTGAAGGTGATGGCATATCTGTAGGTTTGGGAGTCCTTTTAGTAGTGATAACATATACTTCAAAACCACTGATGAACAGAAAAATATGACCAGTCTCTGCCTAATCTATTTAACTCCTCTAATACCAGCAACTTGATCAAACCATGATGAAAGAGTGAGGTTTCATTTCCTTATTTTTTAGCTTGGACCTTATTTGACATTTTGGCTAAGCTTCTATATAATTAAAAAGGTAAATCAAGAGACCTCCTACCTACAAAATGCAGCAGAAGTTGAAGGTGGTAGGAGTAGACCATGTGGTATCTCCGTTCACATGTGAAGTACTTCTAAATAGTTAGTAGAGCTTTGAGAAGTTATCATTCATGTAGATCCTTGGGATGGCATTTGTGAGATCAATCTCACTATTCTCTCGCTTGATAAATTCCTTACAGTCCTGCATGGTAAACTTGAAGCCTTTAAACCATTGGTATCCTCCTCTAGGGATTCATGTTGTTGCTGCAATGGTCTCTGGTGGTACTGTGAGGTTTAGAATTCTCACCTTTGAAGTTGTCCCATTGAAACTGATGGAAAACTCCTTAGAAACTTGCACATGGAACCCTTGCAATCTTTGGAAGAACTGAAAACAAATTATTCTTCTAAACACTTCCAATGCAATTGGATATTCATTCAACAAGTTCATGTCTGATGGCTCATGTCTGAGGTAGTAGCCACCTTTTTTTGTCTTCCTCCTTGAAGCCATGGTGATTTTATACCTTCTCTGCCTCACTTGATTAGTGACACATGCAACTTTTTAAAATGCCAGCAACCAACTTGGCTTGGTGAAACATCTCTCTAGAACTCAATAGCATGTGAAGATGAAGCGAAGAATGACAAATACTCAATTGAATAATATTTTAAAGTTTCGATGACAACTCATGCTCCAATCGTGCCTCATACATGCTAAAAATAGTAATAATGACCTCAGACATGACCTTTGTACCTTGATTTAACCCTACCTGACTTGAATGACATCCACCCTAACAGTTCCAATCGTGGACTGACACCTTACACCAGATTTGACAAGATAGACAGAAATACCCTTTTTTGTAGTGTAGTTAGTTCATTTCTTGGCATTTTTTCTACGAAAGTATTAGGTAGTTTCGTAGCGAAAACTGCCTTTTTACAGTGTAATACACTACAAAAACAAGAAAAAATGGCCAAAGTGACCTTTTCGAATTCAAAACATTGGGAAATGAAATATGTCAGCAAATGATGACTGATGGGACATGATATGACTTGAATGGGGGTGGGTTTGGACCTTAGGATAGGTTAATATGAAAAAATTTAAATTTTTCCTTTACCAACTTATGACAAATGAAATCTATGACCATACCTTTAAAAAATGAAATCTATGACCATACCTTTAAAAAATGAACCCTATGACCATGCAAATGATGATTCACTTTTCATGAGTGATAACAGTGGCTCCACTTGGGATTGTAAGCCCCTGTGGTACACCAAAAAACCTATAGTTCCAGTGCTATCCATCTTCTTGGAAATGAAAACTCTGAAATTTGCCAAGCTTTCCTTCAAACTCTAATGGCCTTCACCTCGAGCTCAAGCTTGATGATCATCTTGTATTTATTAGCAGAAAAACATATAAAAATCGAATATATAAAATGGAATGAAAGATCAATATAACTTAAGAAGAATAGTTCTTCAAAAACCTGCCATTAACAGGCCCTCCAACACAAGGTTGTCCATCCATCTCCTATAGTATGTAAGTGTTATTTCCATGAAATGCATCCACTGTGAATGGACCTTTCCAAATATTCTCAAACTTACCATGCTTCCCCTTCTCTTCAATCATGGTCTCCCACTTCAAAACCACATCTTCAATTTGAAATTTTTCCTCTTTTACCTTCCTACCAAATGTCTTCTTTATTCTATTTTGAGATTGATGATTGTTGTTATAGACCTCCTCCCTTTTCTTCTGCAAGGCTATAAACTGGTTTATTATCCTCTGAATTTCATTTGGCTCCTCCTCTAATTGTTGCAACAGCTTCATGATACACACTCCCAAGGATGTAGGAAAAATGGCTTCAGCCCCATACACCAACTCAGAAGGTGAAGTTCCAATTGAACATTTTGTGCACACTCTATTAGCCCACAGAGCATACTTTAGCTTCAAATTCTAGGACTTCTCTTTTTCCTGTAGCACCTTCTTAATAATCCTCACAATGTTTTTGTTAGAAGATTTAGCAAGACCATTACCTTGTGGATAGTATGCAGTAGAGTGTCCAAGTATAATGTGATATTGATGACAAAAACTGGTCAAACTCTTAGATTTGAATGCCTCTGCATTGTCAGTGATGATATTCGTAGAGCAACCAAACCTAGAAAATATATTAATCTCCAAAAATGAAATAATAACTAAATCATTTTCTTGCCTAGTTGGGATTGCTTCAATCCACTTGGTGAAATAATCAGTTGTTGTCAGGATTCAACGATGTTGACCTGAAGATGAAGGATGAATTACACCAATAAAATCTAGCCCCCACTGCTGGAATGGCGCCTCAACATAAATAGGCATCAAGGGTAAATGAACAAGCTTTTTCTTGCCATCAAAAATCTGGCATTCATGGAAGGCAGCAATATTTTTGTAGACATATTTGAACATAGTAGGCCAGTAGTACCCTGCTCTGAGAATCTTATTTAACGTGGCCTTCCAATAATGGTGACCTCCAAAATCTCCTTTGTGAAACTCCTCAATCACTTTTTTTTCCTCCTCTTCCAGCAAACAATTCAAAAGAATACCACCAGTATCTTTCCAATATAGGTTTTTATCAATGATGAAGTACCTCAAGGATTTTAGCTTCACAAACTTTGCTTTATACTTTGTCAATTCAGCAAGAGCCCTATGATGATGTAAGACAAAAAAATGTCTTTGTACCAGTCAGAAAGGATGTACTTCTCTTCAATGGGAATCAGCTCTTCATCTTCATTTGATAATTCTGAAATTTCTGCAATTAAATTCATCTCAAGACAATCAAAATTGGACTGTGCCATCATATTTGCTAGCCCCTAACCCTTCACCAATTTTTTAGGTCTGATCTCTATATCAGATTCCAGCAAGTTTGCTATCCACTTCCCTCTTTTACCATCAGGATCAGCTTGAGTTAGGATGTCCTTCACAACAACATTAGGAACAAAAGTTATGACATGAGAATGCAAAATGTAAATTCTGAAATATTTGATGGCTTTGACTAAAGCATAGGCCTGTTTCTCTAGGATGGTGTACTTCAAATCTGAATTAGCTAATGTCCTACTAAAAAATGAAATAGGTTGCTCAGTACCTTGCTATCATTTCTGCAGCAAAACTCCAGCAATTGTATTTACTGATGCAAATGTAAAAACCAGAAATTCCTTTGCAAAATATGGGTTGATCAAAACTGATGCTTGAGTGAGTACCCTCTTCATCTCCTCAAATGAATGATTTTCTTCCCTATCCAGTTGATGTCATCTCCTTTCTTCAGCATCTTGGTTATGTCTTTAACAATCTCAGCAAAGTAGGGAATAAACCTTCTTACAAAATTCACCCTTCCAAGGAAAGACTGAATTTCCTTCCTGCTTCCAGGCAGATCCACTTTCTGAATGGAATTTACCCTGCTTGGATCAATATTAATCCCATATTTAGATATAATATGCCCAAGTGACTTCCCTGAAGTCAAAGAAAAAATTCTATTAGTGGGATTGAGAGAAATTCCAAACCTTTTACACTTTAGCAAGAACTTTTCTAGATGCTTCAAATGGTCTTCCTCTCTCCTTGAGAAAACTATTATGTCATCCAGATAGACAACCACCAACATATCCATCTCCTCAGCAAAGGAAATGTCCATTTCTCTTTGAAAAGTTGCTCCTGCATTCATCAGACCAAAGGGCATTTTGGCATACATGAATGTGCCCCATGGTGTGGTAAAGGAATTCTTCTCCTGATCTTCTGGATGCATTAGTGTTTGATTGTATCCTGAAAAACCATGCAGCATAGATATCCTTTTGGAACCAACAATGTTCTGTAAAATTTGGTCCATCTTTGCGAGAGGTTAATTGTATTTTAGAGAAGCTTTGTTCAAGTTTCTGAAGTCAATGCATATTTTGATTTCTCCACTCTTTTTCCTGACTAGAACCAAGTTTGCAAGCCACTTTGAGAATATGATTGGGACAATAATTTTGGCATCTAATAGCTTCTTGATTTCCTTCTCAATAAAAGGCATGAGAAGTGGATTAATCCTCCTCAGCTTTTGTTTGAAAGGATTTTCATTTTCTTTAATAGGAATGGTATGTTGAATAATAGTAGGATCATATTTCTTCAATTCAACATAACTCCATGCAAAAACATCTATGAACCTTTTCATCATCTCAATATATTTATGTCTCATGTCTACTGAAAGAAACTTTGAAAGCTTAATCATTTTTGGCATTGCTACTATACCAAGGTTACAACTCTCTACCTCTTCATCATCAACTTCTATCATAGGAGATTTGAACACATCATTCTGGTCAAAAATATTTTCAAGTGGGATCAGGCCTTTGGGTATAGAATTACTCTTCAACTATAACACTTCAGAATTCCCCTTTGTTTCAGCAAGCATGTTTTGTTGATCTACTTGTGTGTTTTAAATTCTATAAAGTTTTTGACTTGCTGGTCATCCTAAAAAACATGGAAATGAATTATGTTGTCAGGGATAGCAGGCCTATGGCAAACTTCAACCTCATATATTTTAGTGGAATGTGCAGGAATAATAAACATTCTTGGAGAGACAGCTAAGGAGTCAGCTACTGATTTTTGGTCCCTAGTCTTCACAATAAATGAATATTCATGAAAATTCTCTAACATCTCCATGATAAAATTTATGTATGATCTTATTCTCACATCCTTGGTTTGAAAAACACCATCAACTTGTTTAATAACTAATTCAGAATCTCCACAAACAAAAATATTTTGGGCACCAAATCTTTTCAAAATTTCTAAACCCAAAAATAGAGATTCATACTTAGCCATGTTATTTGTGCAATCAAAGTTCAGTTTGAAAGAAAATAACTTACTTCTAGCCCCCTCTCTTCCTGCTGATCCATCAAAGTGTAACAACCACCAACCTTCTGCCTTCTCTTCACTAATTTGCTGATTTTATTCTTGCTGATATTCTGCCCCCTGGTTTTCTACTTTCTTCTCATCTTCTCCTTCATCAGTCAATTAATTGAAAGGTATAGCAGATCCTAATTTAGTATCAACAATATAAATTGGGAAATTCTTAGGTTTGTCCTTACTACTTACCATATAAGCCATCCTTGTTTCTTCGTATAGTCTTCTTTGCTCACCAAAAATAGGAATGGTGACATAAGTTAGGTCCAGCTGCATGGTGCCTTTGATATTTTTTGCCCAATACCTTGATAGCAGCATGAAAAAATTAGGTGGAATGTCTGCTACCAGAATGTCCATTACCATTGTCTTGGCAGGGACTTGTGTAAGACCAACAACAACATGTTTTATTAAACCAACGCACTGAACTATTTTTGAATCAAATCCTTATATGGCCTAGTAATTTCAAATCCCATCCTTTCCATAATTACCTTAGGCATGAGGTTATGAGAGGCTCCTTAATATAACATGGCATTGTGTAATGTCATGTCATGAATACTAAGGCTGACATAGAAAGGAGGCATCTCTTCATTCTGCTCATCTTCCAATATTGGTCCCAAGTATATGGTTGGATGATATTATTGAACATTAAGGATGTCAGCAGCTCCTATTTGGGAATTCAGTATTTTTACAATTTTAATCCTGTATTCATTCACCTTAATAATTTCTCCAAAATGGACCGGGATTTTGATCTTAGAGATCTCATTCTCCAAACTGAAAACATAAGCAATTTTTTGAGTCTCTTTGACAGGAGGAGGAGGTGGTGGATATTTTCTAACCTCAGCTGTTTTGGGGGAATATTTCTTGGGATGTGTTTTGTTTGCAGTAATAGGAACATTTATGTTTCTGAGGTTGTATTGTTTCTGCATCTCAAATATTGCATGTTGGTAAGCTTTAAGGTAATCAGAAGGTTCCTCACCCTTGTTTAAATCATAATCTGACTCATCATGTTCTTTCTTAGTAAAAAACATCCCTAACATGTTTTCATCCAAGCAATGAATAAAGTCTTCTAGTATTTCAAGTTGATCTTCTTCATCAACTAAATTTTGTTGAAAAGGGGGCCTTACTTGAGGGTCAGATTGATTTCTGTTTTCCCTTGGTCTCTGCTGGTTTTGAGGTCTTTTGAACTGAGGATTTCTAAATTGAGGTTCATGTTGTGCATGAGGAGTAGAGGCATTCCCAAGGGCAAGCCTATCCATCATTTTTTCCATTGTCTTCATCATGGAGTCAAATTTATCATCTGAGGTGGAAGGCTTATCTTCTTCTTTCAATTTTGTCTTTCCCACCTTGGAATTTTTGGCTGCTATCATATTAACCTCCACCTTCACTGCATCACTTTGGATTTCAACTAATGAAGGGGATTCTCTTTCTCTTAGCAGGATAGAAAATTCATAGTCAAAGGCCTCAACATATCTCAATTGAGCCTCTCCTAGTGGAGGCTTTAGATGGGCAGGGATGGAGTCATAAAATTTGTTAAATCTCTTTGAAAATTTTTGGAAAGTTTCATCAACAATTCTTTCCAAACTGTTATACTTAGTGAGGGTTTGCACAAGTTTGGTTCTATTTCCCCACTTTCTCAAGAAGCTATCTTCAAATTCATTCTGATTATGCAGGCTTCCTGCAACAAGGGCTTTGAACCACATTTTGACCTCACCAGTAAATCTTTGCGAAAATAGTATCATCTTGACATCCTTATGGTCAACCTCCTCCCTATCTATGAATTCATTAACCTGGTCTACATGCTATTCAGCTGTAATCTCTTCATCACTTCCCCAAGTTTTGATTCTAGCATAATATTTTCTAGGAAGGGAATTAAGGACAGTTGGGAGAACAAGAGGGGAATACCTAGTAGGTGCAACAGTAGGTGGAGGTGGCACATTTTGAACTAGGACGATAGGAATTGTGGTAGTTTTAGGGATATTTGTATTAGAGGAAGAGGAACTGTTAGGAGGTGGAGTGATTGGTGTTTGTAGTCCAGTTACAAATGTACTCCAATCAGGTAAAGGAAGACCAGATTTACTTCTTAACAAGATTTCATATGGGTCTATTTCCTTCAACCTATCCAAATATTCCCTCTCTAACAATAACTCTGATGTGACTGCTTCCCAAAATTATTCTTTATCTTTTTGGGTCACTAAGGTTGAGGTATCAATACCTCTTTTTTGTAGGTCTAAAACAGTCTCAGTAAATTCTTTTTAATTTTCAGACCTAAACAAGACTTCTTGAATTTTATCATCAAAATTTTTATCTTCAGGACTTCTTAAAACTTCAGAGGATAAGGCTTTTGTGTGTAATGGAGTACCTGATTATGCAGAAATGCCTTGAATTCCTTTGTAAATTTTTTTTGGACTATCCACAATTGTAGGTGGATCTGGGTCAGGATTACTCCTCGTATATCTCTTTTTTGAAGCCACCTTTGAACATGAGAATTTTGAATGGATTCACCAAGGTAGATGCGGCTTCTAATAGCTTCTGAGCTCCTTCTACCTTCAAGAGTTCATCTTCAAAATTTTGGGAGAAGTATATCTTCAGGCTCCCGGTAGACGCACCAAAATGTTATCACAAAATTGTACTTGATTGGCTTCTGATCAGACAACTCTATGTAACTGTTTCAAACCAGCTTTTGACTGAAGCTTAGCATTTTCAGTCTAAGAGGGCTCTCTCAAAGGGATTTTATGATATTAGTTAATGATAATTCTAGACAGCTAACTCTATAGGATTTGTATCTTTTTTTTTATGATTGTAGGTTGAAAGAATACATGCTTGCTACCATTGGGCTTAGAGAGTCAACAATCAGTATTTTTGGTGGCAAGGTTTCTTGAAAAGGAAGCTAAGGCAGATAGGGGTATTTAACAAAGGAAATTCACTCTTAAAACATATGAAAACACAGTCATTTCATTACTAAAGGAAGTTAGATCATAGAGTTATGAATTCTAAGTAATATAAATGAAATCTACTACAAGTGGTAAAACATAAGATGTAGATCAATAAGACCTTAAAAACCCCATGAGAATCTCAGGGTTGTCAAGAAGAAAGTCAGTATGTATTACTGATATAAGTCAAAATACAAAAAGCAGTAGTTTGGTGCAAAAAATCTTCAACCCCTCACTACTCCGATGCTTTGTCTTTAAATAAACATTTTTACAACAAGGATGATCTACCTAGTGGCTATATTCATCGAATTCTCCTATGACACATAATATAACTCAAAAAGCATGAGTTCTAACAAGAAACTTACAGTTATTTCTCCAAAAAGACATTTCCTAATAGGACTCAAACTCCTATTTATTACATATTCTACCTTATATTTGTGAAATAATTACATGTTAGTTACAAATAAGCATCACATGATTGAATGATATATGATAGGTTCATTACCACCTTTACATATTAAAAACCTTCCTATACATGTGGAACAAAAGACTATTTTTCACGTATGCATAACCCTTATATTCAACGAGAACTTTGGCTGATGACCTATCTCCACAACACTTCCTTCAAGTCATAAATGTTTGGTGTTAAGGTCCCTTGACATGTTGGAGGAGTCTAGCTTTCCAAAACTGCCATTAAGCTGCTTCAAAATCTTCAAAAACAACTTGCTACGAAAACATGACAGTTTCGTAGCAAGCTTTAGTAGCATCTAAAAAGTAGCTTCTGCACCCAAAACATCTACTCCTTTGCTATTCCATGGTGTCAACATAGTAATGACACATCATCAAAATCATTCTCCTTCCTTGAAAACTTCAAAAAATGAGTTTAGAGTTAAAAAGGCTGCTATGGATTTTTTCGTAGTGTTTTCCTAGCTTTAAGCCTAAGAAACGTTACGAAACTGTGTAAAAGTGTAGAAATTCCAGATTTCAAAAATGTCTCCAAAAAGTGACCTCAAGCTATAAAAAATTGATCTTCAGCATGCCATGAACCTTCTAAAACACATTCAAACTCAACTTAAGGCTTTTGTGGTATTTCCTCCTCATTAATGATTACCTGAGCTATGGGCTCCTCAATCATAGTCATCTTCAAACCTTTCTTCTCCAGCTCCTCATGAATCAGTTCCAATTGTTCTTGTATTTCTTTGACTTGGTTCTTTAGTGATCTATTCTTATACTGTAAGTGTAGGTTCATTTTTCTGATATGTTTTACCTCTCCTCTAAATGGCTGAGTCCATATGATCAATTGCTTTGTGTTGTCCAAAGTCTTTGACACACTTAGGACCTGTTCTTCCCAAATTTCTTTTATTTTTTTAAACTGTATCTTCCAAACCTTCTGCTTACTTGCATCTTTCTTCAAGACTGATATTTCATCATTTTCTAGTTTCAACTTCTCCTTTTCAATCTCTCTTTTCTCATTGATTTTCTCTTTGCCCTTCTTTTGTTTGATGACTAATTCTTATTTTGCAGGCGAGGAGAGGTTAGTGATACTTGGTGGTGGCTGAATAGTTCCAGTGACCTTCTGAGCCTCTTTGCTTCCTTTTAATACCTTTCTTGCATGTCTTATCATTGGTTTTCTAGCTTGAAACATTAATCCTACATCATCCCCTACAAATTCTAACTTCTTAGTTGTTTTTCCTTTCCTAAGCTTCCTTCCTCCCTCATCTATGTCTTCAGCTTCGACTATGGCAGTTTCTTCAATATCAATGGCATGCAAGATGTCTTCTAAGTTACCCTTAGCCACTTTTTGGCTCCTTGTAATCCTCTTGCTTCCATGTTTGCTCACTGTTGGCTTTTGTTTTGCAGGTGTAGTAGTAGGTGTATCAACCTTCTGTAAAGGCTCTGTTTCCATAATCACTCGCTCAAATTTCTCTACCAGCTCAAATTTATCTGCCACTGAAGGTGATGGGATATATATAGGTTTTGGAGTCCTTTTAGGAGTGATGGCATCTACTTCAAAACCACTGATGAACAAAAAATATGACCAGTCTCTACCTAATCTCTTTAACTCCTCTAATACCACCAACTTGATTAAACCATGATGAACAAGTGAGGTTTCATTTCCTTCTTTTTTAGCTTGGACATTATCTGAAATTTTAGCTAATATTTTGTATAAGTAAAAAGGTAAATCAAGAGACCTCTTACCTACAAAATGCAGCAGAAGCCTAAGGTGGTAGGAATAGACCATGTGAAATCTCCCTTCACAGGTGAAGTACTTCTAAATAATTAGCAGCAGCTTTGAGAAGTTGTCTTTCATGTAGCTCCTTGGCATGGCATTTGTGAGATCAATCTCACTATGCTCTGGCTTGATAAATTCCTTACAGTCCTGCATGGTGAGCTTGAAGCCTTTAAACTATTGTTCTCCTCCTCTAGGGATTCTTGTTGCTGCTGAAATGGTATCTCATGTTACTGGGAGGTTTAAAATTACCACCTTTGAAGCTGTCACATTGAAACTGATGGAAAAATCCTTAGAAACCTGCACATGGAACCCTTGCAATCTTTGGCAGAACTGCAAACACCCTATTCTTATAAACACTTGCAATGTAGTAGGATCTTCATTCAAAAAATTCATGTCTGATGGCTCATGTCTAAGGCAATGGCCACCTTTTTTGGTCTTCCTCTTTGCAGCCTTAGTGATTTTATACCTTCTCTTCCTCGCTTGATTAGTGATAGCCGCAACTTTTGAAAATGCCAGCAACCAGCTTGGCTTGGTGAAACAGATCTCCAGATTTAGTAGCATGAAAACATGAAGCGGAGAATGAAAAATAATCAATTGGGTAATATTTTAAATTTTTGATAACAACTCATGCTCTAATCATCACTCATACATGCTAAAAATAGTAATAATGTCCTCAGACATGACCTTTGTACCTTGATTTAACCCTAACTGACTCGAATTCCATCCACCCTAAAAATTCTAATCATGGAATGACACCTTGCACCAAATTTGACAAGAGAGACGAAATACGCTTTTTCATAGCGTAGTTAGTTCATTTCCTGGAATTTTCACTACGAAACTATTAGGCAGTTTCGTAGCAAAAACTTCCTTTTTATAGTGTAATACACTATGAAAACAAGAAAAATTGGCTAAAATGACCTTTTCGAATTCAAAAGATTGGGAAATGAAATATGTTAGCAAATGATGACTGATGGGACATGATATGATTTGAATGGGGGTGGGTTTGGACCTTAGGATAGGTTAACATGAGAAAAATTAAAATTTTCCAAATGAACTCTATGACCATACCTTTGACAAATGAACTCTAATACCATGTCAAATGATGTTTCACTTTTTCTGAGTGATAACAATCACTACCAAATCCCCATGTTTGACTTGGTGGGTAAGGATGATTCTTCTTGCATTTCATTCTCGTATCATTTCTTACCTTAATGCTTCACCAAGAACCTTCCTTATAAGAAGCATCAATGCCTTTTCTAGACAAGTAAGGCCACCAACCTAAAAGTAATACATTTGAAATCCATGAATTGGTTTGTTCGCTATAAGCTTGCAAATTTTTTGGGCTCTCTCATCTACTCCAAATTCTCCAACAAAACAATGCCCAAATTAATTTGGATTGGGGAAAAATCCCTTTCATAGAAAAACCCAAATTTTACTCTTGCCCGTTTGTTGAGAGTTTTAATTGACGAATTAAAGCTCTTAATATTTAATTGTCAATCCGGGAGTCGTAAACAGGAGTTGTATTGCGTGTTGGTTCATCTTAAGGTCAGAGCATATAAGTTTCCTTAATAATGATAAAATAGGTACTGGAATGGAACACACATTTGTTGGGAGATAAAAAATCTTGAGAAGGGGTCCTACTTAGCTAATTTTATCAAGCCATCATATTCATGCTTCCTGCAATCCTGATAGTTAAATTCAATTTTCTGAAATAGAAAGCAATCTCACTGGTTGATAAGGAAAAATCAATAATCACTTTCAATTTCTAAAAGTAATTTAAGATTTCTATTTAGTCAATCGGTTCTGTTCTTGAAGAAGAATTTGTACTTTAAAATATACCTAACATTCACTTCAAACTCCATAATGCAATGAAATTGTCATCACAAAATCATACCTAATAGGCTGACAATGAAGTTAATCTCATGTAACTGTTTCAGACCAATCTTTTGGTTGAGGCTTAGCCTCCTCAACCTGAGAGGGCTCTCTAAAGGGTTTATGATTCTTGATAAATATGTAGATGGCTAACTCTATATGGGGTAGAAGAAGATAAATGATATAAACTGGTTGTAAATCACGTTAACAAGTGTACATTGGGCTTATGGATTCATAATAGTTTTAGCATAACCAAAATAGTCTACCTAGCATGGAAGTCAAGGAATATCAGAGTTCAAGTCAAGGAATATACATGTAGAATAGTGAAACACACAGTCAGTTTGTCTATGAAGGAAGTCAGAGCATCATTTATGAATTATGAGTAAAATAAGAAAACACCACAACAATAGAATATTGAAAAGATTCCATCAGAACAAGAACATACAAGAACTCTTCATGAATCTTGAGTTGTTTAAGTAGAAATTTTGTATTAAGCTGAAAATAGCCACTTAAAATAAACACAATATTTTTTCTAACAAATGTCCAACCCTTTGCTAATACGACCCCTTGGTCTTTAATAGACATATTAAAACATGTGATGATCTGCCTCTAGGCTAGATACATCGAATTTCCAACTATTGACACTAACTGACGCCTTGCATTATTGTAAGATATGGAATTTATTACATAAAGACACATAATCTACTTAACAGTCCTAATCCAAAAACGACTCAAACTACTTATTGTTATATAAAACAACATTATCCACCTAAATTTACATCATTTTCCAATCGTAACAACACATAGTCTAATTTGGAGGATGGGCTTCAGCTCTTCATGTCCACTTTGTTTGACCTCCACAAAAGCAAGAAATCATACCCTGTTTTTTAGGCATCACATCCTTTGCATTGTTTGAAAAATTTGATCCTCAATTAAGCTTCATTTTGTGGTCCTTAGATGTTGGATGTTATATTAGCATGTCTCCTCACTTATCCCTAGCCTCCAGCATGTCAAAACCACTTCCAAAAAATGTTTAAGAAAGTTGTAATAAACTGCGCTACGAAAACACAACAGTTTCGTAGTGCCTTTGAAAAATTATCATTTCAAGTCTTAATTCTTCACAAAATGAATCCTTTCCACTTGCGTCACTTCACTTACCCTTTAATACATCTCCCATATCAGTTTTAGCTCTTTACTCATTCTTAAACCTCTCAAAAATTGACCAAAATGAGCAAGAAAAGTAGCTACAATAGTTTCATAGCGCTTTTATGTTTTTTTACATTGAATGCGCTACGAAACTTCTGAGTATGTAGATTCTTCAAACCTTTTCCAAATGTAAAGTTTCAATGTGAAAAAATCTTAAAATAGACCTGATTTCATCATATCACTTGAAAAACAGAGTTATTCCAGCCTTCTTGAGGCCCCTTCTTCATTTGTAATAGGTTGGACTATTCAATTTTTCATGTTTTTTCCTAAAAAATAGGTCCTAGGACAGAGCCTATATCTCTTACTCCATGATGTATTTTTAGAAACTAAAGGAGGTTTTTGTAGTCCATTATGTCTTGAATAAAAAAATCTCTTTTTTGTTTGAACCATATTTCCGGCTATCCAGAAAATTCCTTTGCAAAAAATGTGTAAAACAGGAAAACTCGGTTTCTGAAAATAGGGCTTCAAAGAAAGCCTTGTATCTCCCCACTGATAATACATATAAAAAAAGTGAGAGAGCTTATTGTATATAGGGCTGTGATAAAGACAAATCTCTTTCATAATTCCCAAATAATTTTTCATTTGGCCAGAAACGGAACTTGAAGTTGACTGCTAAACAGTCATGTACAACACAGTTTTGTAATAGCAGTTTCGTAGTGCATTTTAATTTATCAACATCTCCCACCTCCTAATGTATTTGAGGAAACTGAGAGAGGTTTGTGTATTTAGGTCTGTTAGGAAGTAAAACCACTTTCATTTTTCCTAAATTCATTTTCAGTTGCTCAAAAACCTCCTTGGAAGTTGACTACTCAAAACCAGAAAACAGAGTTTTTGCTTCATCACTTTCAGCAATTTCATAGCGCAAATCAACTTTTTTGAACTAGCAGCACTACGAAAGTAAGGGTTCTTGGCTAATTTGACCAGTTTTGACATGATACTTTAGGAAATGACTCACAAATAGAAATTATGGATATTTGACAATGAATGGACCTTAAAAAGACTTTATTTGAACTTAAGGATGGGATTTGATCTTATAAAAATCTAACCTACCCTTAACCAAACCCTAAATTGACTTGTAAACCTAATTTGAACCATGAGAAAAAACAAAAAAAACATAATGATGTTTTTTTGAGAATTTTTGAGTGATAACAAAAACTATAAGGAAATACAAAGAAATCCTCAATCATATAACATTCTCGCGCTGTAGCTGGATAACCTCAGAATTCTACTTTTAAATCTCCTATTATATCTTGAAAACCCTAATATATTTTCTCCTCTCATTAACTTGAAACTCACACTTGAAACTAAACTTGAGATAACCAAAAGGACACACATTATTCTAATGATAACTTCACACCTTAAATTAACAAGAACTACTCTTGATAACAGATTCAAGATTCAAACTAACAAAGGAAATTTCTAACTATTTCTGGAAGAAAACCACTTCACTTCATGTAAAATAACACCTAAAATATCGTATTAAATTTCTCATTGAAAATCATCTATGAGAAACCTTCAATTCAAAGAATTTACTTTAGATTAAATGAATTATTCAAAAGCAAGCTCAGTCTTCGAAATCATGTAACTCATAATGAAAGCTAAATCACTCTACATTAGACTTGATATCTCTACCTGCACAATCAAATTCACACTCATAATTACTATTATAAATAAATTTATTAGACTATGAAAAACAACAAATATTCTAATTTAAAAGAGACCTAATTACTAAGAGAAGTATCGGGATGCATAAACAAATCAAATGAGCGTTAAATCTTGCAAACGTTCAAAAGATACTAATTAATGCAAACCTTGAATAAATATTGTAAATTGGCAGTATTAACATACTCAAATTGAAAGCATTAAAATATGTTCTAATTCTGATCAAACTAAGAAATCATTATATTTCTATATCGTGGATTCTCCAATTATACATATGAATAAATGTGATTCAAATAGAGAAGTGGAGCATGGCTTTGTGTTAAAATGTGAATCAGGTTATAAAATGAATCAGAGATATTTAACATAGGAGAGAAATGCTTAAGTTATGTAATCTAGCTACCTAAATGTTTAATGAAGCTTATCTCCAGAAGTGGTGGGCCCTCCCATGCCTGGAGTAAGCTGACTTACTGCAATGAAAGAAGAGAGATTCAAAACATCAAAGATAGAATTCGAAATGAATCATGGCAACAATGCTTCTGCTCACAACTTGAATGCAACCATGTGTATTTAAGACAACAATTGGAAGTCGATTTACACAAGTCATAGGCACACGATTCTATATTTTTACACAGTAGTCCGCTCCTTAAATCAATGTACAACCATCATTTTTATAGCAGTGGTGCTACTCTAATTAAATGCATGGATTGTTACAGAGCATATCAATATATAATATAAATTGATTGAGATCAAAACGAAAGGATTTGTTTCCAATCAGGGTCGAGCTGGTGATCTTCTTCTAGAAGTAATTTGACAATGCACTTCTGGCTGGGGCATCCCACAGCTGGCAAGCTTCATTATGTTCTACATATTTATCACAATTCCCTATTAATTGCTAACCCTTCCAAAATTGGCAAAATATTGGATTTCTTCCTTTCACGCAACATATATATACAGGTGCCCTCATTCTCCACATTTGATGTTGTTTATAGGAATTTTGTTTGTAAGGCTTGCTTAATGGAATTTCTCAAAATAAATCTACATCATAGATCTCCATTTTCGATGTTAGAAAGCCGTATTCACATCTTGCATGATCTCACCCTTCACGACTTTGCACCATTTTCCTGGATCATTGTAGCGGTATCAAACCATTCCTTATTGTTGTTGTCCCAAGCTCAGAGCCACTGATGTGCACTGCACTCATATTTATTCTCAAATTCCCTTGTAAGATAGTGCTTCACTCTTTTTGGGAGCCACTTTAACAATCCAAAATATGAAACCTATGGCTCAAAAATCCATGCCTAGTCAAGAATTTATTTCTCCAAGGATGATGCGTAGCTGGCATCATTTGTGTAGGTAATGCGACCCTTGTGCCATTCCAATTACTACCTTGTACCTAATTTCCCACTATGCATATGAAAATGGAATATGAAGATCGTTTTCTATGCAACACCTCATCAATGAGGCATAAAAATAACATTGTGTGGTTATTGTTTCTCTGCAATCTCATCTTGGGACTCGTAGTCTTCAATATTTTTCATTGAATCCAAGTTTCTACTTTCAAATATTTCTTCATAAAATAAAAAGAGTTAGATATACATGTGTTGCAGAGCGCTTTCAACATTCCTTCATCTGGAGAAAACGGTTGTGCCGATGGTGTAGAAATTTGAATAGCTGATATATTATTCACCGAGATTCTCCTAATCACACACTATTTTAGCTTCATGCATAATACAAAATCTCTTCTACCATTGATCATCACATGCGGAAATAAAATCAATTGCATGCATACATTAAAACAACAAACAATCACACATATGAACACAATATTTAATGCGAAAGCTTAAAGCTGAAAACCAAAACTATCTGTATATTATATTTCATGGAGATCATGTAACAATCATAGTACAAAGCTCCTCACAAGCTCTCAGCACTCCCTCAATTGCTACACACTATCAAGCTAGATCTAGCAAAACACATGCTCCAATCTTTTGCCATTTGATAGCCAACCTCTATTGCTTAATCAATGCTATGGGATGGCTTCATTAAATAGATAAACCACCTAGCTTGTACTGCGCAATCCTCATGGGCTTCTCCACCTATCTGTGTGTTGCAAATAGCAATAGTATAGTCACAAATGATAGTTAACCTACTCTTTCACCTATTTCTGCACTGGTCTCCACTGAAATTGTCCATGCACTGAAGTTAACTGATGCATTCTTTAGTTGATTAATGAGTTTATAATTAGTGAATTAATTAACAATTAATTCACACTGCTCTCACTAATTGTATCAATTAGTTAAACTGAATACAAATATCTCAACTATGCTTAGATTATTTAAACTGAATACAACTCCACTAACTTCCTCAATCAACTCCACCAAACTCTGTCACATGAGTTCTAACTGAAGTATTCATGCAATAGCTCCACATAACCCTCAGGAATAGCATAATTCCTTCTTTCAGCTCTTGTGCCACATCTGTGCACTTAACTGAAGTGCTCCAAGAGAATAAGATAATGTTTATAGTCCAAATATTATTAAGAGCTAATAATATTCGACATATCTATTTTTAGACTGGCAATCTAAAAATAGATTCCGCCCAATATGTCTAAAAATAGAAGTCCATATATTTTTCCTGACTTGACCAACCATCCACAAATAGCATCCCGCAACTCATAGAACATGATCCATATGTCTAAAAATAGACATAGTCTAAAAATAGACTTTGCGCCAAAAATAGCCTGCGGGCCCACTTAGTGAAGGCGACTTCTTTCCACTAAGCTCATCATCTTGTTGCAATCTCAACACTCCCTCTCAACAAGATAAGGATTATTTGCAACCCCTATCCTGCCCCTGTGGTATTCGAATTTTCTCCTGGTGAGCGCCTTTGTCAAGATATCAGCATCCTGATCCTCCGTAGGAATGTATGAAAGTAACATGATCCTCCGCTGCACACAATCTCTGATATGATGATACCGGATGTCAATGTGTTTAGATCTATCATGAAATACTGGATTAACCGAGAGTTTGATGCAACTCTGATTATCACAATAAATCAAAGTAGGCTCTAAGTGTGAACCGAACAACCCGACCAGGATCTTCCTCATCCATATAGCCTCGCATGCAGCCAAACTCGCTGCCATATACTCGGCCTCTGCTGAACTGAGTGCCACGGATCTCTGCTTCTTGCTGTACCAAGAAACTGTTGTCGACCCGATACTAAAAATCCCTCCAGATGTGCTCTTTCTGTCCGTTGGGCTCCCTGCCCAATCTGCATCCGTGAAGCCACACAACTTCACCTCATCCGACTGTCTGTACCATAATCCATATCCCGATGTGCCTCTGAGATATCTCAATACATGCTTGCCTGCCTTCCAAAAGAGCTTGGTAGGCTTAACCATATCTTGTGAAAGCTGGTTAACAGCATAGCATATGTCGGGTCGTGTATTGACCAGATACATAAGCGACCCCACCAACTGTCGATAAACAGTGGCATCCACTACCTCCGCTGAAGTAGCATCCTCCTTCCTCCAACCACCAGGAAGAGGAGTATCAATAGGCTTGTAGCCATGCATGTTGAACTTCTCCAGTATCTCCCAGGCATACTTACCCTGAGAAACAAACAGTCCACCACTGCGCTGCCAAATTTCCAATCCCAGGAAATAATGAAGGAGGCCCAAGTCCTTCATCTCAAACTCTTTTGCAATATCCTCCTTGCATGAGAGTATCAACAGCTCATCACCTGTCAAAATCAAATCATCTACATAAAGTACAATGATCAGCAACTTACCCTCCACCACAATCTGGTATAGGTTAGGATCTGCCCACTCTTGGAGAATCCAAGTCTAGTGAAATAACTGTCTATCCGTGTGTACCAAGCACGAGGTGCTTGTTTCAACCCATACAGTGCTCTCTTGAGCCTGCACACATCTGACTCACTGCTGAAGATCTAAAAACCTTTGGGTTGATCTATGTAAACCTCCTCCTCAATGACTCCATTGAGGAATGCAGTCTTCACATCCATCTGATGAATGTGCCACCCCATCTGCGCTGAGAGAGAAATAATCGTCCGTATGGAAGAATACCTTGCGACAGGTGCAAAGGTCTCCTCATAATCGATCCCCTCTATCTGTGAAAAGCCTCAGGAAAAAAATCTTGCCTTGTACTTCTCCACACTCCCGTCAGCTGCCTGCTTCACTTTGTAGATCCATCTCGAACCCACCATTGATTTCCCTTTCAGTCTCGGGACAATCTCCCATGCACTGTTTCTGACAATCGAATCATACTCTTCCACCATGGAATCTACCCATGCGGGATCCTCCACGGATTCCTCGAAAGAGGATGGCTCTGTCATGATACAGTTTCTCACAATAGCCATGTATCCAGTGTACCGATCAGGTGTTTGTCTCTATCTGCACTGTGATGTAGGTGCTCCTACAACCTTCTCTGCATCTTGAGCCAGTTGCTCAGCTTCTGTAGTGTGCTTCTGCTCTCTGATGGTTGGCGCTGCCTGAGTGGTCTCTTCCACTCCATGAACCTCATCTTGTGGCTGATCCACATCCTGAGACTCATCCTTAGGAACCAATATTTCCTCCTCTGCATGTAAGTGTGGCTCCCTCTCAAGCGAACACTTCATAGCTTTCTCCTCCTGAAATTTTATATCCCGTCACACAACAGTCTTGCGACTGTTTGGAAAATACACACAATAGTTGTGGGGCATATCAGTGTACCCCACAAATATCCCAACCTCCGCAGTCGGCTCCAGCTTCTTTCTGGCATCCTTCTTCACATGAATGTAAACAGGTGAACCAAAAATCCTCAAATGGGAAATATCAGGCTTCTTACTAGAAAACACCTCCTCGGGTGTACTCATGCAAAGTATCCTATGAGGACAACAGTTCTACACATATACTGTAGTATTTCATGACTTAGCCCACAAGTGAATGGGTAAGCCCTCATCATGCAACATCGCCCGTGCAGCACCCACGATCGTTATGTTCTTCCGCTCAGCAACCCCGTTCTGCTGTGGGTTATGAGGTGCTATGAGCTTTATTCGAATTCCTTCTGCGCTGCAAAAGTCCTTGAATTCGCCAGAGATGAATTAACCACCATTTTCGCCCCTTAGAGCCTTCACCTGCTTCCTTGATTCTTTCTCAATGAGTGCCTTGAACTCACAGAACTTTGAGTATGTCTTGCTCTTCTTCCGCATGAAGAAGATCCAGCACTTACGAGAAAAATCATCAACAAATATCACATAATACCTGTGCTTTGCTGTCAAATCTACTGAGAAAGGTCCACACACGTCTATGTGAATTTTCTCAAGGATCATCGTGACGCGACTATCCTTCTTGTGAAAGGTGGCTTTCACAAATTTTCCCAAGGTACATCCCTTGCACTGAACTGACTGCGCAAGAGTACCCTTAGGAAGCCTAGTAGAAATCTGCTGCAGTATCTTCAAAGCTCCATGGTGAAGGTGGCTCAATCTCCGGTGCCACAACTTGCCATCATCCCGTCTCACCACTCCTTCCGCCTTTCCTGCCATTGCTGCACAGCCATCTACCTGAAATTGATAAAGGTTCTTAACTCGAACCCATATCCTCTGGGTCTCACCAGTTGCCTTACTGCGCAGGAAAGCCTTTCCCTCGCTAAAGAGAACATCATATCCCTTGTCTTCTAACATGCGTCAAGTACGACAGCATTAGTAGAAGTAGGCTTTGGGACTTCAGCATCTATGAACTCATTCAACCCATTTTCATCTAGCATCGCCTCCATCCTGTCCTTCCATGCAATATAATTCGAGCTGCCCTCAAGGGCATACTCCAATCGCAATCCGTTGAAAGACATCTCAACTTCGACACCAAGAAAACACTACCGAAAATTCGAATTCCACCAGCACAAAACTCAACCGCTTCAATGTTTTGCAATTGCTCCAGTGATCAATATAGCTCTGGTACTATGTAGAAATTTGAATAAATGATATATTATTCACTGATATTCTCCTGATCACACACTATTTTAGTTTCATGCATAATACATAATCTCTTCTACCATTTATCATCAAATGCGGAAATAAAATCAATTGCATGCATACATTAAAACCACAAACAATCACACATATGAACAAAGTATTTAATGGGAAAGCTTAAAGCTGAAAAACCCAAATATCTGTATATTATATGTCATGGAGATCATGTAACAATCATAGTACAAAGCTCCTCACAAGCTCTCAGCACTCCCTCAATTGCTACACACTATCAAGCTAGATCTAGCAAAACACATGCTCCAATATTTTGCCACTTCATAGCCAGCCTCTATTGCATAATCAATGCTATGGGATGGCTTCATTAAATAGATAAACCACCTAGCTTGTACTGCACAATCCTCATGGGCTTCTCCACCTATCTGTGTGTTGCAAATAGCAACAGTATAGTCACAACTGATAGTTAACCTGCTCTTTCACCTATTCTTGCACTGGTCTCCACTGAAACTGTCCATGCACTAAAGTTAACTGATGCATTCTTTAGTTGATTTATGAGTTTATAATTAGTGAATTAATTAATAATTAATTCACACCACTCTCACTAATTGTATCAATTAGTTAAACTGAATACAAATAGCTCAACTATGCTTAGATTAGTTAAACTGAATACAACTCCACTAACTTCCTCAATCAACTCCACCAAACTCTGACACATGAGTTCTAACAAAAGTCTTCATGCAATAGCTCCACATAACACTCAGGAATAGCGTAATTCCTTCTGTCAGCTCCTGTGCCACATTTGTGCACTTAACTGAAGTGCTCCAAGAGAATAAGATAATGTTTATAGTCCAAATATTATTAAGAGCTAATAATATTCGACATATCTATTTTTAGACTGGCAATCTAAAAATAGATTCTGCCCAATATGTCTAAAAATAGAAGTCCATCTATTTTTTCCGACTTGACCAACCATCCACAAATAGCATCCTGCAACTCATAGAACATGATCCATATGTGTAAAAATAGACATAGTCTAAAAATAGACTTTGCGCCAAAAATAGCCTGCGGGCCCACTTAGTGAAGGCGACTCCTTTCCACTAAGCTCATCATCTTGTTGCAATCTCAACAGATGGTATGATGCTCTTATTAATTGTTGAAGGTCCCGTAGATGATCTCCATGCAGTTTTTTCTACGATTAATATGAATCTGTACTCGAGTATGTTTCTACTTCTATGCATGAATCCGAATTCTTACATTGGACTTATACACCTGCCGCCAAGAAGGAATTTATTAATGAAATTTACACAAAAGTACTCTTAAAGAAGAGTTTATAAATTAATATCTATTGCCTCTATATGCCTCTAAATATTAGCTTAATAATATAAAAATTATTAAAACATTAGGTACAAGTATATAATTATGTGATAAATATTGTAAAGATTTGGGCAAAAAGGTATCTCAACATCCTCCCACGTTAAACTTATTGCACGTCCTTGTGCAAAAAAAACCTTTAAACCATAAAACTATGAAAGAAGGTAGGAGAAATGTTTAAAGATCATGCTTCCGATAACTGTGTCATCAAAATATTTGAGCTAGCAAGGATGAAGGTACATGATATTGTTATGCCTTCATTAGCCGGCAACATAACTATCACAATGCCTGCCAAAACCACATTACAGTTCTAATGAAATTATTAATCGCAGGAATGTAACAAGATCAAGTACAGAAAGTAGACATTATAGAGAAAAGAGCATGGCCCATACCTGTTACCTTGTCCCAAATGAATTCCCTATTTTTTTTTGCCCAAAGTCTTATGATAAAAATCAAATTTTTTTGAAAGGCACAGTTTCAAATGACTACCACAAGTTTCATGCACCTAATAGAGAAATAATGTACCTAGGTTATGGAGCTCATATTTAGAGGAAACCACCACCAAGACATATTATTGAAAACCAACATCTTGTGAGCAGTCATCATTGAGTAACTCATTACTCTAAATACCATGAAAATTAAAGTGATGTATGATACCAATCAAAAAAATCTTTATTGAATGCTCTAAATTTCATTTTCATTTGAATTCAAAACTAAATTTCCTCTCAATCTAGTACAAAGAATTACCTTCGCTAAGGGTACCATATCATTAAAGATTCTTGATTTTTGAAAATAGAACTCAAAGCACCATGTTCAAATCGTCTTAAAACCATTGTATAAGAAAAAGGATGAGTTTTATGGAAAGAGAAGGATAACCAAGAAAATCATAGTATGTAATTAACTTTAATACCATAGAAATGGCCCTGCTACCCATAGGTGTCCATAACCTCGGCAGGGATGTCTTTTGACCCAGCGAAATTCTCGTGTCCCACTTACTAGGCATGGATTCATAGTTAGCTTATTTCAATTTTAGATGAAGGCCACTTTCCTGGCTTGGTAACCAGCTGATGGCAGTGCCACTCACAAGAAGTAACATGGGCGAGTAGGCCATCTCGTGATGAGACCTCCTCTCTTCTAGCTTTTGGACTGAAATCCATTACTCTAGCTTGGTGACTAGGAGCAGTAATGTCATGCAGGCTAGGTGTCATGATCATGGTAGGTTCGATCATCACGATACCTCCTATCCTCCCCTAAATATTTTGTATACTCTTATTATGACTAACCTAAAAGTTCACCTGATAAGTTGGGAGACAAATCTACTCCTTAAGATTACGGGATGACATGAAAAGTTTTTAATGACTAATCATCACTGGCTAGTTCCTCTACCCTAGAGACTTATTAAATATATCCCAGATAATGATTGAAATATTTTTTGAGTTGATAATGCTAGTGTTCTCATCAATAGCTCATTATGATCTTAACAAGATTGGTCCACCATAGGGGGATTTCGAATAGTACCTTCTAAGGGAAACTGAAAATATATATCTCAGATGAAAACTTATTTGGAGTGATTAGTCATGGTTACTTTTGAAAAATCATGAGGCATTAGAGTGAATCATACTCAAAAAAATGTTTTTGTTAACAACCAATGTGGATCAAAAGTAGTTTTATTGACTATACTTTAAAAATAAAAACCCTAATAGCATTACCACAACTTTATTCATTTATTCTCCTACCCTGCTTTACCATAAGAGGTGAAGGAATCCCTTTTAAGTATAGGAGTACTTCCAATGAGGCCATGTGTGGATCAAGTGCAAATATATATTCATGCTCAGATTTGACATACAAACTAGGAAGTGTGCATGAGCATGAAAAACCAATAAATGTAAATGATATGACAACAAGAGTTTTAGAAGAGGATAAGGTTGCATTGCTTGAGTCATTTTTTGGAACTAATGTTCGATGTAATCCTGGTAGCCTTGGTCCATTTCTTAATTTGGCCTATGTTGCACATCCTCTTCTTCCATTTCATGCCGATTGTCCTCCCGAGGGTGAGTAGTCTCTTGACCACATTCCAGATCTACTGATAGAAATTGCAAGAAATCCTTGTTCTTAGGTTCCAGTGGGCATTCTTCGTTGATCATAGTGCATGATTCATTTGTATCCTTAAAAGAGACTTCCAAATCCCCTTGTGATGGTGTTTAAATGGACAAGTTCTTGACTATTATCAAGAAGTTTCTTCCTTAGAGGTATAGATCAAGATCCCAGTAGCTGCTAAGGCTTGAGAGAGGACCTTCATACTCGTTATCATCTCTAATTCCATCTGGTTGATTGATAGTCCATGCATCCACACACATATTAGTAACAGGGGTTCTTATAGCACCCAAAAATGATATAACGTTAAAGATTGGAATGTGAAGATAAATGAATTTAAAAGTTATTGGCTGAAATAAAGCTCACCACACTTGCATAAAAATAAACTTGCATAAAATGAATGGAATGACGTGTTGGGGAAAATGCCAGACTATTTAATCTATTAAAGAAAAAAAATTCGGAAATTAAATGTCTCACAAAATATTTTAGACTATTCTAAGGCCTACTTCTACTTCTATGCATAAAGAAAAGGAAAATAAAGTTCAAACATATGAAAAAAAAATCAAACTTTGGAGAAACCCCACAATAGTGGATGCGTGGATCTTCACTCACGTCTTATTGTACACTCTCCACCCTCTGACGTCCTGCACTACCCTTGAAAATTTGTAATAATAATTTTACCTAAACCAAAATACAACTCCCTGGCAACGACACCAAAATGTTGAGAGTTTTAATTGGTGAATTAAAGGTCTTAATATTTAATTTTCAATCTGGGAGTCGTAAACATGAGTTGTACTGCATGTTGGTTTAGCTTAATGGTGAGGGTATATAAGTTTCCTTAATAATGATAAACTAGGTACTGGAACGAAACAAATATTTGTTGGTAGATAAACAATCTTGAAAAGGGGGCCTACTTAACTAATTTTATCAAGCCATCATATTCACGCTTCCTGCAATCCTAATAGTTAAATTAAATTTTTTGAAATAGAAATAAATCTCACTGGTTGATGATGAAAAATCAATAATCACATTCAATTTCTAAAAGTAATTTAAGATTCCTATTTAGTCAATCGGTTCTGTAGTGTAAGAATAATTTTTACTTTAAACTATATCTATCATTCACTGCAAACTCCATATTGTAATGAAACTATAAGGAAATAAAAATCAATCCTCAATCATATAACATTCTCGCACTGTAGCTAGGTAACCTCAGAATTATACTTTTTAAATCTTCTATGATATCTTGAAAACCCTAATCTATTTGCTCCTCTCATTAACCTTAAAGTAACACTTGAAACTAAACTTGAGATAACCAAAAGGAAAAACATTATTCTAATGATAACATCACACCTTAAATGAACTACAACTACTCTTGAAAATAGATTCAATATTCAAAATAACAAAGGAAATTTCTAACTATTGTTGGAAGAAAACCACTTCACTTCATGTAAAATAACACCTAAAAGATCCTATTAAAAATCTCATTGCAAATAATCTATGAGAAACCTTCAATTCAAGGACTTTAATCTAGATGAAACGAATTATTCAAAAGAAATCTCACTCTTCGAAATCATGTAACTCATAATGAAAGATAACTTAATCTACAATAGACTTGATATATCTACTTGCACAATCAAATTCACACTCAAAATTACTCTTATAAAGAAATTTATTACACTATGAAAAGAAAATATATTGTAATTGAAAAGAGACCTAATTACTAAGCGAAGTCCCAGGATGCATAAAGAAATCAATTGAACATTAAATCTTGCAAACATTCAAAAGAAACTAATTAATGAAAACCTTGAATCAATATTCTAAGTTAGTAGTATTAACATACTCAAATTCAAATAATTAAAATATGTTCTAGTTCCGATCAAACTCAGAAATCATTATATTCCTATATCATGGATTCTCCAACTATAAATATGAATAAATGTGATTCAAATTGAGGAACAGAGCATGGCTCCGTGTTAACATGTGAACCAAGTTATAAAACGAATTAGAGATCTCTAACATAGGAGAGCAATCCTTAAGTTATGTAATCTAGCTACCTGAATGTTTAATGAATATTATCTCTAGAAGTGGTGGGCCCTCCCACGAATGGAGTAAGCTGACTTACTGCAATGAAATAAGAGAGATTCAAAACATCAAAGACAAAATTTGAAATGAATCATGGCAACAACGCTTCTTCTCACAACTTGAAGGAAACCATGTATATTTAAGAAAACATTTGGAAGTGGATTTACACAAGTCACAGGCACACGATTCTAGTTTTTTAAACAAGAGTCCCCTCCTTAATTCGATGTACAACCATTGATTTTATAGTAGTGGTGTTACTCTAATTAAATGGATTAATTTTTATAGATCATATGAATATAGAATATAAATTGATTGACATCAAAATGAAAGGATTTGATTCAAATAGGGGTCGAGCTGGTGATATGATTCTAGAAGTAATTTTAGAATGCACTGTTGGCTGGGGCATCGCACAACTGGAAAGCTTCATTCTGTTTGCCATATTTATTACAATTCCATTTTAACTGTTGACCCTTCTAATGTTGGAAAAATATTTTATTGCTTCCTTTCATGCAACATATAGACAGGTGCCCTCATTCTCCGCATTTGATGTTGTTTATAACGCTTGCCAAATGGCATTTCTAGAAATAAATCTATAGCAATGATCTCATTTTTCAATGTTAGAAATTCATATTCACATCATGCACCATCACACCCTTCACGACTTTTCACCATTTTCCTGGATCATTGTAGCGATATCCAACCATTCCATATTGTTGTTGTTCCAAGCTCGATGCCACGGATGTGCACCACGCTCATATTCCTTCTCAAATTCCCCAGTAAGATAACACTTCGCTATTTTTGGAAGGCATTTTGACAATCCAAAATCTGAAACCTATGGTTCTAAAATTTGTGCCTAGTCAATACTTTATTTCGCCATGGATGATGCATAACTGACAAATTTTTTGTAGATAATGTGACCCTCATGCCATTCCAATTAATGCCTTGTACCTAATTTCCCACTATGCATATGAACATGGAAAATGAAGATCGTTTTCTATGAAACACCTCATCAATGAGGCATAAAAATAGCATTGCGTGGTTGTTGTTTCTGTGCAATCTCATCTTGGTACTCATAGTCTTCAATCTTTGTCATTAAATCTAAGCTTCTTCTATCAAAGGGTTCTTCATCAAATAAAAATAGTTATATATACATGTGTTGCAGAGCGCTTTCAAGATTTCTTCATCAGGAGAAAAGGGTTGTGGCAATGGTTTGATGCTCTTATTAATTCTTGAAGGTCCTGTAGATGATGTCCATGCAATTGTTTTTTTTATTAAGATGAATCCTTACTCAAGTATGTTTCTTCTTCTATGCATGAATCCAAATTCCTACATTGGACTTATACACCTACCACCAAGAAGGAATTTATTAATGAAATTTACACAAAATTACTCTTTAAGAAGAATTTATAAATTAATATCTATTCTCTATATGCCTCTAAATATTAGATTAATAAGATAAAAATGATTAAAATACTAGGTAAGAGTATATAATTATGTGATAAATATTGTAAAAATTTGGACAAAATGGCGGCTGAAAACCATTACAGGCTCACTGTATCTCAATTTGATGAATGAGTTGCACTTTTGGAAAGCTCTCACCAAATAATGGTTATCTCTTCACCTTTCATAATTTCAAACATCACATGGAAGCCATTTTTTCCATGAGGTCTCACTTTATTCCCTACTAAAATTGAATCTTTTCATATGAGTCACTCTTACTCTAGCACCAATTTTTCTTTGAACATTCCAACTTATATTTCATGTTTTGTCATCAGTAACCATTGTTTACTTGTCTAATCATGGTTCCCTTTGGTAATTTTCCTTATGGCATCATTATTGAGTCACCCTTGTTCAAAGAATTCGATATGAGTGACCCCTATATCCATGGAGTCTATTCGGGACCTCATTTTTTCCTATTATAGTATATTATTCTCCCCATTTCTCACATTCATCTCATCTTGACAAGATTTGGCCTTTTTCTATCCTATCTTCTATTAGTAATTGACTACCCCCTACAGAATCGTGTTAGTCACACATAGGTCAACCTTTCATATTATTCTCTCATAGGGGAAGTCTGAAATCCACATGTCCCCTTATTTCCCCCTCATCATCCCTACTGTTAGTCTCTATCAATAATATTTCTATCTTCCTGATGCCTTTCTTTAGGACTCATCATTTGCTTAACTTTGAGAAGCCCTCTTCTCTTGACTTGAAAAAATTTATCCAATGAGATTTCCCTAGAGGGTGTGTACCTTAGATACAAATTATTCATTATTTGATACCTCATATCGAGAAAAAGGAACCATTATTTCCTTTTGAATTGGTTGTTTCTTGCATGCTTGACTCCACCTTATTATTTCATGATCAAGACTCGTACATTTGATGGTCTAGTGCTTCAATAGATTCCGAAAATATTCACCAAATATGTGTGAAATGTTCCATACCTCATTAAGGGTGGCCCATTTAGGTAGAACCGAAAATGCCCAATAGTTAGTAGATCATGATCCAACCTTAAATGTATTTTTGTATAATTGACTAGCTAGGATTCTGCTAATCACAGAGCAAGCAACATTAGCCCCTTCTTCATGCTCATTAGTTATTTTTCATAATAAATTGTACACTTACAAACTAAGAATTTATAATTCAATCCCATAAAACTAACCAATAATGATATAATCAATTATTAGGGTATTTTCCTCCTCCATGCCCCTATCCTCTCTATTATACATTATTACAGTACTTATAAGAGTTAGAGTACAAAATATAAACGAAAAATGCCTAGAATATTTTAAATTTCTCATAAAGAAAAAATATCATCATTGAAGTGTCTCATTGTGAATTTATTTCCCAATGATGAAGATTCATTGAAGAAGATTCATTTGTAGGTGGAGTAGTTGGCTACATTGTTGGGAAAAATACTAAGAGGAGGGGGAATCGGCTTAAAGGTTGTTGATAATTTAACTTTTTCTTTTCTGAGTTCCATACGCGACTTTAATGAACCCAACTCGTGTATGCATGCGTATATACCAACAAAAAATTGCGTATACTGAGTTAAATTTAACGTTAGATAAACTTTTAGAAACAAAATTTAACTTCAGCTTATCAGTTATGCATCAGTTAGTTAAGCAGTAAATATTTGGAATAAGAATAGAATAAATCATCACATAAAAACATCACACATGAACACCAAGATTTCAGGTGCAAACCCAATTTGGGAGAAAACCACCGATGTTGTCGTCTCTATCTTCAATATTTATTATATGGAAAACTATTTACAATTTTTTACTGATGCAGACTCATATCAATATGCAAGAAGACTGCAACCTTCTCTCATTTTCCAGCTACTTCCGTAAGGGAGCTCCAACCCCCTGATCTCGTTTACCAGCTACTACTGGAAGGGAGCTTCAACCCCCTGATCAGAAAACCAAATTCTACTGGAAGGAAGCTTCCACTTCCACACTGAAGGCTTCAACCCTCAGAAACATTGCAGACCACATTTCATCAATTTTCATACTGGATCACACAGCATCAACAAAAATATTCATAAACATAAACAACCATAAACTTCAAAAAATACTTCAATCAGAACAGTGAGACCGTTATAACTAGAACACAGTGAAAACCTAGATTTCAGAATCAGTATGAAGAATCAAACTCAACCCTGAACATTCATTATCTTAACATGAATATGCTACTTTGCTTCACTGAACCCTAGTGTATATGCATTTTATTTCACACCAAACTCCGTACAGATCTGTGAATACTATTTTTATAGAATGTGATCAGTCTCAGATCCAAATATGATGCTTTCAGTATGACATCTTTTCAGAAATGCAGAACCCTTAATCAGTCAGTCATCATTAACCATGTTTACTCACTTATTGATCATATTTGTACATATTCAACTTAGCAGCATATATAATATTCAAGTAACCCAGTTCTACATGAATACTTCATTGACAGACAATAGAAATATGGCAGGAATAAACAGATAACCTCTGCAATAGGCTTCAGAAAACCTTGACTTCCATACATGCTTTTTCTAAGACAAAGCCCCATATATACATGCTTTCACCAAGAAGAACTAGTGTATAGATATGTAAATATTAACTTTACATAATATACCAAATCTATAGAACTTATCCATATTTCTTTACTTCACTTCAGCTAAGTTGTACCAGGTCAAAAATCTAATCATCTCTGCAAATAGATCATGCAATAACATAATCGTTTCAGGTCTGAAGATCCTAAACCATCATTGTATCCAAGGGTGCATCATAGATTCATCTATCAATAAAAATATAGCTCATCCCACGAAAATATACTTTAGAGAGAAGTATTTAGTAATAACCCTAACACATGCACACATTTGAACTATGATCTTCTTCTCCTTATATAGATTTAGCCTTTCCTAATACCATGAGTCAAAACCACACAACTGTCGATGGTATTCTTGGACGGAATCAAATAGACGACACAACGCTTAATACTATGAGCTAATACCATGGTAATTCCCCTCAGTATCATATTTGTAGAGTGAAAAAAGGCATACGTGACTTGGATCATTCTTATCCACGTGTATACGTGACTTGGCCTGGACAGACCTGCGTATAGAACCTGAAATATGAATATTAACTAATCTTCTACTGGATAGCACATTTAGACTACTAAGATTCTCCAGAAGACATATACTCCATCTTTTACCAGAGAGTTTCCATGAAGGATAACATATTAGGACATAGGAATTATATTGCCAACAATCTCCCCCTTTGGACTTGATGGCAACCATGATGGTGTTTGATCACCACAACAGGTAGATATACTGAAAATAACCATTATTCAAACACCCAAAAATATTCTCCCCCTTTGACATCAAGGGAAAAAGGGCAGATCTAGAACATATGTACATTGTATTGACCATGCTCCCCCTGAGTCCATGCTGAATCTTCAGACAGATTTTTCAATGAAGTACATGACTCTATAACTCAACCAAGTATGACCGTTGCTATCACTAAGGACTCATACTTACATCAATGATCCAACCAAGTGGAATTACAAATTTGAACAAGTCCTTACATGACTGAATATAACAATTTACATCATGAGTATTAACATTCCCTTTTGATCAAATGACAGACATGACTTTTCATAATCAAGACAAAAATATCAAGGGAGAGATCATATATTAGAATGCCAACAATGCATCCCTTTCAACAAGGTAGGTGCTCCCCCAAAGCTTCTGTAACCTGAACACTTTCAACAACCAATTCATTAAAGCATCTTCATAAATATCAGATACTGATATAGAAGGATGAATACTGGAAAAACAACAGAGATTACTCAACAGTTCCATAATAGTTTTGAATGCTAACCCATAAAACTTCTGTCAGCAAAACCCATAAGTGGTTTTATGCACAAAAACTCGCATATATATGCGATTCTCTTGTATGAAACCAGCGTATCAAATTTAAACTTATGAAATTAAGCAGATTTGACCAGAGAGGCAGAAACAACTCCCAGCTTCTGTCTGAGATATTTGAAGGATTTCCTGGAAAGGGGTTTGGTAAATATATTAGCAACTTGTTCTTTGGAGGGAACATACTCCAATTTAAGCTTTTGTTCAAGCACTTGTTCACGTAGGAAGTTATACTTGATTGGAATGTGCTTGGTCTTGGAGTGCATAAAAAAATTCTTTGAGATACTAATGGCACTTGTATTATCACATAAAATTGAGATGGGAGGTGAACATTTGATTTGAATGTCTTGTAGAGTTTGCATCATCCAAAGTACTTGTGTGCAACATGATGCGACAGCCACATATTTTTCTTCTGTTGTAGATAAGGCAATAGAACTTTGTTTCTTGTTGAACCTAGATACTAATCGGGGCCCCATATAGAATGCACCACCACTAGTGCTTTTTCGATCATCAACATTTCCAGCCCAATCCACATCTGTGTAAGCATGAAGAGTGCGATCAACATTCTTTGGATACCATAGACCAAAGTCTTGAGTCCCTTGTAGATATTTGAATATTATTTTTACAGCGTGAAGGTGAGACTCTTTTGGGTTAGCTTTGAATCGTCCAACAATCCCAACTGCATGCATAATGTCTGGTCTTATCCCGGTCTGATAAAGAAGACTTCCAATCATGGATCTATATTCTGGTTGATTCACCGTGGGAGAATCATCATGAGAACTAAGGTTACATCCAGTTATCATTGGTGTACTCACAGGTTTGCAGTCTTCCATCCCATACTTCTTCAAAAATTGCTTAAGAAAATTTTCTTGTGATAAAAATATGCCATCTTTTACTTGTTGTACTTGTAAGCCAAGAAAAAATGTTAGTTCCCCAAGTAAAGACATTTCAAATTCTTGCTGCATATCAGAAGAAAATTTTTGACTCATAGAATCTTCATTAATTCCAAAAATGATGTCATCAACATATACAACTACAATTAATAGTTTATCATTCTTAATTTTTGTGTATAAGTTACTATCAGAAGATCCCTTTGAAAAACATTGTTGATGAAGATACTTGTCAAGACGATAGTACGATGCCCTAGGAGCTTATTTGAGACCATATAAAGCCTTTTTAAGTTTGAAAACAAGTTTTTCATCATTTCCCAGAATGAATCCTTCTGGTTGTTCTATATAAACTTCTTCTTCTAGATCACCATTGAGGAAAGTAGATTTAACGTCCATTTGATAAACTTTGAATTGTTGAAAGCTTGAAAAGAAAGAAACATTCTTATGGCTTCAAGTATAGCTACATGAGAAAATGTTTCTTCAAATTCTATACCTTCTTGTTGAGCATACCCTTTACAAACAAGTCTAGCTTTGTTTCTAATAACATCTCCATTTTCATTTAATTTGTTTTTGAATATCCATTTTGCTCCAATAACATTTTTATCATGAGGTCTTGGAACTAATTCCCAAGTATGGTTCTTCTCAATCTGATCAAGTTCTTCATTCATGGCTTGAATCCAACATTCATATTTACTAGCTTGAGTTACATTTTTTGGTTCAATAGTGGATAAGAATGTCGGATAGCTAGGGGATCCTACAAGAGTTCTTGTTTGGACACCTGATCCCTTTTCTTGCAAAATTTGAGACTATGGATGATTCTTTTGAACATATCTAGATGGAGCCTTTTCAAATAGATCTTATTTTGGTGGTTCATTGGATTCACCTTCGATATAGTTGCTATTTTATGAGGGAAAATATACGTCATCATCATCATCTTCATTTTTTGTTGTTATTTCCATTTTAGGAGCTGAGAGAGACTCATCAATTACAACGTCAATACATTCAACAATATTCTGAAATATTTTATTGTAACATTTATATGCTTTAATTCTTGAAGAGTAACCAATAAATATTCCTTCATCTGCTCTAGGTTCGAACTTACCAATTTTTTCATCATTGTTCTTGATAAAACATTTTCTTCCAAAAACTCTAAATGCTTTACGGTGGGAAGACTTCCATACTAGAGTTCATAAGGAGTTTTATCACTGTTTACTCGAACATGAGCTTTATTAAGAATATTTATTGCAGTATGTGTTGCTTCTCCTCAAAAGGTATTGAGAGTTCTAGATTCATCAAGCATAGCCTGAGCCATTTGTTGAACTATTCTATTCACCCTTTCTGCTACGCCATTTTTTTGTGGGGTTCCAGCTACAGAAAACTGTCTCTTTCTACCATGATGTTCATAGAAATCAAAGAATTAATCTAATATATATTCTCCTCCTCGGTCAAATCTAAGACATTTGATTTTTTTATCTAATTCATTTTCAACCAAAGCTTTGAATATCTTAAATTTTTCAAATGCTTCATCTTTATGTTTCAGTAAACCAATCCAATATATTCTAGAGAAGTCATCAATAAATAAAATATAGTACTGTTCTCAACGAGGTGACCTTTTCCTTACAGTACCACATGGATTAGTATGTATAAGTACGAGAGGCTTACTTGATAATCCTTATTTGGCATTGAATTGTACTCTGATTTGGTTATTGAATTGGCATGACTTGTATATGGTACTTTTAGGTAGAGTGATGCTGGGAAGATCACAAACAGCTTTGAGTCTGCTAGATTTTCTTATTTGAGAGAAGCTCAAATGTCCAAATATTCTGTGCCATAGCCAATTTTCTGAAGATTTACCCTAGTAGCATTGCTCTTGGCTACCTTTTAATACATATAGATTTCTTGGTGTTCTAGTTCCTTTTATTAGAGTTTTACCTATGTCAAGTTCACGCACCACACATTCTTTTCGACTAAAGACAACCTCATTTCCTTGATCACAAATTTGAATCACACTTAACTGATTGTGTTTTAATCCATCCACATACATAAATTTTTTGGCTTTCACCTTTTATTTTAGAAAAACAGAACCTTTTCCTTTAATGACAGCAGGAGAGTCATTTCTAAATGTAACCTTCTTTTCTTTCTCTAGAGCATTGTATGAAAGGAGTTTATTTCTATCACCTTTCATGTGTTTTGAGCATCTACTATCAATGTACCATTGATTTTCCTTCGGTTCTGCAAATAAAGCTATGCCACATCTCTCAACCTGCAAGTCCTTGTTTCTCCATACCTTGGGATTTGAAGGTATATGCTCTTTTAGCTAAAGTTTTCTCCTGCATTCAGCTTCTCCATGACCAAATTTATTGCAATAAGCACATTCAATTTCATTTTGAAGATGAGAAAAGTTTTTATAAGTATTATTCTTTATTCCATTCTCATTTCTTTTCTTTCTTGCTTCTCTGGTCATGATGGTTTTGTATGCAACACATTGAGCAACTTTATGACCAAAATTATGACATGAGAAACATTGTCCATTAAAGAAGAAATTTATGGGATCATGAAACCTTCTATTTGTGTTTACCTGCTAATTGATATTTCTGCTATTGTTCTTTCTTGTATTAAAGTGGTCATGCTTTACCTGTGAATTTTCTTTGCTCTTTTACTGAGTGACAGAATGTTGCAGGCTGGATTTAGCTGCATTTGGATAGCTTGGTGCTGAAGACTGAGAGGATTCTCTGATATATCCGAGACCTGTATTAATAATAGGAGAGTATTGTACCTTGATAATTTCATCTAAGGTTTCAGATCGTTTAGAAAATCTAAGATTTAAAGTTTTCACTTTCTCAATTTCATTTCTTAGACTTACTATTTCACATTCTAATTTCTCATTGTTCTTCTCCTTTTCTATAAGTTGATTCTTTAGAGTATCTATGGAAATTTTGTTTTCTTCCAAACATATTTTGAGATGATTTATTTCAAGAAAATCATTTTCATTTAATGCATCCATAAAATTATCTTTAGCCTCACTAGATTCTTTTTAAAAATCCATGAGTATTCTAACATCTAGATCAGATTCTCCTTCTTCACTATTTGCTAGACCATCACTATCTTCATAAGTATAATATATTTTTCTATTGATAAACCGTTTCTTATTTCTTTTTTCCACAACCTTTCCCTTTTCATGACTCTCTTTATGGGGACATTTAGCAGAGTAATGACCAACTCTTCCACAAGCAAAACATTTAAAAGGAAGCTTACCTTTGAACCTTCCAGTGCCAAGTTGTAAATTCTTTACAAAATTTATCTTATCTTATTCCGAAACATACTATGATCCTTCATGTTCTTCTACCTCCTTTCCTTTTGCAACAACTCTGAAGACAACTTCTTTGACTTCAGATGGACCCCCTTTTCTCATTTCACAAGTAGTCAGTGTTACACCATTTTTTGGTCATCTAACCTACTATCATTAGATGGACCCAAGTACACCACATAAGACCAATTTTACCCTAAGTAAAATTTCTTTCACTATGTAAAATAACTTAATAAAACACATTTATTAGGTTGTTTATGGTCTAAACAGGAAACCCCAAAAGGAAATATTAAACAAAACTATATTTGTTTGATTTTCCTGGTCATGTTTAACCCAAAACAAAGAAATTAATTAGATAAATCTTTATTTATCTTATTATTTTCTAGGAATAATTATTTAAATCTTATTTAAATAATATTCCTTGTTAAATATGACTAAATCACCCATAAATAATTAAATAAATCATTATTTATTTGATTATCCTTCAACCACTTCCTTAAAATGATAGATAAATAATTTATTTATTTATTATTCATAAATAAAGGGATTTGACCCAAGTCAAATACCTTTTCCCTCCAACAAATATAATAAAATATTCCATAAAAGGTGGATCTAGATTTGGTTAATGTTATTTTAATCATGCACCAAGATCTAGAATGACCCAATATTTTGTTATAAATAGGAGGGTTTCTCCTACCATTCTTCACATTTTGTTGCCTATTAGATCACTCTTGATCTATACACTTGGTCACATTTTCCATTATTTGCTGTGTGAACTCCCTTTGAGTTCTATCTTTGTATGGGTTTTCTACACCAACAAGAGAGAGAAATACTAGATCTGAAGTGCTGAGGACTTCCAAGAACCCATCCCATTGAGGAGAATTGGAAACACCTTCTTGTTTTCCTCCCAGGTGCCCTTAATACAAAAATTCTTTCAAAAAAATATTGTTCTTGTCTTGTCTATTGGATGTATGGAGCAAAACCTTATTTTTACTGCTTAATGTCTCTCTATGCATAGATCTGGTTTTTTGCAGCACTTGTCTTGATCAACTAACTGCAGATCTGAAGATATTGGTAGCCACATTTGATGTTAGGGCTATAAGTTATGCGTAGCTAAAGTGGTCTTTTTTCGTACACTTCGACAAAAGATTCATACTAACAATTGGCGACTCCACACGGGTTTTCAATTACGACCGTTGTCGTTTTTCATATTCCTGCATATCCAGCTACTTCAGACCCTAGGGTTTCTTTTAAGCTTTTTTTTTTCCTATTTTTATGTTGTTTTTCTCACATAAAACCCTAAAAATTTAAAATTTCTAACTTTCGTGTGTTTCTGGCCCTATTGCGCAGGTGACAGACATCAGCCGCAACTGAGACGACAACTTTTCCGGAAATCTGCTGCCGGGACACCCGAAACTTCAGGTCGCACTTTTCAGCCCAGAAACTGTGACCTGGACCTCCAGGTCGCACTTTCCAGCCCATTATCTGCGACCTGCACAGAAAACAGGTCAAAACCTGTGACCTGTCAATTTTTCTGCTATTTTTCTGCAATTTTTCTGGGTTTTTCTGAAGCTTATGTCAGGGTTTTCCAGCCTCTATCCCAACCCGTTTCGACCTGTTTCTGATCTTTTTTGCTCATCTAAGTGGGAAAATAGCCCCCTAGGGCTTCAATACCCTCCACTTTTGGTGGAAGAGTTTTTATCTGTTTCAGGTGTCTGTTTTTTCAGAGTTTCAGCTCCCCCTTTTCCAGATCTGATACCTCCTTTTCAGATCTCTTTTAATCAGCTCTTCTCCCTTTCAAATCACCTCCTGAAGATTTTTTTGGATCTACCTTTAGGGCCTCCTCCTTGCCCCATCTATTTTTTGCTGATTTCCTCCTTTTTTTTTTCTTTTTTTTTCCAGCGACCTTGCCTCTGCCTCTTGGATGTGTTCTGCCCCTCTTTTCAATAGTTTTCTCCTTTAGATCCCTATCCCTTTCGACCCTAGATCTATTGGCCTCTTTTTCGTGTGTTTTGACTAGATTTTTTCCCTCTGTTAGACTAGTTTTGAGAGCCCCGCCTTTTTGGGTTAGATCGATGCATTGATTAGCTGTTAATTTTCTGTTATTTCAGCATTATATACTGTTCTCTGCAGCATTATTTTTAGTTACGCAGCATAGTTTTTCTCTTTCTCTCAAAACAAAAAGGGTTTAAAAATTAAAATTAACACACGCCACACACTCACCCTAAGCGAAGAAGAGCCTGGTTTACACCGCCAGGCAAAGACTTTAAAATCAATTGACACTGCACCTATCTGCCCTTGTTTCGACATTGTACTCTCTTGATTTTGCATCTCCCTGCCTTTGTTGATCTTTCTTCTTCCCCCTGTGCTGTGTTTTTGTTGTCACCATTGCGCCCCCAAGACGCGCATCCTGGAGACTTCTTGGCCTTCACCCTCAGTTTCCGGTCGGTCGACCTACTCCCTCCCGTCGTCGACGAGTTAGTCCTCCTTCGAGTCCGCACTCCGACTCCTCTTCTGATTCATTGGGTTCTCCTTTTACTTTTGGTTCTCCCCCTGTCACCTTCACTATGTCTGGTTCAGGGCCTAACACTAGCGGTAATCCCGGCCCTAATGTCGGGACTACTACTAGCGGAACCGCCACAGGAACTACCTCGGCTGCACCTTTTCTCCCTTACATGGCAGGCCTCAGCCTCCCCGATCTCAATCAGTTGACCAATGACCCTATCCGCCACGATGTTGGTTGGCCTGCTATGCCAACCAAGCTCCCCTCCGACATCCCTAAGTTCGAAGGCCTTGCTGGAGAAGATCCAACTAACCATGTCTGATCTTTCCACATGTGGTGTTCCTCCAATTCCATTACCGATGATTCCATTCGTCTTCGGTTGTTCCAACGCACGCTTACCGCCGAAGCTTATAAATGGTATGTCGACCAGGCCACCTCTTCCCATACCACATTTATGACCATCGCCCAAGCCTTTTTATCTTATTTCCAGCTCCCTCTCCGATACGATACTAGTACAGAGCTTTTGACTTCTTTCAAGCAAACCTCTTCAACCCGCCTTTCCACTCATGTCCAGGAATGGCAGAGAAGAAGGAGCTTATGTCGAGCCCCCACCTTCGAAGATCGGGTTTATATGGACTGGTTCCTTCACACTCTCTTACCTCCCATTGGCAAAGATGTCGCCTCCCATTTCCCTCAAACCAAAGAAGCCGCCCTCCAAATAGCCTTGAAATATGACCTGATCTACGCTCAGTCTGGTTATGTTTATACCATCCTTCCTGACCTCCCCAGGCCCGGTGGTGCTAACGCCTCGAGGGCATCTCATTCCGCCGACGATATCATTGAAGCCCTTTCTCATCCGTATGCTCAACCTCCTATGGGCTATGGTCTCCCTCCGGGAGGGGCCAGCACCTCTAGCACTTTTTTCCCTCCAGGTAGCATGTATCTAGGATACGAAATGCCTCCTCCTTTTGCCCAACCTCCTGCTTACCTCAATGTTGCCCAACCTAACCATTATCCTTATCCGCAACCTGGTACGCCAGCTCCTCCAGCATATGCGCTTCCACCTCCCTTGCCTCCTCCACCCCCGCAGAAGCACCTACGGCCCCCTCCAGGGCAAGTATTTGCACAGCAGGGCGCGACTAATCCCCCTTCTTCTCAAAGAAGGCGGAGAGGCAATCCAAATCAATCTGCCCCTGGTACTCGTGGACCCAATCCCCAAGGTACTGACCCTAACACTGCTATCCAGCAACAGGGCACTCAGCCCAAGCCGGACAAGCCTATTCGCACAAATAAACCTTGTTCGTGTTGCGGTGTTTATGGTCATTACACTCACGATTTTCCCCTCCTACCACAGATGCGGTAGATGTGGGAGTCTCAAGCCACATTGCGAGGACAACATGCCTCCCCTCATGCTCCTCCTAATGTGGCCACTACTCAACCGGCTGTGTTTACCGATCCTTTCCTCCAGCAAAGATTCGTGGCTACCCAACCACCTGACGGACAGATCGCCACTCAACCTTCCCCTTCTGGCTCCTCCGATTACCAGATCCTCACGATGACCTCTGATCCATCCCCAACCGTCGACCTTAACCTTCAAACTCGGTCCTGGCAATACCCCAAGCCTCCCGCTCAGTCTGCCTCCGAGTCCCCTTCTTCAGGTTCTACCGAGCCTCTTTCGACATCCAATGGTCCCTTACATATCCCTCAACCGAAATTTGAGGTTCATACCAAGATTCCTAAAGGACCATTACGCCGAAATGCTGCTCCTGGTCGATCTACTCATTCGTATAGCATAGTAGATGATTTGGCGCAGTCTCCTGCTGCCATTTCCACATTGGAACTCCTCTAATCATGCCCTTCCCAAAAGAAGGCTTTTCTATCTACCGTGGGTGCTGTAGATCCTGTCGATGACCAAATGATTATTTTCAACGCCCGTCAATCAGAACATCCTCCTCTTCCTGGTTCCGTCGCCTTCCAAATCCCGGTCAAAATCTGGAATGCCAACGTTTCTCGGTGTATAATTGATGAGGGGGCATCCACCTATGTGATGTCCGCTTCGGTTTGGAAGCAACTCAGATCCCCTGAGTTGGCCCCTTCCACGATCACCCTTCGAGCGTGGGACGACCACGCCTCCCAGCCAATTGGCCTTTTCTGTAATTGTCCTATCACTCTTGCGAGCAAGACTGTTTGCATTGACGTCGAAGTCATCGATGCCCCTCTAGATTACAACATTCTATTGGGGTGAAGCTACACCTATGCCATGTCTGCTGTCCCATTCGCGGTTTTTCGCAAGATGTCTTTTCCTCACAATTGAGAGATAGTCACCATCGACCAGTTGACTTATCATGAGCCAAAGTCTCAGACCTCCCCTGAGACGACCATCTCTTCTGTATCCAATAAGAAAATCGTCGATTCCTTGACCAGTGTCTCTCCTGACATCTACAAAGACTCCTCTTTGCTTGGAACTTTCCTTGGTCTCCCTCCTCCTCCTCCTATCTCTAATCCCAGCTTATCGAATGTTTGCATGATGCAATCGTCTCGGGCTGCCCTTAAGCGACCTGCTTCGGCTAGTCAGCAACCTCAGACTCAAACTCGCCCACCGCAACCCGCTCCTAGCCATTCATCTCAGCCAGCCGGACCTCCTCCTTCTGGCCCTTCTCCTACAGCTGGTATCCCTGAACCCCTCTATCCTCCTGGGTCGGTTCCCCCAGGCCTCAACCACCTTGGAGCTGTCCCTCCTGGTAATTATCCTGCTGGTCAGATACCTTTCCTGGCTCCCCCACCCGGAGTCTATACGGTCCCCGTCATGGCCACCCTCTCTCTTCCTAACCTGACCCTGGGCATACCCGTCTGGTACCTTGACCCTCCAGCCGCTACCCCACCTGGTCACCCCAAACCCTATCTTGCTTTGACACCGGTTCAACCGGTCCCCCTCGCTTCATCCGTTGCCACCATGCCCCCCGCACCTTCCCAGGACCCTGCCCCTGTGGTGACGGCTCCAGGAAAGAAAGGCAAAGCTCGCAAGGGGGTAGCCAAAGACAAGGCCACCCCGACTGACCCAGCTCCTCCTCCGCCCACAAAGCCTTGCGCCTTGTGTGATGTCGTTGGTCACGCCACCCATACTTGTCCTGAATTGCCCCGTATTCAACCCATGGTTAAAGTCGCGTTCCCCGAGTCTACGGTCCCTGACCCCTCCATTCCGTCCTCGTCTGTAACCAAGAACCCAAAGATTATCCGCACCAACAAACCCTGTGCTTTATGCGGTGTCCATGGCCATTACTCCCACCATTGTCCTCACCTGACGCATTACCGCGCCTCTTTAGAGGTAGTTCGAGAGTATGAGGTTGAACAAAATCAGTCCGCCTCTCCCATACTTGCGCAGTATGCTTCAGGTCAGCTTGAGGATCCCTCCGCTCCCATTGAAATTTCCCCCCCTGATGTCCAAATGACGGAGTCTACTACCAACATTCTCTACCTATCATCCTCTGTGAGACCTTTGGAGAACATTCCCTTTGAATCCTCCCCTGTTGTTTCGCTCACTCCCCCTCCAGCGACCACCCTGGGCTTAACATCCTTTGACCATCTGTTTATCTGTTCCTCTGTCATCCCCCATGACGATCCGTATGTTAGCCTTTCTTCCTATATAGATGATCTAGGTAGCTTTGCAGCGTCATGTGGTTTCCATTTCTCTCTTCATCCCCTCTGTTCCCGTCAGGATGTCCTCTTGGAAGCCCTCTCCACCCATGACCTCATCCTTCCCGCCCATAACCAGGATAACACCACCCCTACCCATGTTGACCTCCGCAGCCCGAGTCCCAGCCATTCCTCCTATAGCCCTCATATACCACCATCTAGTTCATATATGAGTCATAGCCATCCTGCCCATCACACTCCCTTCCGTAGTTGCCACTCGATGTCTCCTATACACTCACGCTGCCATCATTGTTCCTCCTCCTCCCATTTTTTGTCTTGTACCACCATTCCGCAGGACCTCCCGTCCACACCCTATATCGGTTACGCCGATGGTGCAAGTCGTTACTCCCGGAATCTAGCCTCGATAGGTTGGGCCATTTTCACCCCCTTGCATGCCCTTGTTCTCTCAAACGGGGTCTGCATTGGTCCTGCCACCAATAATCAGGCCAAATACGATGCAGTGCGGGGTCTTTTAGCCGATGCCCTCTCTCATCGCATCCTCCATCTGCATGTTTGTTTAGATTCCCTACTTCTTGTCATGCAACTAAATGGTGTCTATCGTGTGCATAATCCTGTGCTGTTTAGACGATATTTACGAGTGAAACTCTTGATACGTGAGTTTGAAACCATAACTTTTACCCATGTACCTCGAGAACAAAATCACTATGTAGATAGCATTGCAAACCATGTTCTAGATTGGCATTTATCACACGCATTTTATACAAGACAATAACAATCATAATCATTAAAAAGATGCATATCCATAATATGTGTCACAAAACATGTGTTTAGAGTCCATCTACTCTGATACATATGACATGCCCATAGCATGTTACAAAAAACTCAAAACTGGGGGCACCACCTGTCCCTACATACACACTAGGGGGCACCACCTGTCCCACACCTAATCACTATCTGGCAGATCGCGAGCCAATGGCTATGCTCCTGCAGCCTATAGATCACATATCCCTTGACCGGCCATCGCCATGCGCCGCATGACCCCTCGCCATTCCGAGGGTAGACCAATACATGGCTCTATGTACTGGTCATCTAAGTCTTGCCACCCACGCTCTGAAACACCGGTCAGCAACCTCTCACATCTACGGCGGATGTCCTCCAGGAGGGTGGCTGCATCCTCATTATGCGCCGCTCTCGATCCACTCGGGCCTGCCGCTCCTGATGTTGTCGGTCGTCCCATATATCCAGCCGGTTTTACCGGAGCTATATCTGCATACAAAAAGTACATGAATCAGTACCCTATCTACTGTTCAATAACTTTAACATTCCCAAATAAGAGTAGTTACTTGTCACTTACCATCGGGTCCCCATACTTGACCAGGAAGAAGTGGTAGGTCCAGATCCCCACAATAACTCATCCCACTATAGGGATAGTCATCTATGTATAACGACATCTGATCCCAATGGGTAAAGAACTCAGGTCAAAACACCCGTCCGACCGCCCCTCCTCCTCCTCTGCATAGTAGTCGCCCCCACCGGCGCATCCTGGGCTCTCTCGGGCCCCCATCTGGGAGATGTATACGAGGTCGTAAGGTCGGGATCTTCTCAAAAAAGGAGCACAATAAAGTCCCATACGAGAAATCGTGGTCCACTTGCCGCTTACAAAGTGACAGCTGTCATTTTAACGACACCAAAAACATTTGGGCCCACCCATAGTAGGTCCCACTCAACACACTCTCCACAATCATCATCTGCCCCCCAGTGATGTGATGGAGCACCTGGTTGCCCAGGATCCGCGGCACCGCTGCGGCCACTACACGGGTCTCTAATCTCTCTAGGTCCCCGATCGGTATCCGAGTCCCTCTGACTTGGAGACCCGTTCGACAATGTCGCTCCACAAACTCTATCATGTTCCGCCCCCGCGGTAACACTGGCTGTGTATTTCCCACCATCCCAAGTGGCGGGAGACCAGTCAGGAAATACAGATCCTGGACTGTCAATTCGATCCTGTGCCCCTGCACTACAAAGACCTCATGATCTGGATCCCAATAACTGAAAATCCGGGCCAACAAGGGCTCCCCTGCTCTCATCAAAGGGTTCTCCAAAAACTTCAGAACCCCAAATCTGGCCAATACACGACGGACACCTTGCTCTGCCTGGATCTCTGACCATAATGTACCCAGGTCTCTCTCTCTCTAGTTGACCCGTATATCTGCCATATCTAGACAAACACATCATCTTTGTCAGTATACAGATAGGAAACACTGTAACCAATCACAAAAACCCAAATCTCAGCCCTAAAACAGTATTGAAATCTCATTCATCCTCCAGGTCGCACTTTTTTGCCCAATCCTGGGACAGGTCATAGTTTTTGGCTCAAAACCTGCTTCCCAGGTCATAGTTTTTGGCCCAAAAAGTGCGACCCGGCCGTAGAGGTGACAGAGGGTCTGTTCCTGAGATTCTAGGCCCTAATCTGAACTTTTAATCCATCAAAATGAAAGATTAAGGTTAGGCCTCTTACCTGTAACTGACGGATCTCGATTCCAACAGTCGGTTTGTCTGCTACGCTCGCTGCAAGATTTAGGGCCTTCTCTCCTCTCTACATTCACCACAGCAACACTAGCAAATGAGTGAATTTGGAGGGAAAACCACCTTATTAAAAGAGAACCCTTGTTTTTTCTTTCGCCTGCTGCGACCACACCGTAGCTCTGTTCGACAAACCGTCTGCACCGTTGGAAAGCTCTCACCGAGCCCTCAAATGGGTATCTATTAGTTTTTTGTTATTTGATACTTCACCAGGACACATTTTGTCCAAGATGGGTCACTTCACCTCCTCCCAAAATCGAATTTCCTCACTTAAAACACTGGTACTTGGGGCACCACTTTGCCTCCATAGTTGTCTTTGTTCGTGTCGATTTTCGTCATGAGATACCATCTTGTACTCATGTTTTTATGGTCCCCCATGGGACCTTTTCTGTGTGGCAGCACCATCGAGTCGCCCTTGTTTAGAGCATCCAAGTTGAGTCATCATCACCTTCATGGAGTCTATCCCGAGTCCCTTTGTACCCCGCTATAGTCCTCCCTCCTTCATTGCTTGATCTCTCTCTTGTGTCGTACATTATGACCGTCAGTCCCACTGTCCCCTATCCCTCATGATACTGTGTCAGTCGCTGCCATGTCATTCATGTCCTTTATGCTCTAGCAAGGGAAGTCGTCCATTTGCTACTCAGTCCCCTCCATTCCATCATCATCATTGGTATTAGTCTGTTAGTCACTCTACTATTTTCTCTCGTGCCTTAGTTGAGGATCTCTCATTGCCTCACCTATGGTGGACCTCATTTTGTCGACATCAGCTCCTTAATTCCAGAGGACAGGTCTAGAGAGTGGTGTACCTTGGTTCCAGCTTCCACTCTTGTTCGGTGCCTCAGATCAGGAAAAGGGATCTCTCATTTCCCTTTGACTTGATTGTTTCTCCACTTCAGCTCCTTTCAGCATGATCGAGATCCGTATGCTTGATGGTCCAGTGATGCAGCAGCAGCTCTTGGTGATGCCCGGGTGTGTGTGAGATGTCTCATCCCTCATGAGGGGGTGGCCCTGCAAGTAGGCCCCCACATACTCGGATGACCTCTTCGTTGCAGCCTTCGATGCAACTCCATATATTTGATGATGTCGGCCTTAGCCGCTTGCAACGCCTCTTTGATTTGCATGTATCAGTCAGATTTTGTGAGCCCTTCCCCGCTTGTAGGGGGCATTTGGGTTGTATTTGTATCTCATGTACTCAGATATTATTGTATAAGTCCTGGATGTTATCCCAGGCACAACATGTATATGGGATCCCTCATTGTATTTTTATCTGGCTCATGTTTATGCCAGCTGTACTTTATGGTTCGGTCCCTTGTTTACTGGACACACTATTCTTTTGTACTTTGTCTCGGCGGGCATAAGTATGCCTCCCCCGCCGCCTTTAGCACATGTACCCTCTCATAGAAAGAGACTTGTTGCACCTGCAAGTCTCGTCTCCTCAGGGTCTAGTTCTTTAGCACATTAGTCTACCTTACATTTCTCTCTCTGACTTCCCTTTTGATGTCTGGTGATTGAGTTCTTACAACGTACTTCGGTCATACGATTTGCTCCTAACACTCACACGCTGGGGGGCAATTTGTTACACCATTTTTTGGTCATCTAACCTACTATCATTAGATGGACCCAAGTACACCATGTAAGACCAATTTTACCCTAAGTAAAATTGCTTTCACTATGTAAAATAACTTAATAAAACACATTTATTAGGTTGTTTATGGTCTAAACAGGAAACCCCAAAAAGGAAATATTAAACAAACCTATATTTGTTTGATTTTCCTGGTCATGTTTAACCCAAAACAAAGAAATTAATTAGATAAATCTTTATTTATCTTATTATTTTCTAGGAATAATTATTTAAATCTTATTTAAATAATATTCCTTGTTAAATATGACTAAATCAACCATAAATAATTAAATAAATCATTATTTATTTGATTATCTTTCAACCACTTCCTTAAAATGATAAATAAATCATTTATTTATTTATTATTCACAAATAAAGGGATTTGACCCAAGTCAAATACTTTTTCCCTCCAACAAATATAATAAAAATATTCCATAAAAGGTGGATCTAGATTTGGTTAATGTTATTTTAACTATGCACCAAGATCTAGAATGACCCAATATTTTGTTATAAATAGGAGGGTTTCTCCTACCATTCTTGACCTTTTGTTTCCTATTAGATCACTTTAGATCTATACTCTTGGTCTGACTTTGAGCCATCATCATTGTCAAATTTTCCATTATTTGCTGTGTGAGCTCCCTTTGAGTTCTATCTTTGTCTGGGTTTTCTACACCAACAAGAGAGAGAAATACTAGATCTGAAGTGTTGAGGACTTCCAAGAACCCATCCCATTGAGGAGAATTGGAAACACCTTCTTGTTTTCCTCCCGGGTGCCCTTAATACAAAAATTCTTTCAAAAAATATTGTTCTTGTCTTGTCTATTGGATGTATGGAGAAAAACCTTATTTTTACTGCTTAATGTCTCTCTATGCATAGATCTGGTTTTTTGCAGCACTTGCCTTGATCAACTAACTACAGATCTGAAGATATTGGCAGCCACATTTGATGTTAGGGCTATAAGTTATGCATAGCTAAAGTGGTCTTTTTTCGTACACTTCGACAAAAGATTCATACTAACAGTCAGAATCCCATGAACTTGAACAATAGTAAGAGTTTGTAGATCTTGATTCTCTTCAATAACAGACACTTTTGATTTCAATTTGGGAGTTAGAGATCTCAAAACCTTTTCTACCAGAGTAGTATCAGTTATGGTTTCACCCATATTTCTCATACGATTTACAATATCATCTAGATGTAAAACAAAACTGGAAATGCTTTCCTCATTATGCATTTTTATTTTTTCATATTGAATTCTGAGAGTTTGGAGTTTAGCACTTTTTACCTTGGTATCACCTTCATAGATTAAAATATTTTTTCCCATATCTCCTTTTCTGTATTCAACGTCATGACTTTGACAAATTCTGATTCAGTCAAACTTCCCCATAATGCATTGACTGCCTTTACATTTCTTTCATAGTTCTTTCTTGCTGCTGCATCTGTTGGAATTGAAGTTGGATATTGATAACCCCCTTCAACTATAGCCCATACATCTGCTCGAAGAGATTGAAGATAGGATCTTTTACTTGTCTTCTAGAAGATTAAATTTTTTCTGTTGAAGAGAGGAGGCCTGATAGATGCTATCCCATTTTGATTTTCCATATTAGACCTTCCTTATAACGATTAAGCTTCTTCAGAAGGACCTACTCTAGTACCAATTGTTGGGAAAAATACTGAGAGGGGGAATGGAGGAGATGGAGTATTTAAAGCTTGTGATAACTTTATTCTTGAATTCCTTTCCCAACTTTAATAGACAACTCATATACCAACAGAAACTTGTGTATACTGAATTAACTTTAAAGTTAGATAAACTTTCAGAAACAAACTTTAACTTCAGCTTATCGGTTATGCATCAGTTAGTTAAGCATGGGTAAATATGTGTAGTAACAGCAGAATAAATCATCACATAATAGCATCACACATGAACACCAAGATTTAACGTGGAAACCCAATTCGGGAGAAAACCACTGCTGATGTCATCTCTATCTTCAATATTTATCATATGGAAAACTATTTACAATTTTTTACTGATGCAGACTCATATCAGTAAGTAGGCAGCTACCTGCAGAAGGCTACAACCTTCTCTCATTTTCCAGCTACTATTGGAAGGGAGCTCGAACCCCGTGATCTTGTTTACTAGCTACTACTGGAAGGGAGCTTCAACCCCTTGATCAGAACACGAACTTCTACTGGCAGGAAGCTTCTACTTCCACACTGAAGGATTCAACCATCAGAAAAATTGCAAACCATGTTTCATCAATTTTCACACTAGATCATAGAGCATCAACACAACTCTTCATAAACATCAACAACCATAAACTTCACCCAATACTTCAATCAGAATAGTGAGACCACTGTAACCAGAACACAGTAAAAACCCAAATTTCAGAATTAGTATGTAGAATCAAACTCAACCCTGAACATTCATTATATTAACATGCATAGGCTACTTTGCTTCATTGAACCCACGTGTATACATGTTTTATTTCACACCAACTTGTGTATAGATCTGTGAATACTGTTTTTACAGAATATGATCAGTGTCAGATCTAGATCTGAGGCTTTCAGTCAGACATCTTTTTAGAAATGTAGAACCCTTAATCAGTCAGTCATCATTAATCATGTTTACTCACTTATTGATCAGATTTGTACATATTCAACTTAGCAGCATATACATTATTCAAGTAACCCAGATCTACATGAAGAGTTCATTGACAGACAAAAGAAATACAACAGGAATAAATAGATAACCTCTGCAATAAAATTCAGAAAAATCTAACTTCCATACACGCTTTTTCTGAGACAAAGCCACGTATATATGCGTTTTTGCCAAGATGAACTAGTGTATAGATCTGTAAATATTAACTTTGCAGAATGTACCATATCTATAGAATTTACCATATTTCTTCACTTCAATTCAACTAACTTGCGCCAGGTCACAGATCTAATCATCTCTTCCAATAGATCATGCAAGAACATATTCATTTCAGGTTTAAAGATACTGAACCATCATTGTATCCAAGGGTGCATCATAGAATCAGATCTATCAATAAAAATAGATTTCATCCCATGCAGATATAATTCAGAGATAAGTATTCAGTAACATCCCTTACACATGCACACATTTGCACTATGATATTCTTATCCTTATATAGATTTAGCCTTTCCTAATACCATGAGTCAAAAGCACACAACTGTTAATGGTATTCTTGGACGGAATCAAATAGACGACACAGTTCTCAATACTGTGAGCTAATACCATGGTAATGCCCCCTTGTATCATCTTTTTAGAGCACAAAAAGGCATACGTGACTTGGATCGTTCTTAGAAGCATGTATACGCGACTTGTCCTAGAGAAACCCATGTATAGAACCTGTAATATGAATATCAACCAATATTCGATTGGGCATCACATTTAGACTATGGAGCTTCTCCAAAAGACATATACTCCACCTTTTACCAGATAGTTTCCATTAAGGACAACATATTAAGACATAGGAATTATATTTCCCACATACACAAATTTCTTATATGAAACATCTGTTTTGGCATTCACTAAACTTCCATTTCTCATTGATGGTCGGGGGACTACATAGAAGCTATTTGGAGGAAACACTTGATATCGAACAATGGTGTTCAAAATTGTTTTTTTTTTTGGGGAGTGGTGGGGTGGGGGGTGGGGGGAGGGCAGATTATGGTTGGTATGTGGAAGTAACCTTTCGGGTTTGATGGGATGGAAAAGGTGGTGGTGATAGGTGATGATAAACACCCCATGGGTTACCAAGAATTAGGTCAATGTGACAATCATTAGGTGATGGAAAATTCCATAGTCAAGGTAAGAAATATATGAATCATTAGGTAAATGTGATAATACAAATGGATAACCAATTGGTGAGCAATGAATAGTAGTGAATGGTATGTAGGTGTAAGAGTGGAAAATTGATAAAATTAAGGAACCTACATACACATTTATAATATTTCAATTAGTAAACCAAAATAATATAATTAAATAAACATTTAAAGAAAATCTTATTTGACACATAATACTTGGGACAGGGGACATATGCCAACCCTACCGTGGCCTTGCTCCTAGTTTTGTTTCACCGTAATCTATAAAAACATTAAATTAATACTGCAATTATACTCAAACTAAACTAATATATTATGGACTAAAATCATATGAATTTTTTTTTAGGGAGGGATATATTTAAATCACCACATTTTTTTATGCGGTACACAAAATGAACTAGCAACATCAGCTATAATATGAGTGGGATAAATAGTAACCAATGAATTTATTGGGGTTGAGGGAGTGCTATGAAAAAGCGTAGAAACAAAGAAAGACATATAATTAGATATTTAAAAAAACACACACAATAGACTATATAAATATATATTAAGGAATGTAAAGTTGTTCAAGATAATACCCTCCATAAAAATCTTCTCTCTACTACCATCTATGAGCCCATAGAAAGTATGCTTTCAAGTGTTACATTTGTGAGGCTCAAGTGAGATTCCATATGAGATTTTCTACTACAAAATTGTGTTTCAGTGTTGGATGGTCCAACATGTCCGGCCCCACCAATTATTGGTGGCTCTCAACACAATCATGCTACCATGATTCCATGTTGCACTAGGGTGTGAGTTGTTGTGGCTATTGTCATTTGCGTTTCTATAATCCTATATAATAATGAGGGATTTTGAGTAGGGGGGTTATGTATTTTCTTAGGTGGACAAGAAGCTACTGTGGTGTTTCACCTAACATATTATGTATCTTGGAAAAACCTACAACCCACCCCCTGGATTTCTCCCATGTCAAACTAGTTGACAAGAAGTCCTAGCTGAAAATCCACCCATAAAATCCTTGGGAAATATACAAGCACCTCACTATTATTACAAGTAGGTTTATTAAATACCATAAACCACCTGTACATCCAATTGTCTCTAAGTGGTTGGTAGGTGCAACAGTCCGTACAAATTCATTTTGTTTTTAATGATAAAGGTTGGTTGTTTCTTGGGTCAATAAGAAAATACAATGACATTTTTTATTAATGTTGATGTTTTGATTTGGTATTTGTATGGGAAGTTTCTATAGTGTTTATACATTCTAACCCTGTAATAAGAAATACTAGCAAAAAAACCTTCAGAATTAGATATGGATGATATAATCGAGTTTAATGAACTTGCAAGAGATAATTGTGAAAAATCTATGGTGTTTTGGAGATTACATATTAGTGACACCAATGTAACCTATGATGCATCAATTTCATCATCTTTATTTCATGGTTATTGGTTGAGGATTGGTTTTTTTTAATTTTACTTTGGTGATTGTGGGTGGGCTCTAATTAGGTTCCATCTTAACTAATTCACTTGAAATTCAATACAGTGATTGTGTTTATGGTATTACTTTGGTATTATTTCAAATTTTAAACCAATTCAAGAAAAAGAAAAAAAAACATCATAATTCATACCTCGACTCCAAAGACAATGTATTCTGTTGATTTGGCACTCAAGGTTGTTCGAGAGTCAACAAATTTCCTTAATATGTCCTAAAATCACATCATGGGGACCCAAATGTTAAAAAATGGGGTCACAACTTCATAACATAGAAATATTACTAGGAACACATGCACTATCCTAAGCAACGCTAAGCTAGAAACGTGGTTGGAATCTCAATTAATGTCCTGGGCCTTGCCAATCTTAGATTCCCAGGAATCTTCATGTGTTCATGGGAATGAGCAGGCATTCTTGATGGCACTATTTCTACTTTTGGAGTTGTCATCTTCTTGTAAGCACCCATAAATATGAATTTAGAAATATTTCAATGTTAACTATAAATAAAATATATCAATGTCGACATTTTGTTTAAAGGATAAATTTCTATTAATATATGAAAACCTTGAAACACATGAGAAATTTTAGTCTAGCTTGTCGCTAGAGAAACCATATGAAATGTCAAATTGAAGCTTGGAAATTATCCATATTGTGTTACTTTGGAACTGAAAACTAAGATAAGGCCATTGATGCCTTAAAAATGTGTCAAACAATAGTCTAATTCTAGTAATTCATGACGATAAACAAATAGAAAATGATCATCTAGAATTATTAGAGTTTGTAACTTCTACTGTGATAAGTTCCCTCATATAACTAGGAAAGTGGCCAGAGTAAGTAGATATGTTGAGGTGAGCTTCCACATGGTTGATTCTTATAACTAAGAGTAATTCGAATTTAATCAATTACCAGGAGAATCTTCTATTTTTCCTCATTTCTATCTAGAAGCACTTTCCCTAGAAGTAGCTTAAGGCGTAATCGATATTCATTGTATACATATGTTAGTTGTATCAGTCATGAGTATGGGCTACATTAGGTACCCAGTCTCCTACTGTAATGTCCCATAATAATTATAAAATAATAAATAGTCCTGATGATGAACCACACTAGTTGGTTCGAAACGCGTCGACCACATTCTATTTCATGTGATTATTACCGAAAAGAATTCTGCTAATTAATAAATAAATAGTCAGGAGAATAATAAATAAATAATAAATAAAACATTAAACAATAACTGTTGTTCTAAATAAAATAATAAATAATAAACTGGAGTCCTAAAACAATAAACAATAAGTAAAGTTAAATAAATAATTAATTAACAAAATTAAATAAATTAACAAAGAGTTAAACTAAGAAACTAATAGAAAGAAAGTTAAACTAAGACAACACTAAATTAAGTAAAGTTAACAAAAAGTAAAACTCAAGTTGCATGTTGACACAGTGAATGTGTGAATGTGGTTCCCATTCCATTGTTTGGTCTATTTAATAGACATTGAGGAAGATTCAAAGATCATTCATTCCTTCATCTATTCTCTCGAGAGAAAGGTATGGTGAGGCAAAGGATACCCTGGCAGTAGTACGTTGATTGAGGGCTCAGGGGTGGCCAGCTGTGGAAGGATTACATGCAGCTGAGCCTACAGTTGGGTGGAGAGTTGTTCCCAAAACTTTGTTGCGGTTAGCAGGATTCAGATAGCGTTCAACCTTGGAGTCTCAAGTAAGGAAAATCGCCATTACAGGTAAGTCGTCTTTCTCATGTTTATGAAAATTCCATGATGATTAGTTAAACACTTTTGGGTTGATTATTCATTGTTTATGTGATATAATTAATTGCATGTTAAAATTGGGGTTGTTACATATGGTATCAAAGCGGGTTTTGACTTTAGGGACCTCTAGATAAAAGTTAAAACTTGACATAAGGAACTTCAACCAACTAACTGGATTTTGATTATGATGATGAGCAAAAGGCTCGTATTTGGTATTATAGTGATTATAAATTTAAAATAATAAACTTTATTATTATTACAGTTAAATTTGAGAATTTTTTTTTTTTGAGTAATTATATACATGTTGTCTTTAAATCTAGAATTAGAGTTTAAAGTTAAAAATAAATCTTATACATAGTACATAGGAGAACCTTTCTTTAATAATATATTATTAATATTGCTTTAATACTATATATAATTCTATTACATATGCATGCATAGTTTATTTATTTGGCTCTTTTAATACCATAAATATGTATTTCTAAAATATATTTGGGTGGAGAGTTTTCCCCAAAACTTTGTTGCGGTCAGCAGGATTCAGATAGCGTTCAACCTTGGAGTCTCAAGTAAGGAAAATTGCCATTACAGGTAAGTCGTCTTTCTCATGTTTCTGAAAATTCCATGATGATTAGTTAAACAATTTTGGGTTGATTATTCATTATTTATGTGATATAATTAATTGCATGTTAAAATTGGGATTGTTACATATGGTATCAAAGCGGGTTTTGACTTTAGGGACCTCTAGATAAAAGTTAAAACTTGACATAAGGAACTTCAACCAACTAACTGGATTTTGATTATGATGATGAGCAAAAGGCTCGTATTTGGTATTATAGTGATTATAAATTTAAAATAATAAACTTTATTATTATTACAGTTAAATTTGGGAAAATTTTTTTTTGAGTAATTATATACATGTTGTCTTTAAATCTAGAATTAGAGTTTAAAGTTAAAAATAAGTCTTATAAATCTTACATACGAGAACATTTCTTTAATAATATATTATTAATATTGCTTTAATACTATATATAATTCTATTACATATGCATGCATAGTTTATTTATTTGGCTCTTTTAATACCATAAATATGTATTTCATATATATATATATACATGCATGTGCTAGATAATAATATGCATGCAAAATTGTTAAATATATATCTCTAAAATATATGCATATTCACTAAACCACTTCAGTGAGGTGGCTCAGTTGCTTTGATGTGGAGGTAGACCCTTTGATCTTGGTGTTTGCGGGGGCGAGAAGTTCTATTTTACTACCTATCTGTCTAGCTGTTTTGCCCGAGTGGTTAAGGGAATAAAAATAAATAAAAATTTACATATATATATACATACACAATTAGAGATATGTAAGTCATGTTCCAGTTGGTAAAAATATATATATTATTAAAATTTATACTTTTTATTTAAATGCTTTCGGACCAGAACCTTAATTTGGCGCCTTAGACCAACTCGGCCATCTCAACCCTGCTTCCGAACCCCGAGCTGCCAGCAAGTTACTTGATCCGACATTCCTGTTTGCATTTGATAATGCAGACAAGTATGCCGTCTCGCCTAGACAGTATAATGCGCTGTTTAAAACATGACGTGTAAAGCTCCTAGGTAGAACAATTGACCTGGGATTTTTTATTGGTTGGAGTATGAATAAAATTTTCAGAGGAAATATTGACTTCTTGTTTAAACACTTTGAATCTCATGATCTCTGTGCCGTTGTGGAGTTGCAACAACTGTTAGACATTTGAGACTCACTTATCAGCTCCTAGCAGAACATTTTTGACATAATCTGACATTATATAATAAAGGCACCTATTTTTCTAAACTATGATTATTATAAGTTAAAAAAAATATATTAATTAACTTATTTTCTTTTACTTTAACTTATTAAATTATTTATTTGCATGCATTTTTTATAATATATGTCGTTAATATTTTTGTTTTCATATATATATATATATATATATATATTAAAACAAAAATATTAACGACATATATATATATATATATATATATATATTAAAATGTCTGTGTTGGAACCTGAGCGGACGATCAAGCCCAACAGATTTGAAGTCCGTCTCCTTAACCACTCGGACATAGCAAGCCACGGGCTCTACCATCTGCACTATTCGTAGCATGAGACTTAGACTCCAGTCAGGACTTTGCCCTTATGTTTTGGACCTTGAGTTTATTGAAAAGCCTACTAGAAGGCTCACTAGTTTTAATGCCATGCTATTATTCACTGCATGCATAGACTCACGGGCATCCAAATCATCTTTATCGGCGTCAACAATGCATGACCGAGCACGTAAGCCAAGATTAAGCAGCAACCAGCTACCGAGGTAGCACTGTAACACTCATCGCATCAAAGCCCGTTAAGCACCAAAACACAAGACTGATGGCTATATAAAATGCTCTACGCACTAGTTTCATCTTTCAACAATGCATGACCGAGCCATAAGCTAGAGACCATCACGTGATGCGATGCCAAATCCGTAGGCCTCATAGATCAAGGTTTTAACACAAACCCGCTAGTTGCATTTCCCGGAGTAGTGTTAATGCTTTACTGGCATGACCGATCTGCGCATATCCAACAACCATAGAAGTCCACGAAACTACCTTCCTTTGAGACATTTTATTGAACACTTGCCGTGCATCCTCTAAAATACCCACCACACTTAACATAAATATTTAGAAGCGGGGATCCTGTGAATATGACATGAATCTCCTTACCTTCTCGAAGAGCCAACAGGCCGGTGCATACCTGAAGCATAAGCCTAAAATTGATGAAAGTATCGTTCTGGATCTGTCGGTACTCGACTTTTGGAGGAATCATACTCGCTAATTTCAAACATTGGACTTCATCCCCTCCTACAACGTGGCTTTTCTATGGTACCAATAGTAAACCAAGTAACCCAAAGAATCCTCTCTGAATGTATGCAAGAAAACGTTTAATGAATGCTCTGCTTAATGAATGCACTCAGTAAAATTTATCGATGCCTGCAGACTCTATTTATGATTTTCTTGACATATCGCTTCAAATGAAAGTCAGGAATGAAACGCCTATGAAAAGCAACTTCAAAACCTACTTACATGGTTGCCAGAAAAATATAACGATTATTTTCCGAAGAGATTAATACCAGGTAGTAATTCATTAATCGTTGACAGCCTACAGTAAACGAAAAAGAACTAGAATAGTTTATAGTAAAGAAGATCGAATCTTCAATACAGAAAAATCATACTCCGCGCAACCGAAAACCCTAATCGAAAATCATAGGTTAGTGTATGAGACTTACACTGATGGAAAACCCTTATGAATCTGTCTGTAAGAATCATATTGAGTCAAAATCGTTAATTTCTAACATTGAACTTCAACTTCTATTCCATCGTGGCCTTTACAATGCGCAGAAGAATATGATTAAAAACTCGTTAATATTCAATATTTAAAATTCCATACATTGCAAAATGCCATAGTTTTTATAGATCGTTAATGTCGTTTCCCTTTGCAAAACCCTTTTCTGGTTCTTCAGAAGCTTGTTGTCTAAGTGTAATCTAAAATACAAAAACGGAGAAACATTGCATACAACCGAATGCTTTTTGAAACGGGTTGTTTTGAAAATATATTGTGGGTGTACAGGAAGAACCACATAATAGAAAAATATATTCTTGTCCTATAACTAGAAATTGGTAGTCCCTTGAAAGAGAATTTGATTATAAAAGGAGGTAATTGGTAATTATCACTTATTCACCAAACTTGTGCATAACGTTATCTACATGGATTTTCAAGAGGCCATGGATTGCTATAGATGACTAATTATTTACTATTTTGTGATTGCAATATGAAAATTGTTAATAAAAGATTTCATAATGTGGTGTGATGGTTAGGTTTTCTAGACAATTTGGTATTATTATCATGTTTTGACTAATAATTAGTGATTGTTTGTGATGGCATAGCTATGTATATATTTAAAGATATTTTATATTTGTATTAGGATTGAATAATAATGAATAAGTATGAATTAATTTTTGTAAGTTAAAAAAAAAAAAAAAACTCTAACTAAAGTTTTAACAATAATTATTTGGTAAAAGTGAATATCCAGGCTTATTAAAATCTATATCTTAAGATATGAAAAAAAAAAAGAGAAAATTGATTAAAGCAAACAACTCTTTTTGGAGTGCATATCTAGGGAATGACATTGAAGTGATCGGTTGAAGACTAATAATGTAATAAAGCCCACGACAAACTTAAGCGACGACAATGAAGAAGTATTTTTCTTTTATTGACAAGCCTCTTACAGATATATGCTAGTTACATCAAGAAACATGAATGGCGAAGGTGTCAAGATCCATAATTATGAGCCAAAATACTCATAGCTAGTGTAGGATGATATGTGATAGGAAAGGAGATGTTTAGAGGTTAAATGGTCAAAAATAAAAATCAAACTATAAGAAGGAATGTGTTTGAAATTCTATAAGGAGATCTTGAGAAGAATTATGTATAGATTGGAAACAAAAATATAAATCAACTAGTCTAGAGAGTACCTGCTTGTTTCATGAGTTATTAAAAATATATGGATACTTCATATAAAACGGCTTATCAAGTTTTGACATTAGTATTGAAAGAATTTAATACGAGCACACCTGGAATATAGACAACTTTTTGTGGACAATAATGGTATTAGTGATTCTTAGCCTTTCATATTCTAAATTAAGGATGGTATTTGACAAGTCAAAAGTTAAGGGGAATAATTCCTAGTCCAACTCAAATGAAGGTGACTCTATGATAAAAGAGATTAAATGATAATGAGATGAGAAATTGATAAAAAAAAAAAATTAATGGATAACAATAATGATTTATTGATGGATAAATCACCAAGGATCAACTATCCCTTGTGAAAGTGCATTAAGCATGACAAAAGACATAAACAAGGATGACCTAGTACTAGAATGAATACATAAATATGCATAATGATCATGGGATTTTAATATTGATGATTGTACAACCAATAATATCTTAATCATGAATTTCACTAAAATTCACAAAGGAAGAAGAATACATGGCTAAAAGATGAGGCTCAAGATGATTCAACAATGTAATTAAATCACTGCATCTGCTAGTAAATTGTCAGCTTCTTAGTTAACGAAAGTGGAAATGATTACTGAAAGTAATCGGTATCATGAGGAAAACACGACACTAATAGTATTTATAAGATAGCCTAGATCCTATAAGGATGTTGAAGAATCTCATTCCATAGTTGGTATTTTGAATTTATTTTTTTTGATGAATCATGATAAGAATGCGTATAGTGTATTATGGTTCTATATTTGATAAGTATTGAGATGATTTTCATATTGATGATGGTTCATGATATGATGGTAATGATGCACATGTGGTTTTTATTTATATAGTTGTTATGAAAATGATGTTGTATGCTCATAATGAATAGGATATGCATAGGGATTATGATGTTATGATGTAAGGTGATATTGACATGTTGTTGGTTTATTATGTGATGTCATGATATGTCTTTAATACTAATATGTTGATGTTATAACTTATGATGGTATTTTAGGTGCTAATCGCATACATATTTTGTGACATACATGAGCATGAAGTTCTTTACTATTCAGAATGTGGTGATTAACAATGATGTTGTGTTATCATAATGACATGCAAGATTTGGCATGTGGATTATTTATATGATGTTATTATTATAACTAATGCATTGGATGCATGTTGAGATGTGGTGATTGGAAGGAAATCCACAAATGGTTCGAGAGGGCCAGTTTATTTGACGATCTCGTGGGCGCCCATACCTACGAGGGAGAATATGTAACACCATATGGGCTGGGGAAAAACTCAATCAACACTACATATGCCAGTGGTTACTTTTTCTTGTATATCTCTTGATGGATAGCTCTTGAAGGGCTGTGGGATCATCTTGAGGAGGCCAAGTGCCTGATATTGTAGGCCAAGTGCCTGGTATTGGATGGGAACACCGAAGTATAGAATTGAGTGTAAGACTTCGATGCCTGGGGCTGTGCACCTTAAGGAGATGTGGAGGGAGTGGGCCAGCCTTGAGAGATGCCCAGAGTCATTGAGTACTGGGACTAGATTCCTGCCTTGGGGCAGATGAGGTCTGAGTCGAGCATGAGCCTTGGGGCCAACCTTGGCTAGGGACAAACCGGGGAGGCTTATGCCTGGTTTCGAAATTGGGGAAAAGGACATAGATTCCTTGAGATTTCCCGGGCACTGTGAAGAAATTTCGATGCCTGCTGGTTATACTAGTTCAGCAGAGGGTGTTGGTCACACATGAAGTAATAAATAATAAATAATATAATATAATATCATTAAATGCTTAACTTCAGGACGAAGTTCCTTGAAGATGTGGAGTATGTAATGTCCCATAATAATTATAAAATAATAAATAATATAAAAATAATATAATATAATTTAATAAATAAGTAAATAAATAAATAGTCAAGAGAATAATAAATAAAACATTAAACAATAATTGGAGTTCTAAATAAAATAGTAAATAATAAACTGGAGTCCTAAAACAATAAACAATAAGTAAAGTTAAAGAAAGAATTAATTAACAAAACTAAATAAATTAACAAAGAGTTAAACTAAGAAACTAATAGAAAGAAAGTTAAAGAAAGAATTAATTAACAAAATTAAATAAATTAACAAAGAGTTAAACTAAGAAACTAATAGAAAGAAAGTTAAACTAAGACAACACTAAATTAAGTAAAGCTAACAAAAAGTAAAACTTAAGTTGCATGTTGACACAGTGAATGTGTGCATGTGGTTCCCATTCCATTGTTTGGTCTATTTAATAGACATTGAGGAAGATTTAAATATCATTCATTCTTTCATCTATTCTCTCGAGAGAAAGGTATGGTGAGGCAAAGGATACCCTGGCAGTAGTACGTTGATTGAGGGCTCAGGGGTGGCCATCTATGGAAGGATTACATGCAGCTGAGCCTATAGTTGGGTGGAGAGTTGTGCCCAAAACTTTGTTGCGGTCAGCAGGATTTAGATAGCATTCAACCTTGGAGTCTCAAGTAAGGAAAATCACCATTACAGGTAAGATGGCTCATGTTTCCGAAAATTCCATGATGATTAGTTAAACATTTTTTGGTTGATTATTCATTGTTTATGTGATATAATTAATTGCATGTTAAAATTGAGGTTGTTACACCTAAATCTATTAGAAATTTAGTGCCCCAATTACAGTGAACTGCTCTATCCATTTATTATTCTACTTCCTCATTTTTAACCTAAATAGGAAGTGAAGTGCGCTCTTAATAGTGATGTATGGAGCTAATAGCTTAAGACCAGGTGTGCGAGCCCTCGTGTGCTTGATGAGTACCCACTTGTCCTCAAACCGACACCTTATACTGAGGCATAGTTTTCAATGGAGAGAAGGGAATCAAGATTATATGATTTTGGAGAACAAAGGGTGGAGGGAGGCAACATTAGATGGATGAGGCATCAAGAGAAGAAGATGAAATTGATAAAAGGTATGAAAAATATTCTTTTGGGTGAGTACACACTAAATATTGTGAGTTATACATAACTATAACCAAGGATATAAAAATAACAATGAGAGCCTACCAAAAGTGAAAAGTGGAGTGGAAAACATAAGAAGAAAATTCTGGGAGAGGTGAAACTTTTCGATTGGGAGAACCAAAGAGAAATCAAATCGAATAGAGTTGCCATACTAAAATAAACAATAAGTGAGTGAAAAATAGCTAAGAAACTAGATTAAATAATCCATGGGAGAAAATACCATCTAAAATTCATTGTTTTGAGAGAAATCCTACACCATAAATAATGAAGATATGATGAAGCTAGCAATATTTTTTACTAGGAGATTGTCTCTCTTATGTAACTTAAAACCATGAAACCGAATTTCTAATATTCAAAATTTGAGGTGCCATTCCTTATTTCCCTACCCAACAAGGATAGGTTGATTTAATGGTCATGAATACTGAATATTACAATCCATTGATGAGTTTGACCTCCACCTGAAACAAGAATTTAACTAGTACCTTGAAATCATATTGTTGCATGTGATCTCCAACAACTACTCATTTTTAGGGTGGTCAGCGATAAATAATATCATTGGGGTGTTATGTCATGTGTTTTCCATTAATTAATGTTGTTGTGGTGGCATTATACCAGCCACACTAGTCCTCTAGCAAACACCCAATTTGGGGAGCTTTAATGTCCACCTTAATTTTACATCATATTTATATAAAGAGAGAAAGTAATTTATAGTGGAAAATATCTAATTTCCTATATAATTTCCAAATCATTTTTATTATTAGGGATATGTGAAATTCCTCCTCCATTATTTAATATGGAGTTGACATGTGAAATCTAAGAGAATATACATTTTACACCCCAATGTGAAGGAGATGCATAATTCAACTCATGCTAAACATACAGTTGAAATATAATATTTGAGAAAGGAATATTAATAACAAAAAATGTTAACCATAATAAAACATTTCAATTTCCCTATTAGTAACATAATTATTTATCCACTTTATAAAAAGAGATGAAGTGATTGAAAATAAAACATTTCTTATATTTTCACATTCACTTTAAGAGATAAATGAGAGATGAAAGTGATTGAAAAATAAATAAATTATATTTTTACTTTTCATTAAGAGAGAAATGTAATTTACTTATCAGTTGAAATCCATATGATAATATACATATTCCATCCATAATTCTATATTAATTATATATCTACATAGGGAGAAAAAAATACTTCATAATTTTTAGTATGTTGCAAATGTATATAATTAATTTATTTCTTAATATAGAGTTGATATGTGGCATTTAAAAAATATTAATAGAAAAGCTTGATATACACATTAAGTGAAATATTTAAATAAAATATAAAAAAGGAAACAAAATCAATGTATAAAGAGAGATGCTTTGTAGCTGGATATGTTTATTCATAAATAATAATAAACAAAAATTATTTTAATTTATACAACTGGCCATCAATAAAATTATTCATTTTCATGCGAACTATGCATATTATATAAACTATATACTAGTGTCTTGAGGGGCAGCTCAATTGGTTAATATGAGAGATTTGAAAGCGTTGAATCTCGAAAGTCCCAGGTTCAAATCCCAACTCTTGTGACTCAGGTTATGAGGAGGAGGACATGTCATAGCTAACTAGAAGTTACGTGTTGGAGGGGGGGGGGGTGGGGGGGGGGGGGGGTGCGAGAAAAAAATAATAATTTATTACGTCGTAGGGAAATACCTCTAAGAATAACTCCCTCCCATGCCACTTGTGTGGTCACGGGACATTTATTTTTGTGTTTAATTATGAAAAAGATGGTTGCCATCATATTGAAGACTGATATTGTCAGTTACAATTTGGTACAGTGATAGGCCATCGCTGCCCATAGGAGAAAATCTTGGCATAGAGGATCTTGCTCATATAATTTGAGCCTCTTCCTTGCTGATGTTGTTATCCTACAATTTATTTGAATTATTTAGAGTGATTTCCTTTTCCTAAGAGGAAGCAAAAAACGTTGCCTAATTCTAGTGTTCGATAGGAAGAAATCCCTAGGATGAAAACTCCAATTATCGTGGTTGCTGCCCAACACATGGGAGACCGTAATGAGTTTTCATATGATACAAGGGATACCTAGCCACCAATCATCCCTTTTCACTCCCCAGAAGAGAAACTCATTTTGTGAGGGGCCAATTACCACTCATTGATGGAACTGATGCACGAAACTCAATATAAGGGGTGATGCTTGTACTCATTGGTGATGGAGATGCTTGTGTGGCTTAATAATTCTGAGTTCCCCTGAACCTATAACTGAAATAGTAAGCATCATCTATACAAGGAGATGGGTAATCCTGTGTTTTGATTTTGTCAATTCAACTTCGTATTTTATGACTTGATATGATCTGACATGTTCTAAAGATTTGTTTATATTCAACTGTATAATATGTAGTAATATGTTTTTAAAGTAACTTATTTTCTTTATATTGATTTATATGTTATTATTTTAATTTGGAAATGATGAATATATTTCATACTGTTGGGTCCCTTTGTGACCACCCTAATGAAAATTTTTGTGGGTGTACATGCAGAGGAAGAAACACATAATAGAAAAATATATTCTTGTCCTATAGCTAGAAATTGGCAGTCCCTTGAAAGAGAATTTGATTATAAAAGGAGGTAATTGGCAATTATCACTTATTCACCAAACTTGTGCATAACGTTATCTACGTGGATTTTCAAGAGGCCATGGATTGCTATAGATGACTAATTATTTACTATTTTGTAATTGCAATATGAAAATTGTTAATAAAAGATTTCATAATGTGGTGTGATGGTTAGGTTTTCTAGACAATTTGGTATTATTATCATGTTTTGACTAATAACTAGTGATTGTTTGTGATGGCATAGATATGTATATATTTAAGGATATTTTATATTTGTATTAGGATTGAATAATAATGAATAAGTATGAATTATTTTTTGTAAGTTAAAAAAAAAAAAAAAAACTCTAACTAAAGTTTTAACAATAATTATTTGGTAAAAGTGAATATCCACGCTTATTAAAATCGATATCTTATGATATGAAAAAAAAAGAAAGAGAAAATTGATTAAAGCAAACAAATCTTTTTGGAGTGCATATCTAGGGAATGACATTGAAGTGATCGGTTGAAGCCTAATAATGTAATAAAGCCCACGACAAACTTAAGTGATGAAAATGAAGAAGTATTTCTCTTTTATTGACAAGCCTCTTACAGATATATGCTAGGTACATCAAGAAACATGAATGGCGAAGGTGTCAAGATCCATAGTTATGAGCCAAAATACTCATAGCTGGTGTAGGATGATATGTGATAGGAAAGGATATGTTTAGAGGTTTTAAGTGGTCAAAAATAAAAATCAAACTATAAGAAGGAATGTGTTTGAAATTCTATAAGGAGATCTTGAGAAGAATTATGTATAGATTGGAAACAAAAATATAAATCAACTAGTCTAGAGAGTACCTGCTTGTTTCATGAGTTATTAAAAATATATGGATACTTCATATAAAACGGCTTATCAAGTTTTGACATTAGTATTGAAAGAATTTAATACTAGCACACCTGGCATATATACAACTTTTTGTGGACAATAATGGTATTAGTGATTCTTAGCCTTTCATATTCTAAATTAAGGATGGTATTTGACAAGTCAAAAGTTAAGGGGAATAATTCCTAGTCCAACTCAAATGAAGGTGACTCTATGATAAAAGAGATTAAATGATAATGAGATGAGAAATTGATAAAAAAAAAATTAATGGATAATGATAATGATTTATTGATGGATAAATCACCAAGGATCAACTATCCCTTGTGAAAGTGCATTAAACATGACAAAAGACATAAACAAGGGTGACCTAGTACTAGAATGAATATATAAATATGCATAATGATCATGGGATTTTAATATTGATGATTGTACAACCAATAATATCTTAATCATGAATTTCACTAAAATTCACAAAGGAAGAAGAATACATGGCTAAAAGATGAGGCTCAAGATGATTCAACAATGTAATTAAATCACTACATCTACTAGTAAACTGTCAACTTCTTAGTTAACGGAAGTGGAAATGATTACTGAAACTAATCGGTATCATGAGGAAAACACGACACTAATAGTATTTATAAGATAGCCTAGATCCTATAGGGATGTTGAAGAATCTCATTCCATAGTTGGTATTTTGAATTTGATTTTTTTGATGAATCATGATAAGAATGCGTATAGTGTATTATGGTTCTATATTTGATAAGTATTGAGATGATTTTCATATTGATGATGGTTCATGATATGATGGTAATGATGCACATGTGGTTTTTATTTATATAGTTGTTATGAAAATGATGTTGTATGCTCATAATGAATAGGATATGCATAGGGATTATGATGTTATGATGTAAGGTGATATTGAAATGTTGTTGGTTTATTATGTGATGTCATGATATGTCTTTAATACTGATATGTTGATGTTATAACTTATGAGGGTATTTTAGGTGCTAATCGCATACATATTTTGTGACATACATGAGCATGCAGTTCTTTACTATTCAAAATGTGGTGATTAACAATGATGTTGTGTTATCATAATGACATGCAAGAGTTGGCATGTGGATTATTTATATGATGTTATTATTATAACTAATGCATTGGATGCATGTTGAGATGTGGTGATTGGAAGGAAATCCACAAATGGTTCGAGAGGGCCAGTTTATTTGATGATCTCGTGGGCGCCCATACCTACGAGGGAGAATATGTAACACCATATGGGCTGGGGACAAACTCAATCAACACTACATATGCCAGTGGTTACTTTCTCTTGTATATCTCTTGATGGATAGCTCTTGAAGGGCTGTGGGATCATCTTGAGGAGGCCAAGAGCCTGATATTGTAGGCCAAGTGCCTGGTATTGGATGGGAACACCGAAGTATAGAATTGGGAGTAAGACCTTGATGCCTGGGGATATGCACCTTAAGGAGATGTGGAGGGAGTGGGCCAGCCTTGCGAGATGCCCAGAGTCATTGAGTACTAGGACTGGATCCTTCCTTGGGGCAGATGAGGTCTGAGTCGGGCATGAGCCTTGGGGCCAACCTTGGCTAGGGACAAACCAGAGAGGCTTATGCCTAATTCCGAAAGTGGGGAAAGGGACATAGATTCCTTGAGATTTCCCGGGCACTATGAAGAAATTTCGATGCCTGCTGGTTATACTAGTTCAGCAGAGGGTGTTGGTCACACATGAAGTAATAAATAATAAATAATATAATATAATATCATTAAATGCTTAACTTCGGGACGAAGTTCCTTGAAGAGGTGGAGTATGTATTGTCCCATGGTAATTATAAAATAATAAATAATATAAAAATAATATAATATAATTTAATAAATAAGTAAATAAATAAATAGTCAAGAGAATAATAAATAAATAATAAATAAAACATTAAACAATAATTGGAGCTCTAAATCAAATAGTAAATAATAAACTGGAGTCCTAAAACAATAAACAATAAGTAAAGTTAAAGAAAGAATTAATTAACAAAAGTAAATAAATTAACAAAGAGTTAAACTAAGAAACTAATAGAAAGAAATTTAAAGAAAGAATTAATTAACAAAATTAAATAAATTAACAAAGAGTTAAACTAAGAAACTAATAGCAAGAAAGTTAAACTAAGACAAAACTAAATTAAGTAAAGCTAACAAAAAGTAAAACTTAAGTTGCATGTTGACACACTGAATGTGTGCATGTGGTTCCCATTCCATTGTTTGGTCTATTTAATAGACATTGAGGAAGATTTAAATATCATTCATTCTTTCATATATTCTCTCGAGAGAAAGGTATGGTGAGGCAAAGGACACCCTGGCAGTAGTACGTTGATTGAGGGCTCGGGGGTGGCCAGCTATGGAAGGATTACATGCAGCTGAGCCTATAGTTGGGTGGAGATTTGTGCCCAAAACTTTGTTGCAGTCAGCAGGATTCAGATAGCATTCAACCTTGGAGTCTCAAATAAGGAAAATCGCCATTACAGGTAAGTCGTCTTGCTCATGTTTCTAAAAATTCCATGATGATTAGTTAAACAGTTTTTGGTTGATTATTCATTGTTTATGTGATATAATTAATTGCATGTTAAAATTGAGGTTGTTACACCTACATCTATTAGAAATTTAGTGCCCCAATTACAGTGAACTTCTCTATCCATTTATTATTCTACTTCCTCATTTTTAACCTAAATAGGAAGTGAAGTGTGCTCTTAATAGTGATGTATGGAGCTAATAGCTTAAGACCAGGTGTGCAAGCCCTCGTTTGCTTGATGGGTACCCACTTGTCCTCAAACCCACACCTTATACTGAGGCATAGTTTTCAACGGAGAGAAGGGAATCAAGATTATATGATTTTGGAGAACAAAGGGTGGAGGGAGGCAACATTAGATAGATGAGGCATCAAGAGAAGAAGATGAAATTGAGAAAAGGTATGAAAAATATTCTTTTGGGTGAGTACACACTAAATATTGTGAGTTATACATAATTATAACCAAGGAAATAAAAATAACAATGAGAGCCTACCAAAAGTGAAAAGTGGAGTGGAAAACATAAGAAGAAAATTCTGGGAGAGGTGAAACTTTTCGATTGGGAGAACCAAAGAGAAATCAAATCGGATAGAGCTGCCATACTAAAATAAACAATAAGTGAGTGAAAAATAGCTGAGAAACTAGATTAAATAATCCATGGGAGAAAATACCATCTAAAATTCAGTGTTTTGAGAGAAATCCTACACCATAAATAATGAAGATATGATGAAGCTAGCAATATTTTTTACTAGGAGATTGTCTCTCTTATGTAACTTAAAACCATGAAACCGAATTTCTAATATTCAAAATTTGAGGTGCCATTCCTTATTTCCCTACCCAACAAGGATAGGTTGATTTAATGGTCATGGATACTGAATATTACAATCCATTGATGTGTTTGAACTCCACCTGAAAGAAGAATTTAACTAGTACCTTGAAATCATATTGTTGCATGTGATCTCCAACAACTACTCATTTTTAGGGTGGTGAGTGATAAATAATATCATTAGGGTGTTATGTCATGTGTTTTCCATTAATGAATGTTGTTGTGGTGGCATTATACCAGCCACACTAGTCCTCTAGAAAACACCCAATCTGGGGAGCTTTAATGTCCACCTTAATTTTACATCATATTTATATAAAGAGAGAAAGTAATTTATAGTGGAAAATCTCTAATTTCCTATATAATTTCCAAATCATTTTTATTATTAGGGATATCTGAAATTCCTCCTCCATTATTTAATATGGAGTTGACATGTGAAATCTAAGATAATATACATTTTACACCCCAATGTGAAGGAGATGTGTAATTCAACTCATGCTAAACATAAAGTTGAAATATAATATTTGAGAAAGGAATATTAATAACAAAAAATGTTAGCCATAATAAAACATTTCAATTTCCCTATTAGTAACATAATTATTTATCCACTTTATATAGAGAGATGAAGTGATTGAAAATAAAACATTTCTTATATTTTTACTTTCACTTTAAGAGATAAATGAGAGATGAAAGTGATTGAAAAAAAAAATGTTATATTTTCACTTTTCATTAAGAGAGAAATGTAATTTACTTATCAGTTGAAATCCATATCATAATATACATATTCCATCCATAATTCTATATTAATTATATATCTACATAGGGAGAAAAAAATACTTCATAATTTTTAGTATGTTGCAAATGTATATAATTAATTTATTTCTTAATATAGAGTTGATATGTGGCATTTAAAAAATATTAATAGCAAAGCTTGATATACACATTAAGTGAAATATTTAAATAAAAATATAAAAAGGAAACAAAATCAATGTATAAAGAGAGATGCTTTGTACCTGGATATGTTTATTGATAAATAATAATAACCAAAAATTATTTTAATTTATACAACTGGCCATCAATAAAATTATTCATTTTCATGCGAAATATGCATATTATATAAACTATATATTAGTGTCTTGAGGGGCAGCTCAATTGGTTAATATGAGATATGTGAAAGCGTTGAATCTCGAAAGACCCAGGTTCAAATCCCAACTCTTGTGACTCAGGCTACGAGGAGGAGGACATGTCATAGCTAACTAGAAGTTACGTGTTGGAGGGGGGGGGGGGGGGGGGAGAAAAAAATAAAAATTTATTACATTGTAGGGAAATACCTCTAAGAATATCTCCCTCCAATGCCACTTGTGTGGTCATGGAACATTTATTTTTTTGTTTAATTATGAAAAAAATGGCTACCATCATATTGAAGACTGATATTGTCAGTTACAATTTGGTACAGTGATAGGCCATCGCTGCCCACAAGATAAAATCCAGGCACAGAGGATCTTGCTCATATACTTTAAGCCTCTTTCTTGCTGACATTGTTATCCTAAAATTTCTTTGAATTATTCAGAGTGATTTCCTTTTCCTAAGAGGATGCAAAAAACATTTCCTAATTCCAGTGTTTGATAGGAAAAAATCCCTAGGATGCAAACTCCAATTACCATGGTCGCTACCCAACACATGGGAGACTGTAAAGAGTTTTCAGATGATACAAGGGATACCCTAGCCACCAATCATCCCTTTTCACTCCCCATAAGAGAAACTCATTTCCTGAGGGGCCAATTACCACTAGTTGATGGAACTGATGCACGAGACTCAATATAAGGGGTGATGCCTGTACTCATTGGTGGTGGAGATGCTTGTGTGGCTTAATAATTTTGAGTTCCCCTGAACCTATAATTGAAATAGTAAGCATCATCTATACAAGGAGATGGGTAATCCCGTGTTTTGATTTTGTGAATTCAACTTCATATCTTATGACTTGATATGATCTGACATGTTCTGAAGATTTGTTTATATTAAATTGTATAATATGTAGTAATATGTTTTTAAAGTAACTTATTTTCTTTATATTGATTTATATGTTGTTATTTTAAAATGGAAATGATGGATATATTTCATATTTTTGGGTCCCTTTGTGACTACCCTATTGAAAATTGTTGTTCAAGTGATGGCACCATCAAATCTGAACAATCCAAAAATCAATCTCGATACTCACCCTTCTAGGTTATTTTTTTGTTAGATTGTAAGTAGATTGGATTTTTTTATTCACATTTACATTTGATTTGTTTGGGTAACACTTCAACTGAAAATGGATGGGAGGAACTGGGAAGCTAGAAACAATAAGGCCTTTTTCTAGTAAGATGATAGTTGTGTATGTAAAACCTTCCTAATAACTAAATTTATTTTGTGCATGCAACTATACTCCCCATGATGATCATAGCAAAGAGGTAATCATTTTTTCAAGCCTTTGATATTCCAAAATTGATGATTTACTAATAGAAGAGGATTTTACAAAAACTGAACCATATCTATAAAATGTATTGTACTAAAATGTATTATACCTTTGTTAGTGGTAATGTATTCTACCAAAATGGATTGTACCTTCCTCAAGGTTAAGTTAAAAAAATAATCATCAACAAAAATAATCATGTGCATTTTATTGTAGAAAATTGAATTTACATACCATCTACAAAGAAAATTCCTCAACAAAAAAATTACCATACACATCTTTCCTTAGTAAAAAAAAAACATTTCCTACTATACACAACTCAATTTACAATAAACACATCAGAAGGAACCACCAAGTTAATCAATTTATAGTGGGCACATGGAAATGATAATGAGAATATCTATAATGAGAATGTCAAGAAAGGATTTTATATGTTTACCCTATGAAGTTTTTTATATAAATTACCTTTGAAGTGATGAAATATATGCTATTTGTTAGATTTTTTACGTCGCATCCTCTATGGGAACAATATCGGCCAGTCATTCTTTTTGGAATAACAATAAAAAACTTCAGCTACTAAAAGGGATGCTTTTTTCAAGCATTGTTTTTGGAATAACAATAAAAAAATTTAGTTATTGAAATATATTCTTTTGTCATCCTTTCGAAGATCATATGCTAAGCCATTTTTGCATCAAAATATCCTTATCCGGATGGCGTTAGGATGAGCATAAGAGATTTGGAGTGTACTATTAAATTTTTGTAATCTTTTGTTAATGCAAATAGATGAGATGGACATTGAATGGCTAGGGTCCAAATTTTTTTGTTTTACTTACCATTTCTTTGGGTCAAAGATCTTTTTCTGAAATCAGAATAGAAAAAAAATGATAATTCACTTCAATTGTTATAGCATTTCTTGATTTCTACTCCTCAAAATAGAGTATGACCATAATTATTTGTCACCTAAGAAAATATAGCATTTCAAATTATGTAATTCATTTGTTGTAGCTTGAAAATTTCTCATGGCATATCTTATTGAATATTTGTATGTTGGTAGATGACCCCTGTTTCTTAAAAAAATAAACAGGAAGAGAAAAAGTGGCTTATTGCACTTGGAAAATTCCTACTGATTTCTAGGGAAAAGATGTACAAGTTAATCTCTTGTCTCTGTAAATATTTTTTTTTAAATGTGTATGGACTTATGGAAATCAAGTTCCTATTACACAAGTTGATTTTGTTTACTAATAAAGATCAACGTTCCCTGATTATTCCATGTACTTGTAGTTATGGCAAGGTATTTTGCAAACAACATAATTCAAATAGATAATGTTTCCTTAGAGGAAATTTTATTCTCACCTATCTTTCTAAATAATTTTATATCTTATTTTTAAGAGGCTTTGAAAAGTCTGTTTAAAGAGGTGATGAGTTCCTTTGATTTTTTTATTTGAAATAGTTGTCTTTCATATGAATAATGTGATAGTTAGGATAAAATAATGAGACATTATTTTCAATTGTAACATGCAACTTTAATATGCAATGAGGAGAGATACTTGGAATGAAAGAAACTAGGTTATGAGGCATACTCTAGTGAAACATTATCCAATTCATCCTTACTGACAAGCGAGGAGGGGCTTTACATGGAGGAAAATGAATGGAAAGATGAAGTACTAAAATATAGTTTATAAGAGATATGATTACAAATTCTCTTACACATGGATGCTTGTTAGTATAAAATTTGATATTTGGAGTACATGAATCACTGGAATTCATTGAGCCAATAGAAACTAGAGTTTACGTTAAGGAGCATTTAAGGTGCATTCAAACTCGCTTCTTTGGAGAATGATATGATATATTATAGATATATAACATATCATATGCAAAGAAATAGAGGAATAATTTATTTTGGACATTAACTCTCAGAGTTTTATCCACTCAATCGACAAATGAACAAATATATAATCACTCTGTATTGAACTCCTCTACTCATAACTATCTATTTGAGCCTCAAATTTTCCAAAGCTTATTAATTTCACTTTTCTGAGTGAAAAATTATTTTAAGATGCACATTCCCACTTACCTATAAAAATTGAAAATATGTACGCTATCCAGTCAACTGCATTATCAATGTAACACCCTCCTCCCACGTCTACCAAAGTAACTGGTCAACTGGGGTAAACATTCGACGAGAGGCTAATATGATATGATTAAACCTCCTAAGTGACCTTAAGGAAGTGAAATGGTTAGAAACACATCAAACACACCTTTCACATTAGCAAAAAAACTCCTAGAATCCATCCCAACCACTCAAGTATCATGCCCCTAGGTCCCACTGAGTTTTTAACCCACTTAAGCTCTGGATGCATGCAAAAGCTTGCATTCCTATGTTGGATAGGATCTGGATTCATGCACAAGCCTATATGCATGCATTAAGGGACTATTTATAGCAGACCTATGCCAGTGTCCATGGGATTTAAGGCACTTTTCAAGATGAGAATTCCGACCACTGTCCAAATCTTTTTTTACCTTCCACAATCCATTAAAAACATGAGGAAAAGATTGATAATCCAAAAAATAACTCCAGGACTAGGCATGAACATCCCCAATATGGATTTCCATTTTGTAAAACACTTTGCATGAATGAAGTCTACTAGTTTAAATAACATATCTGAAAATAAGGGTCTCATACTTATCTGAGAATCCCTAAGAAGCATTGTTCCCTTACATAATTAGTTGTGTTACCATATATTTGAACATAGATAAATTTTGCATTAATTTACAACTAAAAATATGGGGAGGGACATAGATCATCATTGTCATAATACATGCTTATAACTAGCATAATAACAATATAAATCCAAGGAAACAATAGCCATAGAATCCACATATAAACTAGTACATTTTCTCATCAAGTACCAAGGAAATGAACGTCTCATTAATGAATATAAACATGAAGATGGAACTACCATGTTCCACCAGACCATATATTTTCTAAGCCCAATATCTCTTCAGTCAATCACCCTCTTTTCATATTCCAAGCACGAATGTGGGACACAAACCGAAAGAACCAACTAGGGCATCCCTAGGATAAACCACCTCACCTTCATCAATAGAAATAATGATTTACCGTAATCAAAACCAGATCACGATGAAAAAAAATTAAACATGTCATAAAGGCTTTCCCATGATCTCCACCCGATCACTAAAACAAAAAAATCATAGATGCTACCATATTTGTCCACCTACACTGAGAGGAATTTTCCTGTCTCCTAATCTTTTAGGATTTACCATAATCCACAGTTTGATCCAGGGATTACTATGTCATAGACCAAGGCATACTCTCTAGGCTTTACCATATATCCCAACTCGTGATTCCTAGGCTTGATGTAGAGAAAAACACATATAGGCTTTATTGTATATCCTGCCATTCACTGGTCGAGGATTCCTAAACCCACTGACGCAACACAGTATCTAGATTTACCGCAAACTATAGTCTGATTCAAGGCTTATTGGGCCACGTGTTATATTATTTTGGAGATCCACCTCACTTAGCTTCAAATCTATCCGACAAGCCAGCTTAACCAAAACATGAGAACTCCACCACACCATGGCTATCATGAAATGACAAGGCTCGGTTGAAACAACTGTCACACTTGGAAAAACCCATGTCATGAAGGAAAAGGACCAAAGGAGATATCATGCAAGCTATATCTAGCAAGGAAATAACACATGAAAATTTATACATGAAAAGAATCTTGTTGTAGTTGCTTGATCGTGCTCTTCCTTGTTTTCTCCCTCCTTCTTCTTGCCTTCTTTTTCTTTCTCGATCCAATTGGAAAGTTCTCCAAGAATACTCCAAGTATCTAGGAGTATGATAAAGAGAGAATATAATAAGAGCCATAAGTGTGAGAAAAATGTTTCCAACTGATACTGAGGAGAATTTTTATCAATGATGCCTCTAACTTCTTCATTTTCCTCCTCACATGCAAATGTGACCTTTCACCTCCCTTTTCTCCTATTTCGATTATTTTCATAAATAAAATGCTAATATGAAGGTGACTATTGTTCAATTGTATAACATTAAATCTGAAGGTGCATAGGGGTGAAAGGTGGCACCTAGGGGAGACTTTATCAAAGGGAATTCCTTACAATGTAATTAAAGAAATGAAATAATATCAAGAAACAAATATGGTGGTGTTGTTGTTGCTACAACACCCTCCAAAATTTTGGGCCTACATCAAAACTTCAAAGCATACTTTTACTGTGCATGTTTTCATCACAAGTATTAAGTGTCATCACGTGTGCTTTGTCTAAGTATCCTACTCCCATTTGGAAGAAAATAAAAGTGTCCTATTTTAGCATGGCGAGTGTCGCAAATAACAGAAATGTAGTTTTTGTTTGTTTCAAGGGGAAATATTGGTGGTAATGAGTCATAGATGCCTTTAATTACAATACAAATAGTTTTCACCACCCTTGCCTCTACTTTGGTTGCACAAAAACCTCATCAAGAAGATACTTCTGCTGTGAAAACGTCTGGTGAGGGGGAAAATGTCCGTAAAATGGGGGAAGATGACAATAAAGCACCTAATATTTCTCCTCCATGAGATTTATGTAATGTTCATGGCCATGACAAGAATAATTTCCTTGATCTTCCCCATCTGAAAAGAATGATTTCAGAACTCATAATTTAGCCAGACCCTGATGTCCTAACTTACCTAAATCCACCAAGAAAAATAAATCTTTACACAAAAATCATTCTTGCACTTTGTGCAATATGTAAGGTGATTATCCACACCATTTTTGTCTTCTCTAACATTTTTATGGTGCTCTATCTATTATTTTAGAAATTTATGCTGCTTGTAGTGACCCTTCTCCTTCTCTACTTGCAACCCTATCAAAAATTCATCTCTAGGGTAGGAGGTTGCTCAAACCATTATCATGATTCCTCCTCCTTATGTGAAAATTTTGGACACTTCCATACAAATTAAATACCTTTCATTCTCCATGTGAATGGCTTATTTAGACTTGTTGGGAGTGTCTACATGTGTTACTTTATATCCATCTTCTGAAGATACATCATTCTCAACATAGATGCACTTAGAATCCATTCGTCATATGTTTGCTCTTTTAGAAGATCCATATGTGAGCAATGTATCCCATGCTTATGATTGGTTCATACACCCCTTACCTTGAAACCTGGAATCTGAGCCACATCCACCTTGTGGCCATTACATTTCCACACAATGTTTGGGTAAGTGGGAACCCCTAAATGATGGTCTACAAGAAGAAATTATCCATATCCCTCTTAGTGCATCTAGTAGTGTCGAATTTAGTCTCATTCTTCCCCATCATGAATAGTCTCTAGAGTCTCATACTACTCCATGTCACACTTGGGATGATCCACTTATTCATTCCTACATCTTATCTCAAAAACCTAGTCCCTTAGAGTTTGTTTTTATTCAAACATAGTGTCATCTAGGTGAGGATAATTTCATTATATCCAAATCCACTCTTTCGTGTGGTAACACCATATATGCGAACCAAAAAAATTCACCCCTGTGACTCATATATGTATTTACTTGTGATATTGAAAACAAATGACTTCCTTTTTCCTAATGCATCCTCTATCCATTATTCCCATAAAAATACAATTATAACAATGAATTTTGATGACATACAGAGTGCAAAACCACTTTATGTACATCCTTACAAGTGTTGGGAATCCATTATTCTAAACACATACAACATGTCCATTGCATGTTGCATACACATCCAACTAACGACATCCTTCCTCCCTTGGCATACTTTATTGGTCCCCTCCATCATCATATGCTAGGGGAAATATCTCATGCTTGGGATTACCCCCATAACCACCTTCTCAGATGACTAACATTAGTCTCCATGTAAACCCCAATTTTATAGGTATGGTTTATTATTATTTCATTCCTTGGATTGTTTTTCATACTAAATACCTAGTCCCCATGTTTGAATTGGTTTATAAGTTTGATTCTTTAATTTTCCAAATTGGGAACTACTCATGAATCCGACAAATCATATTCCCTTTTTTCAAAAACATTAACAATCAACAACTGAACTATTCTAGAGATTGAATGTAGGGGAATTTACTAGACATGTCACCTTTACAATAAAGGATGAGACCCAGAGGCTAGTTGGCCCACTATAAGACTCTGTCTATAGAACTATGTCGAGAGCTAATATTTCCAAGAGGGGCTACTCAGCAAGCCAAGCCTGAAAAATGCATTTTTCAGAGATGGGTGCTTCAGAAACTAATATCAGCTCTTGGATCCCTTATATATGATAATATAAAACCCAATTCCAAGAGGAGATCAAAACAAAATCAGACTAGGTGGGTTGACAGTTCTCCCACACCTAGCTTGCCTTAAAAGTTGCCCAAATGAGGGACTGCAGCAATATGGAAACTGTATAATGGTATTGAATTGATGAATAATCTTACAAAAAGATGCAATAGACATAAATACATGTCTTTAACTACATAAATGATGTATACAACGTTTTATGAACCAAGGGGTGGGGAAACGTGAAGATTTAGGACATAAAACGAGTATAATCAGAGATATGCATAAAAATAAGGTGTTAAAGTGGTTGGATATGACATATAGGGTTATGAGGGACTTCCATGTTGAATTTCAGAAGAAGAAAAATAATTTTTTCTATGTTAAACAGTTCCTCCTTCTTGACTAGTCAAGAAAAACACCCAATCCCCATGACTTTGAGTATGCAGAATTTAATGAAGCTCAAGAAGCATTATTTTCTGAAGATATTAGTTGAAATATGATATAAAAAATCATAAAATCAGCTTGGTTTCATAGCTTATGAAAAACAAGTAAGAAAAACAGAGATTTACATGAAATAATTGTTGGAAATATTGTCATTGATGGGAAAGGAGAAGAAAGGAGTAGCACTAGAACTATCACTAAGGAAAAAGAACAAATAAGTAGAGACAGAAAAGGAGAAGAGGCAGCGAGGGCAGCAAAAATAGGTAGCTCAGACACCAGGAAGAAGCAGAGGCAGCAAAGAGAGCATTAGAAAAGAAGCAGAGGCAATGGATGAAACAAATAGGTGAATAGAAGCAGAGACATCAGATGAAGTAGAGGCAACAGAGTTGCAAGACACAGCAAGGGCCAGAGATTATACAAAACAAGCTCAAGAGAGAAATGCGCACTTTAATACAGAACAAGCTCAGGAGGAACAACAACAGCAAGGACTGTAGATCTAGGCAGATCAATGGTGACAATGACATCGGCAGAGACCGAAATCACAAAACACAAGGCAAGTGTTTGTATTTTCGATGTGATGCGATGTGATGATATGATTTTTCACTGTAATTAACTTTGGTTTGAGTGCTTTAGTATAATGTTCTAAAGGTTGTCACATGGGTACAAAAGAGTTTCATTAAAGCGATGTATTGCCAAAACATTTCCAAAGGTGTTAACGTTATTCCTAAGGTCCAGTTAAAAAAACAAAGGTAATTGGAGTGGGGCCCACAAGGAAAGTGGTTTTTCAAAACCATACCACCGGTTTCGCGTAGCTTTTGGGCCATGAGCAGTTTATTCCATTTGGAATGCGCTCGTATCATATTATGACATGTCACAATACAAAAACTGCCTATATCGTGTAATTTTTGAGAATTAAAGGTCAGGGGTCGAAATAACGTGACAGCCATCCGATGTGATGCGACGAAGATCCAACGATGATCGCATGGGAAATGTGTATGGATGTTTGGAAATTTTAAACAACAGGTATATTGTGAATGTGATATCCGTATGATCTACCACATTTAAGATCTAACGGTGTTCGCATAGTGTGATGTATTGAGATTAGCAAGGTACGACACCCTATGGGCCCAAGGTTATTATTTGAAGTTCGAGGTTTAATATATGTTATGAGGTTCAGTCATTTGGTAATTTTTGAACTGAAATCACATGGGTTAATCAAATTTAAAGTTGGTGAGAGTGCAACGAAATGCGATGACCATCAGATTATCGTCTATGGAATGCGATAAGCTATTAGCCGTCCGATGAAATGGATGGATGGGTTGGTTGAATATGTTGTGGGACGAACATTAATGTGTTTTGGTTTATGTTTTAACCAAGTTCGAACTTTGAACGAATGAAATAAAATGATAAGTGGGCCCGAGTACATCAGGACTGGTGAATAAAGGTGAGTTAATAGATCATCGAATCCGCAAGGGTCATCGCATTGGCAGAGAACAAGAGATGTGAGAGACCGGACCATTGAACCTTATGATTGCGATAGTGCAATTTAATCACAACTGTCCGATCCCGATCAACCGCAACTGTTGGATCGTGAGTTGAGTAGGGCCATCGGAGGTTCATCGCATCGGCATACATCGCATCGGCGGAATGGAAGAGAAAAGGAACGACAGTTTGAATGTTGCGACTGTGATTGAGCGATTGAATCACAACCGTCAGATCTGACGAATGATGGACGCCGAATATGTGAGTTGGTTGATAGCTGGTGGGACCCTTCACTCATCGCATCGGTGGTGATCAGTGGCCAAAGGCACATCGGACCACTGAAGGTTGCGATTGGGATTGTGACAGTGCGATGGAATGTCAACCGTTGGATTGGGAAAGTTAAATGAAGCAGAGTGTGATGACCGTTACATCTAAAAGGTGGATGTGCATGTGAATACACCCGTTTTACAAAGAAAATGCTAAGTACAGGCAAAAGACTCAGGTGTATAAACAAAAATATGAAGGAAACACAAGGAGACTCGGGTAAGTGACCCGACACAGAGAAAGGGAGCAGGTGAAGGCTAATCGTAGTGGGCATGAGCAGATGAGTTAAATTGGGAAAAAGGTGATTATGTAGAAAAATCACAATATAACAGCTGAAACTGAAAAAGACAGTGACAACAGCAAAAAAGACAAACGCATAGAAAACCAAGGGCCAAAAAAGGGCTGAGTGAAGTTGATTTATGTAATTATAAATGTGAATGTAAATGATTTAAAATTATTTTTATTGTATGTGATGCAAAGTCAAGTCTCCATGGGCAAAGAAATACCCCACTGTAATATTGAAATGTATACATATTGTTATATTTTTCCGAATGTGCTAGGCAAGAAAACGAGAAGGTGGAAGGAAAAGAGTCATACCTATTCACTTCGAATTCCCTATGGAATACAAATAGTCATGAGGTGATCTCCATAAATAATATTACCAACATATGCATAAAGAGGTTAGAGAATGGAGAAAGGGGTCTGAGAAGTTTAAGGAGAAGAAGGAGAAGATAGAGAAGCTGTGAAGATCCAGAGATAATTTAAGGTAGATATGAAAGATGGAGGACAACAGTGAAGAAGGAGGAAAACAGAGCTGATATCCAGGTAAATCAGCATATGTTTTTTTGTAAGTTGAGGAAGTTGGTGCTTCCATATCAAGTTGTAGGTTGATAGATGTTAGTTGTAGCTAGCTAAGGTAGGAGCCTTATATAGGTTGTAGCCTATAGAAAATATATGGGAGTTGGAGCTTTCTTGCAAGTTGTAGCTCACAAAATTGAGGTAGTAGCCTCCTGTAGCTTGGAGCCTACAGAAAATGAGTGGTGAGAGAGAGTTGGAGCTTGGCTTTGCATCACAACAATAATAAGATGTGGTTTTCTTGGTTATGCGTTTAAACTTATATCCGGTGTCTATGAGCATGATGATTATGTGTTGATACTCTGTATTTAATATTCTTAATACCTACTGCTCACTTATTAAGATTGTTGTTTCACTATACATTAAGTTGATCATGAAATGAAGATGCAAATAAGTGTAAAAGAAAGTCCTACAAAACCATGAATGCATTAAAATGATTCACCCCCCCCTCTCAATTTAACTAAGGGTTCAACAATTGGTATCAAAATGGGTTCCTTCTGTATCATTTTAAAAATTGGAAGGAGATCCTAGGTCCCCAGGATGGCTAGTCTAGAAGGATGCTCAACAAATAAAGCCGCTTTGATCACCGGTACAAGCTATGCCTTCTGGAAAATGAGAATGAAGACGTACATAATGTCTCTAGGAATAGAATTTTGGGCTGCTGTGAAGTTGGGATATGCCCCAAAGGATTCTGACACAGTGAAAGAAGCTAAACAAGATTTTATGTCTAATGCCAAAGCCATGAATGCCCTCTTAAGTAGACTGTGTGAGGCAGAATTTATCAAAGTAATGCACAACAAGACTGCCAAAGAAATATGGGATACATTAGAAAGCATCCATGAGGGAGACAAAAAGGTGAAGATAGCCAAACTACAAGTCTATAGAGCTCAGTTTGAAAATATAAAAATGAATGATGATGAAGACATTGCCAGCTTCTTCTTAAGGGTTGCAAAAATTGTGAATAACATGAAAGCTCTAGGATAAACCATAAAATAATGTGTAATTGTTCAAAAGCTTCTAATATATTTACCATCCAGCTTTAACCCCAAGGTTTATTCCATAGAAGACACATTTGATTGGGAAAATTTGACCATGAACCAATTACTTGGAAACTTAACAACCTATGAGATGAGACTGCCACAGAGGAAGTCAAATATGAGGGAGGAAACCTTTAAGACAGAGAGGAAAAAAGAAGAAAAAGAAGATACATGCTCCTGCTCTGATGAAGAAGAGGACAAATTTGTCAGAAGATTGGATAGAGGCTCAGGAAAGTATAAAGGTAAAATTCCATTTAAATGCTTTAACTGTGGAAGAGTTGGACACTGCGCATCTAAGTGTCCTCATAAGAAGACAAAGAATCAGACTCAAGAGACAGAGAAAACCATATCAAAGAACTGGCAGAAAGGGAATAGATACACGAGAAAATCATTTTATGCTCAGCAAGATAGCAGTGCATTTGAAAACTCAGATGAAACCTCAAATGAAGAAGGAACCTATGAATTTTTATTAATGGTGAAGAAAGAGCTTGAAGGATTCCTTCTAGAAGATGAGGAAGAAGGTGAAGTTGATCTTGAGGGGGAGCTAAGAAGTGCCCTGGAGGAAATAGACAGACTTAAACTAAAGTGTAGAAAATAGAAAGACATTCTCCTCAAATATGTAAGAGAAGAACAAAATTCAGAAGACCTCATTCAGTTCAAAGTAGAGCTTGAAGAAGCCAAGAAGGTGGAAGACACTATGCTAAAGAAAATTGAGGATAAAATTCAGAAGCAAGAGAAACTGGAAGAAGTTGTATGCTTAAGAAGGAAATTAGAAAACTCCCCAAGGAAATTGTCAATGAACTCTTCTCAAATGACAAGCTCTGAACAGTTGAATAAAATTATAAATTCTCAAAGATCTCCCTTGATAAAGTCTGGGATAGGCTATGAAGGAGAAAAAAGTAAGTCCAAGGAAGAAGATTACAGAAATATCATTTTTGTAAAAGCTGTTAAGGACAATGAAGCAGCCTAGAAGGTTTCTACAGAAGTAGAAGTCTGCAATGAACTAAACAGACAAAAGAAGGAACCTCAAATGACAAAGAATGAAATAAATAAACAGTCAACTGAAAAAGGCTCATATACTCCTGAATATATAAAATTTGGAAGCTATCAAAGGAGATTTCCCCCCCCTATGAAAAATGTCACTTGTTATGCCTACGACAAACTGGGACATATTGCTGCATACTGTCATAAAAGGAGAATCGATTCCAACCAGCAAAGGATGCAAAAAATGAAAAGACTACCTCAAGCAAACAAATGGAGAAGACAACCCTTCATCAGGTATGCTAATTGTTTTTATGGGTATTGTTTTTACTGTAAGGAGTTTGGCCATAAATCTAAGGAGTGCAGAACGAATGGAAAAAGGATGATGTATGGAAACTCAAGGAGATGGATGAACAATGGAGAATTCACTCATGTACATAATTCATTCAGAAACATAATCAAATGCATTGATTGCCATCAAGATGGGCACAAGTGTCACAAATTTCCTCTCAGAGAATGTGGTCCATCATCTCAGGAAAGGTACCAAACAAAAGGATGCATGCAATGGAAAAAGAAGTTGAATAAGTGTGACCTAGCTCTAATAGCTCAAGACTAGAAAAGCCAATGGTATTTGGATAGTGGATGATCAAAATATATGACTGGAGATCGAAGCAATTTTGTAACCTTTGATGAAAAGAAATTTGGGAATGTAACATTCGGCAATGATAAAGCAGGGAAAATCAAAGGGAAAGGCTCAGTCAGTCTGGATAATGGAAGAGGAAAGGCTCAAGATGTACTATTTTTGGATGGGATGAAAGCCAATCTGCTAAGTGTCAGTCAAATGTGTGACAAAAGCTGTGAGGTTCTTTTTAGAGCACAAGACTGTGAAGTAAGATCAAGCACCATAGGAAAGACCTTGATCAAAGGCATTCAAACAGAAAGTAATGTCTATATAGTGAAAGAGGAGAATGAAGCATGCCACCTAAGCAAAATTGTTGAATCATGGTTATGGCATAGAATATTGGGACACCTTAACTTTGACCACATCGTTAGTCTGAGCAAGAAGAATGCAGTCAGAGATATTCCAGCAATAAAGAAGCCTTCAAATACCATATGTAAATCTTTCCAATTGGGAAAATAGACCCGCATATATTTTAAGACCAAAGATGAACTATCAACAAGTAGGCCACTTTAGATTGTACACATGGACCAGTGTGGAACTTCAAGAACTAAAGCACCAAGCGGAGAATCTTATTTCATTCTGATAATAGATGATTTTTACAAAATGACGTGGGTAGCATTTCTCAAATATAAATCTAAATCACTTGAGAAATTCAAGATATCCAAGGCACTGGCAGAAAATCAAACAGGATGCAAACTAAACTTCATCAGATCAGACAGAGGAAGTGAATTCACATACTATGATTTTGCAGACCTATGCAATGAACATGGGATAAAATAGCAATTTACAATTTCCGGAACACCTCAATAGAATGGAGTGGCAGAGAGGCAAAACAGATCCGTTCAACAGATTGCCAAAGAAATGATGCAAGAAAGTAACATTCCCCAAACCTTCTGGGAAGAAGCAGTACACACAGTTGTCCACATTCTTAACAAAGCTCATTTAAGACCAAATTATGACAAGACTCCTTACGAATTATGGCATGGTAAACCAACATCAATTAAGCACTTTAGAGTCTTTGGAAGCAAATGTTTCATAAAAAATAAAGATGAAAATCTGGGAAAGTTTGATGCAAGAGCAGATGAAGGAATATTTTTAGGATATGCATCCAAGAGTAAGGGTTACAAGTGCTACAACAAAATACTACATAAGATTATGGAAAGCATTGATGTAAGATTCGACGAAGAACTACCAAATAAAACAAGAATCACAAGATGTGAAAATCCTCTAGATGATCTTGAAGATGAGAACCAAGATAATGATGAATTGAGCAAGACAAAAGAATATACTGAACTAAACTCAGGAGGTCCCTCAAGACACACTGAAAAGAATCATCCAGAAGACCAAATCATTAGGGACAAGAGTGTTGGAGTCCAGACTAGAAGACAGATAGTTGAACAAACAGAAAAATTATACCTAGCCATGTTATCACAAATAGAGCCAAAGAAGTTTGAAGAAGCTAGCAAAGACAAATATTGGGCAAATGCTATGAATGAAGAACTAGACCAGATTAAGAAGAATAATACATGGGATTTAATACCAAGACCCACGGGGAAAAATTTCATTGGCACAAAATGGATATTCAAGAATAAGATGAATGAACAAGGACAGGTAATCAGAAACAAAGCTAGACTTGTTTGCAAGGGATACTCACAAATTGAAGGTCTTGATTATGATGAAACCTTTGCCCCTGTAGCCAAAATGGAAGCAATTAGAATGTTTTTGGCCTTTGCATGCTATCATGATTTCAAGGTATACCAAATGGATGTGAAGTCTGCCTTCCTAAATGGAGATCTAGAAGAAGAAGTCTACATGGAACAACCTGAAGGATTCTCCTTAACAGATAAACAAGACTATGTGTGTAGATTAAAGAAAGCCTTATATGGGCTGAAACAAGCTCCTCGTGCATGTTATTCAAGGCTGGACAAATACTTGTAAACACAAGGTTTTAAGAAAGGAGGAGTAGACAACAATTTGTACATAAAGGCTAATGAAAATGAACTCCTGATTGTAGTAGTATATGTAGATGACATCATGTTTGGTAGCAACAAATAGAAGTTAAAAAAATAATTTGTTGAAGAAATGAAATTAGAATTTGAGATGTCTATGATTGGAGAGTTCACCTTCTATTTAGGACTTCAAATTCAACAAAATAACACAGGAACATTCATCTCACAAGAAAAATACTTAAGAGAGATGTTAAAAAGGTTCCAAATGGAAGACTGCAAACCTGTGTCAACTCCCATGATCACTAAATGCAAACTATGTGCTAATGATGGATCAACAGAAGTAGATCAAAACTTTACAGATCCATGATAAGAAGTCTGCTATACCTAACAACTTCTAGACCAGACATTATGTTGGCAATAGGACTTGTGGCAAGATATCAAGCAGCACCAAAACAAAATCACTTACTAGCAATCAAGAGAATATTCAGATATCTACAAGGAACTGCACATTATGGGCTATGGTATCAAAAAATAAAAATCTTCACTTTGACAACATATACAGATGTAGATTGGGCCAGCTGTGTGGATGATAGGAAAAGCACAAGGGGAGGTGCATTCTATTTGGGAAAAATTCTGGTGGCATGGCTAAGCAAGAAGCAAACTTCTATCTCTCTATCTACAGTAGAAGCAGAATACATAGTAGTAGCAGCATGTTGCACACAAGTAATGTGGATGAAACAAACTCTCCAAGACATGAAGGTAAGCATTGATGAACCTATTTGTATAAAATGTGACAATACAAGTGCAATAAGTATATAAAAAAATCCTGTACTTCATTAAAAAACAAAGCACATCCCAATTAAGTACCATTTCCTCAGAGAAAAAGTAGCACAAAAAGTAGTGAAGTTGGAATATGTACCAACAAAGGAACAAACAACAGACATATTCAAAAAACCTCTTCCTAAAGAACCATTTGAATATCTAAGAGACAAACTAGGGGTAGTGTCTGCATATGTTACTCTCTGACATGAAAAGAAATCATCATTCCAGGGGGAGATCAGTCAACAAATATTGTCACAAAAGAGCCAGAGCAAGTGAGCAGTGGATGAAACAGATCCTCAAGATTAGAGTATTATGGACAATATTTGGAAACCACACTAGGAAATGTGAAACCCTTTGCCATTGATGTCAAAGGGGGAGGAAAAGCAAGAAAAAGAAGAATATTAAAGTATTGAAATCAATGCCAAAGGGGGAGACTATTGGAAATATTGTCATTTATGGCAAAGGAGAAGAAAGGAGCAACACCTAAACTATCACTAAGGAAAAAGAACAAAGAAGTAGAGACAGACAAGGAGAAGAGGTAGCGAGGGCAGCAAAAAGAGGCAGCTCAGACACCAGGAAGAAGCAGAGGCAGCAGAGAGAGCATTAGACAAGAAGCAAAGGCAACGGATGAAGTAGATAGGTGATTGGAAGCAGAGATAGCAGATGAAGCAGAGGCAGTAGAGTTGCAAGACACAGCATGGGCCAGAGATTATACAAAACAAGCTCAGGAGAGAAATGCGCACTTTAATACAGAACAAGCTCAGGAGGAACAACAGCAGCAAGGACCATAGATCTGAGCAGATCAACGGTGAAAATCACTTCGGCAGAGACTGAAATCACAAAACACAAGGCAAGTGTTTGTATTTGTGATGCGATGCGATGCGATGATATGAGTTTGCATTGTAATTAACTTTGGTTTGAGTGCTTTATTATAATGTTCCAAAGGTTGTCACATGGGTACAAAAGAGTTTCATTAAAGCAATGTATTGCCAAAACATTTCCAAACGTGTTAATGCTATTCCTAAGGTCCAGTTAAACAAACAAAGGTAATTCGAGTGGGGCACACAAGGAAAGTGGTTTTGAAAAACCATACCACTAGTTTCACGCAGATTTTGGGCCATGAGCGGTTTATTCCATTTGGAAAGAGATCGTATCATATTAGAACATGTCACAATACTAAAACCGCCTATATCACGTAATTTTTTAGAATTAAAGGTCAGGGGTCGAAATAACGCGATAGACGTTCGATTTGATGACGCAAAGATCCAACGGTGATTGCATTGGAAATGTGCATGGATGTTTGGAAATGTTAAATAGCAGATATATTGTGAATGTGATATCCGTCCGAACCACCACAGTTAAGATTTAACGGTGTTCTCATAGTGTGATGTATCAAGATTAGCAAGGTACGAAACCCTGTGGGCCCGAGGTTATTATTTGAAGTTCGGGGTTTAATATATGTTATGAGGTTCAGTTATTTGGTAAGTTGTGAACCGAAATCACATGGGTTAATAAAATTTAAAGTTGGTGAGAGTGCAACGGAATGTGATGACAGTCGGATTACTGTCTATGGAATGCGATAAACTATCAGTTTTCCGATGAAATGGATGGATGGGTTGGTTGAATATGCTATGGGACCAGCATTAATGTGCAGTGGTTTATGTTTTAACCAAGATCAAACTTTGAAAGAATGAAATAAAATGATAAGTGGGCCCGAGTACATCAGGACTGGTGAATAAAGGTGAGTTAATAGATCATCAGATCCGCAAGGGTCATCGCATCAGCACAGAAAAAGAGATGCGAGAGAGCGGACCATTGAACCTTGCGGTTGCGACGGTGCGATTTAATCGCAACCGTCTGATCCCGATCAACCGTAACCGTTGGATCGTGAGTTGAGTAGGGCCATCGGAGGTTCATTGCATCAGTGGACATCGCATTAGATTTATCGCATCGGTGATCTCACATCGCATCAGCGGAATGGAAGAACCAAAGGAATGATAGTTTGAATGTTGCGATTTCGATTGAACGATTGAATCACATCTGTCAGATCTCATGAAAGATGGACGGCGAATATGTGAGTTGGCTAATAGCTTGTGGGACCCTTCATTCATCGCATCGGTGGTGATCAATGGCCAAAGGTACATCGGACCACTAAAGGTTGCGATTGCAATTGTGACAATGCGATGGAATGTCAACCGTCGGATTGGGAAAGTTAAATGAAGTGGAGTGTGATTATTGTTAGATCTGAAAGGCGGATGTGCATGTGGATACACCCATTTTACAAAGAAAAGACTAAGTGCAAGTAAAAGACTCAGGTGTATAAACAAAAATATGAAGGTAACAGAAGGAGACTCGGGTAAGTGACCTGACAAAGAGCAAAGGAGCAGGTGAAGGCTGATCGCAGTGGGCATGAGTAGATGAGTTGAATCGGGCAAAAGGTGATTATGCAAAACAATCACAATATAACAACAGAAACTGAAAAAGACAGTGACAACAGCAGAAAAGACAAACGCACAACAAGCCAAGGGCCGAAATAGGGCTGAGTGAAGTTGATTTATGTAACTGTAAATGTGAATGTAAATGATTTAAAATTATTTTTATTGTATGTGATGCAAAGGCAAGTCTCCATGGGCAAAGAAATACCCCACTGTAATATTCAAATGTATACATATTTTTATATTTTTCCGAATGTGCTAGGTAAGAAAAGGAGAAGGTGGAAGGCAAAGAGTCATACCTATTCACTTCGAATTCCCTGTGGAATACAAACAATCATGAGGTGATCTCCATAAATAATGTTAGCAACATATGCATAAAGAGCTTAGAGAATGGAGAAAGGGGTTTGAGAAGTGTAAGGAGGAGAAAGAGTATATAGAGAAGCTATGAAGATCCAGAGATGATTTAAGGCAGATATGAAAGCTGGAGGACAACAGTGAAGAGGAAGTAAAATAGAGCTGATATCCAGGTAAATCAGCATATGATTTTATTGTAATGTGAGGAGTTTGGTGCTTCAATATCAATTTCTAGCTTGACATATGTTAGTTGTAGCTGGCTGAGGTAGGAGCCTCCTGTATTTTGTATCCTGCAGAAAATAGATGGGAGTTGGAGCTTCCTTGCAAGCTGTAGCTTGCAGAATTGAGGTAGTAGCCTCCTATAGGTTGGAGCCTACAAAAAATCAGTGGTGAGAGGGATTTGGAGCTTGCCTTTGCATCATAACAATAATAAGATGTGGTTTTCTCCCTTATGGGTTTCCACTTATATCCGGTGTCTATGTGCATGATGATTATGTGTTGATACTCTGTATTTAATCTGCTTAATACTTGCTGCTCACTTATTAAGATTGTTGTTTCACTATACATTAAGTTGATCATGAAATGAAGATTTAAATAAGTGTAAAATAAATTCCTACAAAACCATGAATGCATTAAACTGATTCACCCCCCCCCCCCCTCTCAGTTGAACTAAGGGTTCACCAATAATCCTCAAGATTGAGGTGCTGCAACATAGGAGATGAACCATAAAACTCTTCAGCGTGATTGACAAGAGGCTGAAGCTTCTTTTTATTAAGTTAAAGATCTGCAATGGATATTTACATGAAAACAGAGATCTATAACAGATTATAATTCCCAAAGGGCTCTTTATTTCACTCCCCTTGGGGATTTCAGCAATACATGAAAATGTCGGAGCAGATCTGAGTTTTACTGCAGTAGATCTACAGAATGATTCAGAATTTCTGAAGCAAAAACTTCAGTGAATGAATCAGATCAGAAATAGTCTTGGATTGTTTGGCCAATCCAAGGATCACCCTTGATGCAAGGAGGCTTCCTTTACATCAGAGATCTAGCTCCAAAATGATGCCAAAAACCCTGCAACACTACTCCTTCAGTAATAATGCAGATTTGGGGAAGGAATTTCGCATTATACCATGAAGAACACATTGGCCTAATGCCAAGGTCTAAAATGAAGCTCAAACCATTAAATACAACTCTCCAATGGATTAGAACCCTCCTCCACTGAAAATAAGTACTAAAATGCTTTAGATCTGAAAATATCTAAATCCCACTTGTTGCAACTTACAAAGGAAATCAAACCCTCAACATGATCTACATTGTAGTTGGAAGTAGAAGCTTGGCCAAATGCTGGATAGTGGATCAATGCAGCACATCCTCCTCCAAAGAGCTACTCCATGGAAGGAAAGAGGATTCCTAAACAGGAAACACTCTTCCCTTTGGCTAACCAGCCAAGAGAACTCAAGTTGCTCAAGCAACCACAAATCATCAACAACCCTTCTTTGAGCCCTCTCCTTCCTTTTTATAAAAATGGGATGTGAAAAACCCTAAACCACTTCAAATGCATTAGCCCCTTTCACACATAATTCCTCCTTCTAGAACTACGCTGATCACCTAGGAGGTTCAATGCACCTGGACTGTCTTGTGATTTTGTCCTGTTGACCCAGTCAAATAGCTTAGCCCTGTTCATACACAAGTGGCTTTTATGCAACCAGCTCATATTTAATCCTATTCACATTGAGAATGTATTTATTTTTTGATCTAAGGAGTGTTGCATGTCCTCCATTAGTCTATTATTCATAAACATGAAAAGTAAAACAAAATTCTAATGTTCCAATTAGCTTAGCTAATTTAGGAACATTACAGTCCTCCCCTCCCAAATTTTGCTTGTCCTCAAGCAACTGCAAGGATAGAACTGAAATATGTCTCCTCCTCCTACTGTAGCATCCCCATATGATGAACTCCTCCAAATAATGAGATGTTGTGTCAACAATGAAACTCCATATTTCCCCTCGCAAGCATGCAAGTTAGCTGAATAGCTATCATCATGAAACAGTAAAATACTCAAGAAATAAATAAGGTGCTTCCTAGAGGCTCCCTTAAGGCATGTAATATGTAGTGTATTGGGAAATAACATCCCCCATGTGAGTTCTCCACCCTCAAGCAATCATCCACCAAAAATGAGTCACCTCATGACATGGCAACTCCATGAAAATGTTCCTCCACCTTGAGCTCCTCTAAAATATGTGGGTTGAAAATATGCACATGGTAGACAATATGACCTATCCCACATTGTTCTCCTCTCCACTTAAGATAAGTGTAGAGTGCAAACTGATCTTGGGCTACAAGGACATTGCCCTCAAGTGGAATCATGAGGATTAGATCTGCAAAAATCCTCCCTCCAACGTTGTAAAACCAATCAGCCCAAAATGTCTCATATGTGATGGATAGAAGAGTATCACCATGAGGTACTCCATCACACACATGGCTCACCTCCAAAATAAACAAGTGCTTGGCTATGGTGGCCACAATTTCCCTCATGTTCCAATTCAAACATGTGCTGCAGAAAATGTGGGAAACTCCTTCCCAAAAGGACACATTCATCTCATGTGTCTCTTTCTCAATCATGCTCTCAAAAGACAGAATGGAAATATCAGCAAAATAAAACATGATCATCATCATAATGAGGGAAATGCTAAAGGTTCTATGTGATGCAAGAGATTACCAACAGTTCCCCAAATCCTCACAGTGCAGTCTTCTCAACTGCTGCTTAAGAAGAGTATATGGAAAATTGCCTCCTGTGACATGGTTAATCATATGAATAAAGTATCCAAATGTAAAGAAAACATCTTTTCCCAAGGCCACATAATAGATGGTTGTCTCCATCATGCAATTTGGCCCAATGAAGTTCATGGAGCTCAATAAATAGCTTGCCCTCTTGTGGAGCAATGCATTGCCAAGAGATGGTAAGAGAATGCAAGCAAAAGCTCTCACCATATGTTGGAAGCAAGAAGATACATGGATTCATGAGTGAACCCTCAAGTGTGGTTTGGCACACTTTCATGAAGAGAAATGAACAAATAACTGCATGCAAATCCTCTTCTCCATGCTTGGAAACCCAAGACAAGAAGAATACATCATCTTCCTCACCTCCTCTTTGTTGACCAAGTGCATTGAACGAGAAGTGATTCTGGGAATACTCCATCAATAAATACTAGCTCCACAGTGATAGCACTGTTGGCCTATGCAAGTAGGCTCCCATCAACACATAGCTCCCATATTTGACATGCAGAATTTCAAAGGCATCTCCCATAATGCTGCTACATATGAGAAGTCCTTCCCATGAAGAAAGTCCTTGAACATCCAAGGTCAAGGAGTAACCCCTTTGCACTATGATAGTGCCATATTCTACTCCTACAACATCATGAAAACTGTGAGAGAAAATCTACCCTTGCTCTCTCAAGAACATCCCAAGTAACAAAATCCTTTGCTGCTTTCTCATACTTCCATCATCCCATCCATGTAGTGACAACATGGTGCTTGACATGAAAAATGTTATGCCAACATAATGTGCCCATTCTCTTTGTTTCTCCATGATGCAAGTATCCTACCACATACCCTTAGAAAGAGTGTCATGATCAAACTCTTCCAAGAGCAGCCAGTGCAACCAAGCCTCCTGCTGCCTGGTATCAAAATCTTCAAGTGGCTTTCTAGCCTCTTGCTCTCCATCCTCCATCTTGGTACACCTCCCATGAGGGATACCATCATCCCAAATCAGATTCTTGCACTCCATGGGATCTTGAAATGAAATCTTCTCTTCATCACCACCTTTTTACAGCGCAATGCAACTCTGTCGCTCTAAATCAATAGCATGAAAAGATGTAGATGTCCTCATATAATGTGCTGAAATGAGCATAAATGAACCTTTAATCATACCTTGTTGAATAGAAGCAAAACTTCTTCTGTCGCTGTGTGGCATTCCTCCATTTCTCAACATGAAGGCTGCTCCTCCAAGGTTGTGACAACACTGGTACAAGTCTCCACCTTTTCAATTTCCTTGAGATCTTCTTCAATGCCCTTCATGCTATGAAAAGGGAGCAGGGGGATCTTCTCACCCATCATTCTTTCAAGTGGTGGAGCCATGCTCTGGTTTTTCTCTGTATAGCTCTCCTCCTTTGTGAGGATAGGAAGTGCATGGATCTTCCTCTCCTTCTTGAAACCTTCTGCAGGTCTTACTGCAACTTTCTGCTTCTTGAAAACCTCTAGGAGTTTCATTTTCTTCCTCCTCTCTTCTGTCTAACCTCTTTGAAGAGGCCCTTCCTGGATCTGAAATATGATGAGGTAAAACTCATCTCCTTCATATTTATGCTCTCTGGTTTTCTTCTTTCTTATTCTGATAGCTTGATCTCACAAGCTGAGCCAGAGATCATGCTTTGATACCACTGTAATGCTCCAAATTGGGAACTGCTCATGAATCTAGAAAATCATATTCCCTTTTTTCAAAAACATTAATAATCAACAACTAAACTATTCCAGAGATTCACTGTAGGGGAATTTACCTGGCATGTCACCTTTAAAATAAAGGATGAGACCCAGAGACTAGCTGGCCCACTAGCAGACTCTGTCTATAGAACTATGTCGAGAGCTAATATTTCCAAGAGGGGCTGCTCAGCAAGCCAAGCCTGAAAAATGAATTTTTCAGAGATGGGTGCTTTAGAAACTAACATAAACTCTTGGATCCCTTAGATATGATAATCTAAAATCCAATTCTAAGAGGAGATCAGAAACAAATCAGACTAGGTGGGTTAACAGTTCTCCCACACCTAGCTTGCCTTAAAATCTGCCCAAATGAGGGACTACAACAATCTAGAAACTCTATAACAGAGTTTCACTGATGAATAAGCTTAAAAATAGATGAAATAGACACAAATGCATGTATCTAACTACATAAATGATTTATACAACGTTTTATGAACCAAGGGTGGCGAAAAGTGAAGATTTAGTTCCTAAAACAAGTATAATCAGAGAGCTGCGTAAAAATAAGGTGGTGAAGTGGTTGGATATGATAGTTATGGTTATGTGGGACTCCCATGTCTAATTTCAGCAAAACAAAAAAAAAATCTATGTTAAACAATTCCTCCTTCCCGACTAGTCAAGAAAAACACCCAATCCCCATGACTTTGAGTATGCAAAATTTACTGAAGCTCAGGAATCATGATATTCTAAAGCTATTAATTTAAATATGATATAAAAATTAGAAAATCATCTTGGTTTCATAGTTTATGCAAAATAATTAAGAAAAATAGAGATTTACATGAAATAATCCTCAAGATTGAGGTGCTGCAACATAGGAGATGAACCAGAAAACTCTTCAGCGTGATTGAAAGGAGGCTGAATCTTCTTTTTATTAATTTAAAGATCTATTTACATGAAAAAAAATATCTATAATAGAGTATAATTCCCAAAGGGCTCTTTATTTCACTCCCCTTGGGGATTTCAACAATACATGAAATGTCGGAGCAGATCTGAGTTTTACTGTAGCAGATCTGCAGAATGATTCAGAATTTATGAAGCAAAAAATTCAGTGAATGAATCATATCAGAAATATTCTTGGATTGGTTTGAAAATCCAAGGATCACCCTTGATGCAAGGAGACTTCCTTCACATCAGAGATCTAGCCCCAAAATGATGCCAAAAACCCTGCAACACTACTCCTTCAACAAGAACGAAAATCTGGGGAAGGAACTGCATATTATACCATGAAGAACACATTAGAATGATGCCAAGGTCTGAAATGAAGCTCAAACCATTCAATACAACTCTCCAATGGATTAGAACCCTCCTCCACTGAAAAGAAGTACTGAAATTCTTTAGATCTGAAAAGATCCAAATCCCACTTGCTGCAACTTACAAAGGAAATCAAACCCTCAATAGGATCTGCATTGCAGTTGGAAGTAGAAGCTTGGCCAAATGTCGGATAGTGGATCAATGCAACACATCCTCCTCCGAAGAGCTACTCCATGGAAGGAGAGAGGATTCCTAAACAGGAAACCGTCTTCCCTTTGGCTAACCAGCCAAGAGAACTCGAGTTGCTCAAGCAACCAAAAATCATCAACAAACCTTCCTTGAGCCCTCTCCTTCCTTTTTATAAAAATGGGATGTGCAAAACCCTAAACCACTTCAAATGCATTAGCCCCTTTCACACTAAATTCCTCCTTCTAGAACTGCGTTGATCACCAAGGAGGTTCAATGCACCTGGACTGTCTTGTGATTTGGTTCTATTGACCCAGTCAAATAGCTTAGCCCTATTCATACACAAGTGGTTTTTATGCAACCAGCTCATATTTAATCCTGTTCACATTGAGCATGTATTTATTTTTAGATCTAAGGAGTGTTGCATGTCCTCCATTAGTCTATTATTCATAAACATGAAAAATAAAACAAAATTCTAATGTTCCAATTAGCGTAGCTAATTTAGGAACATTACAGATTCTTCTTGTATTTCATTCTCATATAATTTCTTACCTTGATACTTCACCAACAACCATTCTTATAAGAAACATCAATGTCTTTTCTATAAAAGTAAGGACAACAACATAAAATTAACAAATTTGAAATCCACTAGTTGTTTTGTCCACTTTAAGCTTGCCATGTTTTTGGGCTCTCTCCTCTACTCCAAATTCACCAAAAAAATAATGCCCAAATTAATTTGAATTGGGGGAAAAGACCCTTTTATAGGAAAGCCCTAATTTTTCTCTTGGCCATTACAGGCTCATTTGATCTTGATTTGATGAATCAGTTGCACTATTGGAAAGCTCTCACCAAGATTTATAATGGTTCTCTCTTTACCTTTCGTAATTTCGAACTTTGCCAGGAAGCCATTTTTTCCATGAGGTCTCACTTTATTGCCTATTAAAATTGAATCTTTTCATATGAGTCACTTATACTCTAGAAGCAATTTTTATTTGCACATGCCAACATATGTTTCACTTTTTTGTCATGAGTAACCATTGTTTACTTGTGTTATCATGGACTCCTTTCGAAATTTTCCATATGGCAGCATTATTGAGTTACCTTTGTTCATATAATTCGAGGTGAATCACCACTATATCCATGGATTCTATTGAGGACCTCATTTTTTCCTGTTATAGTATATTATTCTCTCCATTTGTCACATTCATCTTATCTTGACCAAATTTGGTCTTTTTCTATCCTGGCTTGTGTTAGTAACTGACTACCCCCTATGGAATCGTCTCAGTCACACTTATGTTAGCCTTTCATATTATTCTCTCATAGGGGAAGTATGAAATTCACATGTCCCCTTATTTCACCCTCATCATCCCTAGTGTTAGTCTCTATCAATCATATTTCTATTTTCTTCATAACTTTCTTTAGGACTCATCATTTCCTTAACTCTGAGAGGCCCTCTTCTATTGACTTTAACACATTTATTCAATTATATTTCCCTAGAGGGTATGTACCTTAGATCCAACTTCTTCATTCTTTGGTACCCCATTTCAATAAAATGGAACCATTATTTCGTGATTGACTCCACCTTATTATCACATGATCGAGACTTGTACAGTTGATGGTCTAGTGATTTAATAGATTGTCCAAATATTCACCAAGTTTGTGTGAAATGTTACATACCTCATTAAGGGTGGGCCCTTTAGGTAGAATCCAACATGCCTATTAGTTAGTAGAGCATGATCCTTCCTCATATTTAGTTTTGTATATTTCACTAGCTGGGATTATGCTAATCATAGAGTGCACAACATGAGCCCCTTCTTCATTCTCATTAGATATTTTTCATAATAAATTGTACACTTACAAACTGATACTTTATAATTGAATCCCATAAAACTAACCAATAATGATCTAATCAATTATTAGGGTTTTTTCCTCCTCCTTGCCCCTATCCTCTCTATTATACATTATTACAATAGCTATAAGAGTTAGAGTATAGAATTTAAACCAAAAATGCCTAGAATATATTCAATTTATCATAAAGAAAAAATATCATCATTGAAGGATCTCATTGTGATTTTATTTCCAAATGATGAAGATTCATTGGTAGGTGGAGTAGTTGGCTGCACAACTTTATTATATGAAACATCTATTTTTTCATCCACTAAACTTCCATTTTTCATCGATGGTCGGGGGACTATAGGGAAGCTATTTGGAGGAAACACTTGATATTGAACAATGGTATTAGAAATAATTTTTTTTCTTTTGTGTGTGTGTGGGGGGGGGGGGGGGGGGGCAGAGGGAGATTATGATTGGTATATGGAAGTAACCTTTTGAGGTTGATGAGATGGTGAAGGTGGTGGAGATAGGTGATGATCAACACCCCATGTGTTACCAATCATTAGGTCAATGTGAAAATAGTTAGGTGATATAAAATTCTAGTGTCAAGGTAAGAAATATATGAATCATTAGGTAAATGCGATAATACTGATGGACAACCAATTGGTGAACAATGAATAGTAGTGAATGGTATGTAGGTGTGAAAGTGGAAAATTGAGAAAATCAGGGAAGCTACATACACATTTATAATATTTCAATTGGTAAACCAAAATAATAAAATGAAATAAAAATTTAAACAAAATCTTATTTGACAGATAATACTTGGGATGGGGAACATATGTCATCCCTATGGTGGCCTTGCTCCTAGTTTTTTTTCACTATATTCTATAAAAAATAAAAAAAATTAATACTAAACTAATATACACTATGGACTAAAATGATATGATTTTTTTTTAGGGAGGGATATATTTAAATCAACATAATTTTTTATTCAGTACACAAAATCAATGAGCCACATCGACTATAATATCAGTGAGATAAACAGTTTCCCATGAATTTTTGGGGGTTGAGGGAGTGCTATCAAAGCATAGAAACAAAAAAAGACATATAATTAGATATATAAAAATACCCACACAATAGACTGTATAAATATACATTAAATAATGTAAATTTGGTCAAGATAATACCCTCCATAAAATTCTTCTCTCTACTACCATCCATCATCCTATAAAATTTATGCTTGCAAGTGGTATATCCATGTGGAATTTTCTACTGTAAAATTGTGTTGCAGTGTTGGATGGTCCAACATGTCCCACCCCATCAATTATTGGTGGCTCTCGACACAATGATGCTACCATGATTCCATTTTGCACTAGGGTGTGAGTTGATGTGGCTATTATTGTTTGGGTCTCTATAATCCTATATAATAATGGAGGGTGTTGAGTAGGGGGGTTATGCCTTTGCTTAGGCGGATGAAGACCTAGTTTTGGGTTTCACCTAACATATTTTATATCTTGGAAAAACCCACAACCCAATCCCTGGAGTTCTCCCATGTCAAAGCAGTTGATAAGAAGTCCTAGCTGAAACTCCACCGATAACATCCTTGAGAAATATAGAAGTACCTCCCTATTACTACATGTAGGTTTATTAAATACCAAAAACCGCCTATCCATCCAATTGTCTCTAAGTGGTTGGTAGGTGCAGCAGTCCATAAAATTTCATTTTGTTTTTAATGATAAAGGTTGGTTGTTTATTGGTTCAATAAACAAATACAATGGAATTTGTTTATTAATGTTGATGTGTATGATTTGGTAGTTATTTGGGAATTTTCTATAGTTTTTATACATTCTAACCCTATAATAATAATATTGGTTAACAAACCTTGGGAATTAGATATGGATGATATAATCGATTTTAGTGAACTTGCAAGAGATAATTGTGACAATATCTGGTGTTTTGGATATCATATATTAGTGACACCAATGTAACCTAGGATGCATCAATTTCATTATCTTGATTTCATTGTTCTTGGTTCAGGATTGGTTTTTCTAGATTTTACTTTGGTGATTGTGGGTGGGCTAAAATTAGGTTCCATATTAATGTTTGTATTAATTCAAATTTCAAACCGGTTTAAAGAAAAAACATCAAAATTCATACCTCGACTTCAAAGAAAATGTATGTTGTTGATTTGAAACTCAAGGCTGTTCAAGAGTCAACAAATTTTCTTAATATCTCCTAAAATTACATCATAGGGTCCCAAATGTTAAAAAATGGGGCCGCACCTTCATAAAACAGAAATGTTACTAGGAACACATGATTATCCTAAGCAATGCTAATTTGGAAACTTGGTGAATCTCGATTGGTATCCTGGGCCTTGCCAATCTTAGATTCCTAGGAATATGCATGTGTTCATGGGAATGAGCATGCATTCTGTATGGAACGACTTCTACTTTTGTAGTTGTCATCTTCTTGTAAAAAACCATAAATATTAATTAAAAAATATTTCAATGCTAACTATAAATAAAATAAATCAATGTTGAATTTTTTTTAAAGGTTAAATTTCTATCCATATATGAAAACCTTGTAACACATGAGAAATTTTAGTCTATATTTCCGCTAGAGAAACCATATCAAATGTAAAATTGAAGCTTGGAAATTATCCATATTGTGTTACTTTAGACCTGAAAAATAAGATAAAGCCATTGAGGCCTTAAAAAAGTGTCAAACCATAGTCTAATTCTATAAATTCATGACTATAAACATATAGAAAATGATCATCTAGAATTATTAGAGTTCGTAGCTTCTACTGTGATAAGTTCCCTCATATTACCAAAAAGGTGGCCAGAGTAAGCGGATATGTTGAGACGAGTGTCGAGATGGTTGATTCTTCTAACTATGAATTGCAGAGAAATTCATATATCACCTAATACCAGGAGAATTTTTTATTTTTACGCATTTCTATTTAGACGTGCTTTCCCTAGAAGCAGCTTGAGGTGTAATCGATATTCATTGCATACATATGCTATTTGTACCAGTCATGAGTATGGGCTACATTAGGTACTGAGTCTCCTACATCTATTAGAAATTGAGTGCCCCAATTACGGTGACATGCTCTATCCATTTCTTATTCTTCTTCCTCATTTTTAACCTAAATAGGAAGTGAAGTGTTCTCTTGATAGTGATGTATGGAGTTGGTAGCTTAAGACCAGGTGTGTGAGCCCTCATGTGGTTGATGAATACCCACTTGCCCTCAAATCGACACCTTCTACTGAGGCACAATTTTCAACAAAGAGAATGGAATCAAGAGTATATGAGTTTGGAGAACAAAGGGTGGAGGGAAAAAAAACTCTAGGGATGAGGCATGAAGAGAAGAAGATGAAATTGAGAGAACATACGTAAAGGATTCATGTGGGTGAGTACTAGCTAAATATTGTGAGCTATACATAATTATAACTATGAAAATAAAAATAACATTGACAGCCTACCAAAAGTGAATAATGGAGTGGAAAACATAAGAAGAAAATTCTAAGAAAGGTGAACCTTTTTTATTGGGAGAACTAAAGATAAATCAAATCAGATAGAGCCACCATACTAAAAAAATCAATAAGTGAGTGAAAAAAGCTAAGAAACCGGATTAAATAGACCATGGGAGAAAATAGCATTTGAAATTCACTTTTTTGAGAGAAATTCTACACCATAAAGAATGAAGATACAATCAAGCTAGCAATATTTTTTACTAGGAGATTGTCTCCCTTGTGTAACTTCAGACCATGAAACCGAATTTCTAATATTAAACATTTGAGGTGAATTCATTATCTCTCTATCCAATAAGGATAGGTTGATTTAATGGTCATGAATACTCAATATTACGAGTCATGGATGAGTTTGAACTCCACCTGAAACAAGAGTTTAACTAGTACCTTGAAATGATATTGTTGCATGTGATCTCCAACAGCTACTCATTGTCAGGGTAGTGAGTGATAAATAATATCATTGGGGTGTCATCTCATGTGCTGGACATTAATGAATGTTGGTGTCGTGGCATTATACCCACCTCACTTGTCCTCTATAAAACACCCAGTCTGGGGAACTTCAATGTCCACCTTAATTTTGTATCATACTTATATAAAGAGATAAAGTAATTTTTAGTGGAAAATCTCTAATTTATTATATAATTGCCCCATCATTTTTATTATTAGGGATATGTGAAATTCATCCTCTGCTACTGAATATGGAGTTGACATGTGAAATCTAACATAATATATATTTTACACCCCATTGTGAAGTAGATGCGTAATTCAACTCATGCTAAACATAGAGTTGACATACAATATTTTATAAATGAATATTAATAATAAAAAATTTTTATCCATAATAAAACATATCAATTTCCCTATTAAGTAACATAATGATGTATCCAATTTATATAGAGAGATGAATTGATTGAAAATAAAACATTTCTTTTATTTTTCGCTTCTACTTTAAGAGAGAAATGAGAGATGAAAGTGATTGAAAATCAAAAAATGAATCTTATATATTCAATTTTAATTATGAGAGAAAATTAATTTACTTATAGGTTAAAAATCATATGAGAATATACATATTCCACCCATAATTATATATTAATTATATATCTAAATAAAGAGAAAAATATTACTTCCTAATTTTTAGTATGTTGCAAATGTATATAATTTATTATTTCTTAATATAGAGTTAATATGTGGCATTTAAAAAATATTAATAACAAAGCTTGATATGCACATTAAGTGAAATATTTAAATAAAAAATAGAAAAGGAAAAAAATTAAATGTATAAAGAGAGATGTTTTCTACCTCAATATGTTTATTTATAAATAATAATAACCAAAAAATTATTTTAATTTAGACAACCAGCCATCAATAAAATTATTCATTTTCATGTGAACTATGTATATAATATAAAATATATATTTTCTAGTAAAAAAAAATTATTAGTGTCCTGAGGGGAAGCTTAATTGGTTAATATGAGAGATGTAAAATCGTTGAAACTTGAAATACCCAGGCTAAAATCCCACCACTTGTGACCCAGACTATGAGGAGGAGGACATGTTGTAGCTTACTGGTAGTTACATGTTGGGGGGGACGGGGAAGAAAAAAATTATAATTTATTACGCTGTAGGGAAATACCTCTGAGAAGAACTCCCTCCCATGCCACTTGTGTTATCGTGGGACATTTATTTTTGTCTTTAATTATGAGAAAAATGGATGCCATTATATTGAAGACTAGTATTGTGAGTTACAATTTGGTACAGTGGTATGCCATCACCTCCTAGAGGATAAAATCCTGGCACATAGGATCTTGCTCAGAGATTATTAGCCTCTTCCTTGCTGATTTTTTTATCCTGCAATGGCTTTGAATTATTCAAAGTGATTCCCTCTTCCTAAGAGGATGCAAAAAAAACTGTCTAATTCCAGTGTTTGATAGGAATCAATCCCCAGGATGTAGGCTCCAATTACCGTTGTTGCTACCCAACACACTGGAGCCCATAATGAGTTTTCGGCTAATCTAAAGGAGACCCTACCCACCAATCATCCCGCATCACTCCCAAAAAGAGACAATCATTTCGTGAGGGCCCAATTACCACTAATTGATGCAATTGATGCACTCAATGTTGTGACTCAATATAAGGGGTGATGCTTGTACTCATTGGTAATGGAGATGACTGTGTGGCTAAATAATTTTGATTTCCCCTAAACCTATAACTGAAATAGTAAGCATCATCTATACAAGTGGATGGGTAAGCCTGTGTTTTGATTTTTCCAATTCATCTTCGTATCTTATGACTTGATATGTATTGACATGTTCTGAAGATTTATTTATATTCAATTGTCTAATATGTAGTAATATTTTTTTAAACTAACTTATTTTGTTTATATTGATTTATATTTTGTTCTTTTAATTTGGAAATGATGAATATATTTCATACCGTTGGGTGCATTTGTGACCACTCTAATGAAAATTTTTGTTCAAGTGATGGCACCATCAAATTTGAACGATCCAACAATCAATCTCGATACTCAACCATGACTAGGTTATTTTTTTTGTTAAATCGTAAGTAGATTGGATTTTTTGCTTCACATTTACATTTGATTGGTTGGGGTAACATTTTAACTGAAAATGGATGGGAGGAATTGGGAAAATAGAAACAGAAGGTATTTTTCTAGTAAGAGAATAGTTGTGTATGTAAAACCTTCCGAATAACTAAATTTATTTTTTGCAAACAACTATCCTCCCCGTGACAATAATACCAAAGAGGTAATCATTTGGTCAAGTCTTTTATATGTCAAACTTTATGATTTCCTAATTGTTAGTGTGAATCTTAATTCCAAGCGTACGAAAAAAGACCACTTTAGATGCGCATAAAAAACAGCCCTAACAGCAGAAATGACTACTAATATCTTCAGATCTGTAGTTAGGTGATCAAGATAGATACTACAAAAATCTAGATCTATGCATTAGAAGACATTAAACAGTAGAAAAAACGAGATTTACTCCATGCGTCCAACAGAAAAGACAAGAATATATCGAATGAATTTTGTATTAATGGCACATGGGAGGAAAACAAAAGAGGTTTTTCCCTGTTCTCCTCAATGGGATGGGTTCTTGTAAGTCCTCAACACTTCAGATCTAAAAATCCTCTCTCTTGATGGTGTAGAAAACCCAAAAAAAAATGGTAGCAAAATATGACTATGATGGTGGATCAATAGTCAGACCAAAAGTTTAGATCCAGAGTGATCTTTAGGCAACAAAAGGTGGTAAATGAATGGAAAAACCCTTCCATTTATAACAAAATATTGAGTTAGTCTAGATATTGGTGCATAGTTAAAATATTATTAACCAAATCAAGATCCAACTTTTGTGGAATATTTTATTATATTTCTTGGAGGGAAAAGGAATTTGACTTGGGTCAAATCCCTTTATTTGTAAATAATAAATAAATAAATGATTTATTTATCATTTTAAGGATGTGGTTGAGTAATAATCAAATAAATAATGATTTATTTAATTATTTAAGGGTGAATTAGTCATATTTAACAAGGATTACTATTTAAATAAGGTTTAAATAATCATTCTGAGAAAATAATAAGATAAATAATGATTTATGTAATTAATTTCCTTGTTTTGGGTTAAATATAACCAGGAATATTAATTAAACTGTTGTTTAACTAATTTTTCCTTGAGGAAAATGAAACAAATGTATATTTATTAAATATTTTCTCATGGGGTTTCCTGTTTAGACCATAAAAAATTTAATAGAGGTGGTTTACTAAGCTATTTTCATAGTGAAAGCAATTTTACTTAAGGTAAAATTGGTCTTACATGGTGTACTTGGGTCCATATAATAACAATAAGTTAGATGACCAAAAAATGGTGTAACATATTTCCCCCTAGCATGCGAGTGTTAGAAGCTAATCATATGACCGAAGTAGGTTGTAAGAACTCAATCACTAGACATCGAAGGGGAATTCAAAGAGAGAGAAGTATAAGATAGACCAAAGTGCTGAAAGAACTAGACCGTGAGGAAGCGAGACTTACAGGTGCGACAAGTCTCTTTGATGCGTGAGTACCTATGCTATAGGCGGCGGGGGAGGCATACCTATGCCCGTCGAGGCAAATTACAAACAATAAGGCATCCGGAAGACCACGGGACTGGCCAATATAACACATGATGGCATAAACATGAGCCAGATAAACAACACGATAATGAATCCAACATACATATTGTGCCTGGGATAACAGCCAGGACTTGTATAATGATATCCGAGTAAATGAGATATAAATGCAACCTAGATGCCCCTGGAAATAGGAAAGGGCTCTGAAAATCTGACTGATACATGCAAACAAAAAGGCACTGCAAGCGGCTGAGGTCGACATCATCAAATGTATGGAGCTGCATCGAAGGCTGTAATGACGAGGTCATCCGAGTGTGTGGGGGGCTACCTATAGGGCCACCCCCTCATGAGGGTTGAGACATCTCACACACACCCAGGAATCACCGATGCCAGCTGCTGCATCAATGAACCATCGAGTATACGGATCCTGATCATGCTGAAAGGAGTTGGAGCTAAGAAATAATCAAGTCAGAGGGCAATAAGGAGTCCCTTTGCCTGATCGAAGGCACCGAACAAGAGTGGAAGCTGGAACCAAGGTACACCGCCCTCTAAACCCGTCTTCTGGAATGAATGAGTTGATGTCAACAGAAGGAGGTCCGCCATAGGTGAGGCAATGAGGGATCCTCAACTAAGGCATGAGATAAAATAGTAGAGTGACTAATAGACTGACACCAATGATGATGATGAAATGGGGGGGGCTGAGTAGCGAATGGATGACTTCCCTTGTTAGAGCATAAATGGCATGGATGACCTGGCAGCGACTGACACAGTATGATGAGGGATAGGGGATAGTGGGACTGAAGGCCATAGGGTGTGACATGAGAGAGGGACCAAGCAATGAAGGATGGAGGACTATAGTCGGATGCAAAGGGATTGGGGATAGACTCCATGAATTCAATGATGACTAAACTCAGATGCTCTAAACCAGGGTGACTCGATGGTGTTGCCACATAGAAAAGGTCCAATGCGGACCATGCAAACATGAGTACAAGATGGTAACTCATGGAAAAAGTCGACATAAGCATGGAAAAGTATGGGGGAAAAGTGGTGCCCCTCATTACGAGTGTTGCGAGTGAAGAAATTCGGTTTTGAGGAGGGGTGAAGTGATGCTTCTTGGAAAAAGTGTGTCCCAAGGAAGTATAAAATCACTAAAAAGTATGAGCTGGTTACCTAAAGAAAATAAAATATGCATTTCCGGAAGGAAATGCTAAGGGTAATATTTCTTCAGATAGAGTGCATTGCGAGGATTGGGAAGGGGATGGCCTTTGAAGTCCTCTAACAGTTATTCCCCCTTACCTAAATCCTTACTGATGATGTAAGGTCCTAGCCATAATGATTCAAACTTCCCCTGACAAAGGACATGATGGGCTTGGTCATACACTAGAACAAGATTACCTTCGTGAAAAGAACGAGGTTGGACTTTTCGGTCATATTGAGCTTTGGTGCATTTCTTAGCTGCCTCAATGGTTTGCAGTGCAACATGACAGTCTTCGAAAGCACGTCAAGCATGATAAGTCGTTGTTCTAAAGGTTGGATGTCATGGAGAATTTCGATGGCTAGATGAAGGGAAGGGATTTCACACTCGATCGGTAGGACTGCCTCCTCTCCAAAAACAATGTGGAAAGGAGTAAACCCAGTGATGGTTTTAACAAAATCTCTATAGGCCCACAAAGCAGGGAAGAGCATAAGGTGCCAGTTGGTTTTTGTGCTTATCCACCGTCCGTTGAAGCATGGTTTTAATAATTTTATTGATTTCTTCAACTTGGCCATTACCTTGGGGGTGATAAGAGGAGGAATATTGGTGCTCAAAGCCCAACAGGGAGGATAGCTCACGCCATATCTCATCTTCAAAATTTTGGCCATGGTCAGAGACCACTTGTTTCGGAACTCCGAATCGAGCAATCACATGGTTAATGAAAAAGAGAGCTACGGTAGCTGCTATGTTGTTAAACATTGGCATGGCCTTAGCCCATTTAGCAAAATAATCAACTGCCATGATGATATACTTATGGTTACCAGATGATGGTGGTTGACACTCCATAAAGTCTATGGCCCACTTGCACAAGGGACCAGTGGGGATGACAGGATGGAGGGGAGCTGGTGGAGTTCGTGTCTTAGGAGCAAAATGTTGGCAATTGGGGCATTGTTTGACTGCCTCAATGCAATCACCAAAGAGAGAAGGCAAAAAGTACCCAGCGCGCATGATTTTATGGGCAGTGGCCAAACCAGAGAGGTGGCCACCACAAGCACTGCTATGACAGGCATTGAGGACTTGCTCTGCTTCAATGTGCATGAGACAACGATGAAGGAAAGAATATGCACTGTGACGATAAAGGTCATCACCGATAAGAAGGTAGTAAGGGGCCTAGTGTCGGATACGTCGTTGAGCATCATAGTCAAGATGGAGGGTGAAATTTTTGGTTCACAAATAAGTGAGGATGTCCCCATACCAAGGGTCATCAGTGGTAATGGAAAACAAATGTTCATCAAGGAAATTATCATTAAATGGTGAATCTTACGTACCTGTAGGTACTTCGGAAATAAGTTCAGCAAGGGCTAAACCTTTCTTACTTTTTGGTGTGACAAATTCAAGATAGAATTCCTGGAGGATCACAATCCAAGAGGCGCACTTCCCACTGATGAGTTGACGACTCAATAGGAAGGCCATAGGGTTGGAATTAGTCAGAAATTTGGTGAAACGAATGAGGATGTAATGACGAATTTTCTGGACCAAGAACACAATAGATAGTGCTAATTTCTCTTCATGTGAGTAGGATACAGGAGGTCCTACCAAGCTCTTACTAACATAATAGATAACATGTTCAATTCCATTGTCATCTTCCTGAATGAGGACTCTAGTGACCGAGTGCGTAGATGTAGAGATATATAGGATGAAATCCCTATCAAAGTCAGGTGGATGAATCAAGGGGGCGGATGTTAGAGCATGTTTCAGGGAATCGAAAGACTCTTGAGCATAGGTATCCCATAAAAAAGGGATATTAGAGCGAAGGAGTCTAAGGAACCCATGCGCGGTGGTGGCATAGTCAAGTACGAACCAGTGAAGGAAATTAGCTTTGCCTGGAGGCTTTGTAACTGGTGTAAAGTACTAGGGATAGGAAGCTCAAGAATGGCTTGAAATTTTAATGGGTCAAGCGTGATACCATATTTAGACACAATGAAGCCTAGAAGATAGCCGGCAGGTACACAAAAGACACACTTAAGTAGGTTAAGGTGGATATTATACTTGCGGCATTGGAGAAAGATGGTACACAGGTCATGGAGGTGTTGCACCCGATGTTTAGAACGCGCAGTAAGGTCATCTAAATAAGCAAGGATAATATGAGCCAGGTCATGGAAACAGTAATACATAGCCCTTGAAAAGTGGCTCCTGCATTTTGAAGTCCGAACGATATGACTCGATAGGAAAAGGTCCCCCATGGACCACTGAATGTAGTTTTAAATTGATCAGCATGACGAATAACCATTTGATTGTACTCGTAGAAACCATCTATACAGGATAGAACCTCCTGCCCTGCACACTCATCAATGATTTGGTCAATGAAAGGTGTGGGGAAGTTGTCTTTGGGACAAGCTTTGTTCAGATCGCGAAAGTCAGTGCATACACAGATGGTGCCTTGTTTCTTGAGAACGGGAACAAGATTGGACACCCAAGTGGTGTATTCAATGGGGTAGAAAAAACCAGCTTGCTTGAGGTTATCGATTTCAGCTTTGACAACTTCTCATCTAGAAGGATTAATGGGTCTCAACTTTTGATGGACAGGATTGGCATCAAGCCATGTATCGATATGTTGTTCGACAATGGCAGGATTAAGTTCGGGCATTTTTAAATAGGACCAGGAGAAAATATCGCAGAATTATTTGAATAGTTTGGTGTAAGCCTCAACCTCTTCCGAGGTGCAATGGGCACCCAAGGTGATATTTTCTTCTATCCTTGGTTTTTCAGAAATGTTAATTTTAATGGTAGGGGAGATATTGGCTATATTTCCTTCTTTGAAAGCATCAGGTGCAGGAATGGGATTTCTAAACCATTCGATTTCATTGGAAATGAAGTATTTAGTTTCCACAGCATATTGGTCATGGGACTGCTATGGAAGGAAGTATGCACGGTGGTGCATATCATCCCACGGAAAGTCAGGATTGGTCAATGCTTCCATAATTTCTTCATCGGAGTGAAATATGGCGTGACTGGAAGAAGAGAGACCACCTTCCGCAGTAGAGCTACCTGACTTATCACCATGTGAAGAAAGGCTTACATGTGTAATGTCATGGGGGACTACCGAAGAGTAAGCAGATAAATTATCTACCAATGTTGAGCCTGGGGTGATCACTGAAGGGAGGTCAAGTGGATCATCAGGGGAAGTACCCATGGGGGCTTCCACCAAGGATCTTATGGATGACGATAGGTAGAAAATGGTGGCCGAAGGATCTGTCATGTTGACATCAGGAGGAGGGATGTCAACAGCAGTAGGCGTATCCTCTAATGATGCCCCCCTGTGAGCTTTGCATGTCTTACCTGAAGCGGTCACAACGGGAGGTGATTCCTTTTGAGGCAACTAGGGCACTGTTGCAACGCGAGAAGTCATGGAAACCGGTTGAACCGGGGTCAAAGAAAGATAAGGTTTGGGGTGACCAGGCAGGGTAGCGGTTAGAGGATCGAGGTACCAGACGGGTATCCCAAGGGTCAAGTTAGGGAGAGAGAGGGTGGCCATAACAGGTGCGTATAGATTCCTGGTGGGCTAGGAACGGTATTTGACCGAAGGGGTAATGGCCAGGTGGAATGGCTCCGAAATGGTTAAGGCCTGGAGGAACTGTTCCAGGAGGGTAAAGAGGCTCATGAATACTAGCTGAAGGGCCAAGAGAAGGAGGTCCAAAAGGATAAATCGAAGGGCTAGGAGAATGCTGCAGAGGGTTAGGAGGCTGCTGACTAGCTGAGGCGGGCTGCTTGAGGGCAGTCTGGGACGATTGCATCATGCAAACATTTGATGAGTTGGGATCAGAGACAGAAGGAGGAAGACAAGGGAAAGTAGCAATAAGTGAGGAATATTTGTAACCTTTGGGTGAAACACTAGTCAAAGGATCGACGGTTTGCTTGTTGGCCACCGAAGAGATAGTGGACTCAGGGGAGGTCTGAGAGTTTGGTTCGTAATATGTCAACTGGTCAATGGTGACTATCTTTCCATTATGAGGGAAGGACATCTTGTGGTGGACTGTGGAAGGGATAGCAGACATCACATAAGTATAGCTACGACCCAATAGAATGTTGTAATCTAAGGGGGAATCTATGACTTCTACGTCAACGCAAACAGTCTTGCCCGCAAGAGTAATAGGACAATTGTGGAATAAGCCAATGGGCTTGGAGGCGTGGCCATCCCACGCTCGAAGAGTGATCATGGAAGAATCCAACTCAGGGGATCCGAGTTGCTTCCAAACCGAAGTAGAAATCACGTAGGTGGATGCCCCCTCATCAATAATGCACTGGGAAACGTTGACATTCCAGATCTTAACTGGGATTTGGAAGACGACAGAAGTAGGGAGAGTAGGATGTTCTGACCAGTCAACATCAAAGACAATCAATCAATCGTTGGAAGGATCTACATCACCCATGGTACATAGTAGAGATTTTCGTTGTGAAGGGCATAACTGGAGGAGTTCTACCGTAGAAATGGCAGCTTGGGATTGTGCCAAATCATCGACTATGCTATACGAATGGGTGGCTTTTCCAGAAGCATCATTTAGGAACAGTGTTCCCTTAGGGATCTCGGTATGAACCTTTGCCCTAGGCTGAGGGATCTGCAAGGGACCCCTAGGTGTCGAAAGATGTTTTGTAGAGACCGAAGGAGGTAGCTCGGGGACAGACGTAGCAGGAGGCTTGCTGTACTAACGGGACCGAGTCTAAAGAATGATGTCTATGGTTGAAGGCTGATTAGAGTTCATCATGAGGATCTCGTAATCAAGGGTACCAAAAGGAAGAGGTTGGGTAACAGTGTCATAAACAGGAGGTTGGGAAAAAAGAGGAGGTTTGTCGTATCCTAGATACATGCTACCGGGAGCGGAAAAAATGCAGGAGGTGCTGGCCCCCCCTGAGGAAAACCAGAGCCCATTGGAGGTTGAGAAATGATGAAAACAAAAACATGGAACAAAGGAAAAAGAGACCGACAAAGGCAGGTAGATGCAGGATTAACTAATTACAATGTCGAAACAAGGGTAGGGAGGTGCAGGATCAATTTATTTCAATGTTTTTAGAGTATTTGCTTGGCGGTGTTAACCAAGCCCTTCTTCACTTAGGGTGTGTGTGTAAAAGTGTGTAATTTTTAATTTTTAAACCCAGACATTTGTAGAGAAAAATAAAAAGTATGTTGTATAGCTGTAAATAAACCTACAAATGAAAGTATATAGGTCTGCAAAAACAGAAAATAAACAGCTAATAATGCAATAATCTAAACCCAAGGAGGCGGGTCTCTCAACAACTAGTCTACAGCTAAGTAAAAAACTAATCAAAACACACCAAAAAATCTAATAGATCTAAGGTCAAGAGGGATAGGGATCTAAAAGACAAAATCTGCTGGAAAGTGGTGCAAAAAAAATCAACAAATGAGAGGAACAATTTCTGTAAAAAAGGTGGTGAAAGGTTATCTCCTGAAGGGAAACAGAGTGAACCCTAGAGGAAAACCCAAAAAAATCTAGATGAGCTGATTTGAATGGATAAAAATCCAATCTAAAGTGGATCTGAAGGTGAGGTATCAGATCTGAAAAAATGGCTGAAGACTCTGAAATTTCAGACAACCTGCAACAGCAAAAACTCTTCCACAAAAAGTGGAGGGTACTGAGGCCCTAGGGGGCTAGGTTCCCTCTTAGTTGAGTGAAACAGAACAAGTACAGGTCCAAAATGGGCAGAGACAGAGGTCAGAAAACCCTGAACAGAGAATCATACAAACCCATAAAACTTTCAGAAAAATCCCTGCAAAAAGTCCAGGTCGCAGTTTCTGACCTGTTTTCAGCAGAGGTCGCAGTTTTTGGGCTGTAAATTGCACCCTGAAGGTCCAGGTCACAGGTTTTGGGCCAAAAAGTGCAACTTACACTTCTGGCACTCTTGGCGGCATGTTTCAGAAAAATTTTCCGTCTCAACTACGGCTGATGTCTGTCACCTGCGAAATAGGTCCGAAAACACATAGAAGTTAGAATTTTTATCGTTTTAGGGTTTTATAGGTTAAAAACAATATCAAGAAAAGAAAAAACAAGGGGCTGAAGAGAAATCCTAGGGTTTGAAGCAGCTGGATATGTAAGGATCAGAAAAACAATAGTGATCATAATCGTAAACCCGTGTGGAGTCACCAGTTGTTAATATGAATCTTAATTACAAGCGTACGAAAAAAGACCACTTTATTTGCGCATAAAAAACAGCCCTAACAGGAGAAATGATTGCTAATATCTTTAGATCTATAGTTAGGTGATCAAGATAAATGCTGCAAAAATCTAGATCTATGCATTAGAAGACATTAAACAGTAGAAAAAACGAGATTTACTCTATGCATCCAATAGAAAAGACAAGAATATATCGAATGAATTTTGGATTAATGGCACCTGGGAGGAAAACACAAGAGGGTTTTCCCCATTCTCCTCAATGGGGTGGGTTCCTGTAAGTCCTCAGCACTTCAGATCTAAAACTCTTCTCTCTTGATGGTGTAGAAAACCCAGACAAAAATGGTAGCAAAATATGACTATGATGGTGGATCAATAGTCAGACCAAAAGTTTAGATCCAGAATGATCTTTAGGCAACAAAAAGTGGTAAATGAATGGAAAAAACCTTCTATTTATAACAAAATATTGATTTAGTCTAGGTATTGGTGCATAATTAAAATATTATTAACCAAATCAAGATCCAACTTTTGTGGAATATTTTATTATATTTGTTGGAGGGAAAAGGAATTTGAATTGGGTCAAATCCCTTTATTTGTAAATAATAAATAAATAAATTATTATTTATCATTTTAAGGATGTGGTTGAATAATAATCAAATAAATAATGATTTATTTAATTATTTAAGGGTGAATTAGTCATATTTAACAAATAATATTATTTAAATAAGGTTTAAATAATCATTCTGAGAAAATAATAAGATAAATAATGATTTATCTAATTAATTTCCTTGTTTTGGGTTAAATATAACCAGGAATATTAATTAAACTATTGTTTAACTAATTATTCCTTGAGGAAAATAAAAAAAATGTATATTTATTTAATGTTTCCTCATGGGGTTTCCTGTTTAGCCCAGAAACAACTTAATAAAGGTGGTTTACTAAGTTATTTTCATAATGAAAGCAATTTTACTTAAGGTAAAATTGGTCTTACATGGTTTACTTGGATCCATCTAATAACAATAAGTTAGATGACCAAAAAATGGTGTAACGCTAATAAAAGAGGATTTTGTAGAAACTGAACCATATCTATAAAATGTATTGTACTAAAATGGATTATACCTTTGTTAGTGGTAATGTATTCTATCAAAATAGATTGTTCCTTCCTCAAGATTAAGTTAAAAAAATAATCATCAACAAAAATAATCGTGTGCATTTTATTGTAGAAAATTCAATTTACATACCTTCTACAAAGAAAATTCCTCAACAAAAAAATTACCATACACATCTTTTCTTAAAAAAAAAACATTTCCTACTATACACAACTCAATTTACTATATGCACATGGAAATGATCCACCAAGTTCATCAATTTATAATATGCACATGGGAATGAGAATGACAATATCTATAATGATAATGTCAAGAAAGGATTTTATATGTTTACCCAATGAAGTTTTGTATATATATTACCTTTGAGGTGATGATATATATGCTATTTGTTACATTTTTTACGTTGCATCTTGTGTGGGAACAATATCGATCAATCATTCTTTTTGCAATAACAATAAAAAAATTCAGCTACTGAAAGGGATTATTTTTTAAATCATTATTTTTGGAATAACAATAAAAAACTTTAGTTAGTGAAAGGGATGCTTTTGTCATCCTTTCGAAGAGCATATGCTAAGCCATAGTTGGATCAAAATAGCCTTATCCAGATGAAGTTAGGGTAAGTAAAATATATTTTGAGATTAATTTTAATTTTTTGTAATATTTTCTTAATCCAAATAGATGACATGAACATTGAATGGTTGGGGTCTAAAATTTGTTGTTTCAGTTACCTTTTCTTTGGGTCAAAGATATTTCTCTGAAATAGGAATAGAGAAAATAATAATAATGCACTTAAATTGTGATTACCTAATGAAGTTTATAGGATTTTATATGTTTACCCAATGAATTTTTGTATATATAATACCTTTGAAGTGATGAAATATATGCTATTTGTTACATTTTTTACGTCGCATCCTGTGTGGGAACAATATCGGTCAATCATTCTTTTTGCAATAACAATAAAAAAATTCAGCGACTGAAAGGGACTATTTTTTCAATCATTATTTTTGGAATAACAATAAAAAACTTCAGTTAGTGAAAGTGATGCTTTTGTCATCCTTTCAAAGAGAATATGCTAAGCCATAGTTGCATCAAAATAGCCTTATCCAAATGAAGTTAGGGTAAGTACAATATATTTGGAGCTTACTTTTAATTTTTTGTAATATTTTCTTAATCCAAATAGATGAGATGAACATTGAATGGTTGGGGTCTAAAATTTGTTGTTTTAGTTACTCTTTCTTTTGGTCAAGTATATTTCTATCAAATAGGAATAGAAAAAATAATAATAGCAATGCACTTAAATTTTTGTAGCATTGCTTGATCTCTACTCCTCAAAATAGAGTATGACCATAATTATTTTTCACCTAATCAAATATAGCATTTCAAATTATGTAATGCATTTGTTGTAGCTTTAAAATTTATCATGGCATATCTTATTGAATATTTGTATGTTGCTAGATGACCCCTGTTTCTAAAAAAAGAAATAGGAAGAGAAAAAATGGCTTATTACAATGGGAAGATTCCTACCGATTTCTTGGGAAAAGATGTACAAGTTAATCTCTTGGCGCTACAAATCATTTTTTTTAAATGTGTATGGACTTATGGAAATTTGGTTCCTATTGTACAAGTTGATTTAGTTTACTAATAAATATCAACATTCCCTAATTATTCCATGTACTTTTAGTTATGGAAAGGTATTTTGCAAACAAGACAATTCAAATAGATAATGTTACCTCAAAGCCAATTTTATTCTCACGTAGCTTTTTAACTAATTTTGTAGCTTATTTTTAAGAGGCTTTGAAATGTCTGTTTAAAGTGGTAATGATTTTCTTTGATGTTTTTATTTGAAACAATTGTCTTTCATATGAAGAATGTCATTGTTAGGAAAAAATAATGAGACATTATTTTCCATTGTAACATGCAACTTTAAGATGCAATGAGGAGAGATACTTGAAATGAAAGAAACTAGGTTATGAGGCATACATTAGTAAAACATTATCCAATTCATCCTCGGTGACAAGCGATGAGGGGATTTCCATGGAAAAAAATGAATGGAAATATTACGTACTAAAATATAGCTTAGAAGAGATATTATTACAAATTCTCTTACACATTGATCCTTGTCAATATAAAATGTCATATTTGGAGTACATGAATCACTGGAATTCGTTGAGCCAATAGAAACTAGAGTTTACACTAAGAAACATTTAACATGCATTCAAACTCACTTATTTGGAGAATGATATGATATATGATAGATATATAACATATAATATGCAAAGAAATAGAGGAATAATTTGATTTTGGACATTAAGTCTCAGAGTTTTATCCACTCAATTGACAAATGAACAAATATATAATCGTTCTGTATTGAAATTCTCTACTCTTAACTATGTATTTGAGCCTCAAACTTTCCAAACCTTATTAATTTCACTTTTTTGAGTGAAAATTTATTTTAAGATGAACATTCTCACTTACCTATCAAAATTGAAATTATGTACAATATTATGCCAACTGCATTGTCAATGTAACACCCTCCTCCCACATCTACCCAAGTAACCGACCAACCAGGGTAAACATTCGAAGATAGGCTAATATGATATCATTCAACCTCCTAGGTGACCTTAATGAAGTGAAATCGATGGAAACACATCAAAAATACCTTTCACATCAGCAAAAACACTCCCAAAAGCCATCCCAACCACTCAGGTATCCTTTCCCTGGGTCCCACTGAGTTTTTAACCCACTTAAGATCTGTACACATGAACAAGCCTACATTTTTGTGTTTGGTAGGATCCGGATGCATCCACAAGCATATATGCATGCATCAAGGGACTATTTCCAACAGACCTGTGCCAGTGTTCATGGGATTTAAGGCACTTTTCAAGTCAAGAATTCTATCCACTGCCCAAAACTTGTTGTAACTTCCAGAATCCATTAAACACATGAGGAAAAGACTGATAAACCAAAAACTAACTCCAGAGCTAGGCATGACCATCCCCAACTGGTATTTCCATTATGTCAAACACTTTGCATGAATAAATTCTACATGCTTAAATAACATATCTAAACATAAGGGTATCATACTTATCTAAGAATCACTTAGAAGAATTGTTATATTACATAATTAGTTGTGTTACCATCTACTTAAACATAGATATATTTTTCATTAATTTACAAGTAAAAATATGGAAAGATCTATACATCATCACAGATATAATAAATTCTTATAACTAGCATAATAACAACATAAATCCAAGGAGACAATATACATAGAGTCCACATATAAACTAGTACATTTTCTCATCAAATACCAAGGAAATGAACCTCTCATTAATGAATATAAAAACGAATATGGGACTACCACATTATACCCAACCATAGGTTGGCTAAGCCAAATATCTCTTCAGACAATCATCCTCTTGACATATTCGAAGCATGAATATGAGACTCAAACTGAAAGAACCAACCAGGGAATCCTAGGGATAAAACACCTCACCCTCATCTATAGAATTCATGATTTACCATAATCCACACCAGATCACTAAGAAAAATAATTAAACATGTCATACATGCTTTACCATGATATCCACCTGATCACTAAGACAAAACAAGCATAGATGCCATCATATTTCTCCACCTACACCGAGAATAATTTTCCTTTCTCCTAGTCTCCTAGGATTTACCACAATCCACAATCTGACCCAGGGATTTCTAAGCCCTAGACCAAGGCATACTCTCCAAGATTTATCGTATATCCCAACCCATGATTCCTATGCATGATGGAGAGAAAAACACATATAGGCTTTACCGTATATTCTGTCATTCATTGGTCGAGGATTCCTAAGCCCACCGATGCAACACACTATCTAGATTTATCGCAAAGCAGAGTTTGGTTCAAGGGTTACTAGGCCATGTGTTATATAATTTCGGAGATCCACCTCACTTAGCTTTGAATCCATATGACAATCCAGCTTAACTAAAACATGAGAACTCCACCACACCGTGGCTATCCCTAAATGACAAGGCTTGGTTGAAACCACTGTCACACCTGGAAAAACCCATGTCATGATAGAAAAGAACCACATGCAATATCATGCATGCTAGATATAACAAGGAAATAACACATGAAAATCGATACATGCAAAGAATCCTACTGTAGTTGCTTGATCCTGCTCTCCCTTGCTTTCTCCTTCCTTCTTCTTGCCTTCTTTTCCTTTCTTCATCCAATGGGAAAGTGCCCTAAGAAAAATCTAAGTATCCAAGAGTATGAGAGAGAGAGAATAGAATAATAGCCCTAAGTGTGAGAAAAATATTTTCAAGTGATCCTCAGGATCCTTTTTATCAATGAGGCCTCTAATTTCTTCATTTTCCATTATTTTCCTTCATTTTCCTCCTCACATGCAACATGTGACCTTTCACCTCCCTTTTCTCCTACTCTTGATTATTTTCATAAATAAAATGCCAATTAATGCATCATGCCTTTCGAAAGACTTTTACATTTCCTTTTCCCATTTCCTAGAGGCATAATAACCAAAATGAACACTTGCTAGGATGTTTTTCCCAACATTAAACTTCAAATATGTGTCCCATCAACCATGGTTATTAATTTTTCCTTTATTATCTTTTGTTACATGGAATTTTGACGAGGGTATTTACAGAACCCTCCCCCTTGGGGGAACACCATCCTCTATATTCGATGACGCCTACAAGCAGTAAAATTGCAAAAAAAAAACATACTTCCTATGGAGCTTTATAACATAGATCATTGCAATATTTATAATGATGACTACTGAAACATGAAAATCATACAGTTTACTGGAGCTTTATAACACAACTCATTACGATATTTACAAAAATATACAAATATACACATATAGACTTTTGCTAAACTAAAAATATAAGGATACGATGCTTCTATTAGCAATAATGGAATCCAGAGGCTCACACCTCCACCCTGAAAGTAATACCAAGATTCACATCCTTCTCAAGAAGTATATAATCCACTGCGAAAGTGAAAGTTTCATCCAATGTCCAATGCTACAATCCTGCACCACTTTTCCTCTTAGTGAATAGTTACCATCTCATTGTTTTAGGGTACACTCCCAATGTGCATATGATTCCATCTGGAAATGCTAATGACTAGAAAAAATCTATCCCCAGCCTTCCCTTCTCTCCTACATAGTCCCTCGGGCAATCCGGTCATCCCCTTCCGTGTAGTCACTCAACTTCCAAGTTCCCCGACATCCCATATCTTCATCAATCCATCCCTTTGAAAGGATTCCTCAAATGAGAAGATATAAAAACTAAGTCATATACCTGCCTCAACCATAATATTGGTCATAGCATGCTCATGGAAATCATTGGACACTATTGGTTATGAGTGTCCACAATGTCTCTTCTCCTGAAGTGATTTAGCAGTGTACTACTTCCTGTTTCAATTCCTTTTGTTGTTACTGCTAATTTTTTCAATCGGTTCCCACCACCCAATAATACATTTTCATGCTTTTCTGTACTGAGAACATAATCACATCAGAATAAAAAAAAATTGAAATAAAACTAAAATCATATCTCATTGGTAGCTTGTCAATAAGGTACACTTTGAATTTTGTTCACTTCCTATCACAACAAGTCAAACAATCTATTTGATCAAACTGTCATGTATAAACATTTGACATATGGTTAACTCAAAAAAAAACCATCATAGGTCAAAATAAGGAATCACACGCAATAATCATAAACCATAATCATAAATAACATGTAACCATCATAATTCAGAATTATATAGCACATGCATAACAGGATTGAAACAAAATATTGATACTTATCCTTCATCAATTCTTACTTCTACTTTGTTCTTTTCTAAACACACTAGATTAGTTGTCACACCTACAAAGCACCCAATGGCTTTGCTTCTCTTCACTCACGTACACATGCACATAGTGTACAACACAAACATTCACATAAGGTGTACAACACCACACAATACCTACACCCACACTCGATGTACAAAAAAACATATTACATACTCATACATCTGGTGTACAACACAACACATACACCTACACCCGATGTACAATACAACACAATACATATGCTTACACCGGAATAAAACACATACACCTACACCTAGTGTAAAATACAACACAATAGATATACATATATAGAGTACAACACAATGATTACACATGTCACAATACCATGACTACACCATGCACATACATAGTACCGCATGCCCACAACATAGCATTTACGACATGCACACAATACCACATGTATACCAGTACCATATGCACAACATGTACATAATACCACATGTACATAACAATAACTACACAATGTTTGCACAACATCACATGTACATGACACCACCTGCACAACATGTACATAACGTCAAATGTACATTGCACCACCTATACAATGTGTACATAATACCACATGTACAGAACACCACATGCATGACATGTATGCAACAACAAATGTACACAATGCCACATGCACGACATGTACACAACACCACCTGCACACAACACCACATGTACAACATGTACACAACACCACATCTACAATCATGCACCCAAAACCATATGTACATAAAACCATATGAAAAAAATGCACACAAAACCATATATACATAACATTGAATATAAAACATGTACATAGCACCATACATACACAACACCTCATATCCAACATGATCACAACACCATATGCACACAACATGTAATATTCCAAATTAGGAAAAACAGGAATATAGCACATAAACTTGAAAATGTAGTAAAATATCAACACATGAATAGGAGAAGTTCATACAGCCATCTTATTTCATATTATATAAGAGAAATGAGTACAATATCTTGAGGGAAAATACACTCAAGCTAGGCAAAACAAGCCTCAAATGACCTAGTACATAAAATATGAAATGTTGCTGCTACATAAAATGTCAAAGGACATATGAATGCGCAGTCCCATGGAGAATAGCTGCAGGGTAAAACTAAAAATATAATTGATTTCTGATATAATGCTTAGAAAATGTCGGGACCAAAGATCTAGGCTTTCTAGTATCAATCTAAGACAACCCAGAAGGGGTTTCCGGAAATACACCATATGAAAGTTGCTGCCCTAGGGCTGAATAACACACTACAACTAGGTAACTAATGAGGTGTATGATCTGATATAAATATGGTTGATACTCCTCTAGTAGATCTTCCAGATTAAGGGATGCTCCCCTCATTGGAAAACAAGCTCACAAACTTGGGCACGAAGCTCTCCACTGCAACTGCCGTACAAAATAATGCAGTTTCTGAAGGAGATTGTGCTACTAAATATGGATGAAGCTTGGTGTGATGCTAAATGGTGGAAATGAAGCTCAAGGAACCTACCAATAGGTCTCTCGGATGAAGGGATGCTCCCCTCACTGGAAAATAGGCTCACAAACTTGGGTACTTGACCCTCCACTGCAAAAACCCTGCAAAATAACGCATTCCTGAAGGAGACTGCACTGTGGTAGATGGCTGAACCTTATTCTAGTGCCGAATGGTGGAATGAAGCTTAAATGAACCTCTCCTAAGTGGGCACTCAAATCCCCCCAACGATGAGGTTGGGATTTCTGCTCGAAAACACCCTTGTGCTAAACAACACAGTAGACTCCGCTAAACAACTAAAGCGTGCAGAAAGTCATAAAATACCAATACATAAACAATAATCAAGATGCCTTCTATGCATGTCATCCCCTTCCTTGTATGATTGGATAACTTCCTCACCCCTGTTCGTACTCATTAAAGATGCTACTCTCATGCATAAACTCCTCCATCATAACTTTGTTGTCCTCTTATAACTCTCCACTACCTCTGTGACAACGATGTTGATTTGGTCAAACTTGACCCCATCCACATGCTTTAGCCCCTATTCACACCCAAGAGTTTTTTATTTAGTTGATGCAATGATCCAAATTCATATTATAAGTGGTTTTCTTTCTACTAAAGATATTTATGGGCCTCTCTACCCTCTCATTCATCTATCTAAATGAAAAAAGAAAAAAATTAATATTCCAACTTGCTGAAAGATAATTAGGAATATTACATTCCTCCCCTCCCAAACGTTGCTTGTCCTCAAGAAACTTAAATGATGGATGTTGCCAAATATCCTCTCCTTCCGCTGTGGCGTCCTCATCCGATAAATTCCTCCACTGAATCAAATGTTCTTCAATCAACCTACCCCTTAGCTGCCCCTCCCAAGTGTCCAAGTTAGCCTTTGGTGATAAAACCAAATGGATCACATCATTAGGAAGTGGGAGATCCATGATGTAAACTACATGCTTTTTGATGCCCTCATTGAGGCATGGGACATGAAAAATGTTGGATCTCTCATTCCCAATGAGAAGCTCCAACCCATATTCCACTCCTTGAACAAGATGGATCACCCTGTGTGGCCCATAGAAAATCTTTTCAATCTCCTTATTCTGCAATATAAATGGCATGTGTGGCTGAAAATGGAGATAGACCCAAGGGTCCACCCTATGATCTCTCTCTTCCCATTCATGATCTATGTAGAACTCCTGTTGATCTCGGGTTGTAGCAATGTTGTCCTCACAAGATTGAAATACATCCTGACCCTTTAGGATCCAATATTTGGTTTTAAGAACCTTACTTACCCCAACCATTATAACAACAATGACTAAAACATCATAAACATATGGAATAAAAAATAGAGGCGTACTGATGGCCATATAAAATTTTGGATGGTGACAATGGTTCCTCAAGTGGAACCAGTGTAGTTCTGCTCCTTGTTGCCCCAGAACACATTGTAGTAAGTAGCTTCCCAGGAAATTTCTTTCTATATCTATCTTCTCATTAGCCTAGTGGTAGTAACTGATGTTTGGTGTCAACTGAGTACACCCTAAACAATACAACATCTGTCCAAAATCCTCTAGGAAATGGCCAACCCCATCACTGACTGTGGTCCCAAGAATACCATGAGGTCCAAAGAGAGGCCTTCCCTCTTGTGGAACAAGGCACTATAAATGAATGGAAAAGGAATGCAAATACTTTGTTAATTGATAAATAATTTCAAAGACACAACCCTTACCATGTACTTTTGGCAAGATGGTGATGAGGTCCATAGATGAGCTCTCCCATATCTCTCTCAGAAAAGTAGGTGGCTATGAGAACCTTGCAGGATGATTTATTCCCTCCTAATTCATCAAGAAAACTACACATATCCTAATATGTTAGAACACATCCTCCTTGAGACACTCCCATGAGAATATCTCCCAAATGGCCTGATATTTCCTAATGAAGTCTTGGTGACTGGAAAGGAGTGAATATTTTGTTGCATGTAGAACCCTCTCCTTGAGCTTAGAACCTATAGTCAATAAGATATGAATCCTGGTAATAGATGACTCCATTCATCACTCTATACCTCTCATCAACCACCTGCCCCTCAAGCACTTCACATGTGAAGTGGTTCTTGGAATACTCCACCAATAGCTGGGACTCCCAATATGGATCCCTCCTCATCAATGACAGTGTTGATGACCTCTATGATAAGGCACCTGTCACCTCCTTGCTTCCATTTTTTTCATGCTCAATGCCATTTCCACATGCCAGAATTCTACTATCCCACTTTTCTTTCCTCCCTTGTAGTTGTTTTTGCTCAAGAAAATATTGAAGTTCATGGTGGTCAATCTTCACTTGGAAACTATTTCCAATCCAAAACCTCCTGAGTTTGGCCAATGAATGTATGAATACTAGAAACACTCTACCATATATGGAATACTCCTTTCGATGTGGGAGTATATTCTGACTCTCAAAGGCTACAGAATAGCCCTCATGCACCATACTTGTGCCATCACCCACTCTTGAAACATCATCTTTAATTGCAAAAGGCTTGGTGAAAGTTGGTAATACCGATACCAAAAATATATTCATCTCCTCCTTGAGCAAATGAAAGGTCCTTTTCGTTGTGCTAGTCCCATACAAGGCTCTCATCTTAGCTAGATATGTCAGTGGTGTCCCTTGTTGTGGGAACTCTTTAACCAACTTCCAATTCCACGGGCCTCCTTGGTGGAATGCCTCCAAATAATAAAACATCATGGTCTAGATTAAAATGCATATTTGAGTGGACTGAGTTGTCCTAGCTTCTTTTGTGCAAATCAGTCTCCATATTATGTGTGGAGGCTTCATGAAGTGGATAGGTTTGCATGCCCTTGTTCATTTGATGATTACAACTCTTCTTATCTATCCATGCCATTTGTAAGGCCTCCCAATCTGTAGTGACCTTCCCCAGTGTAATCAACCACTACACACCCAATATCACATTGGTGCTAGGGGTCTTGACCCAAAGAAGTGATCTATCAAGGTGTATGTCCCCAAAGTTATAGTCAATGCCAGAAAACACTTCACCCATTGCTTAGTCCCGGGGACCACAACTGAGAATCCTTCAAAATCACTGGTGGGTATGTCTCCCCTTTGTAGTAGTTGGGAATCAATAAAATTGTGGGTAGTTCCATTTTCTATCAATACCGCTATATGATGCTCCTCGATTGTGCCTCGATCTCCCAATGTTAGATTCTTTGGAACTCCTCGCAAGGATGCAAGGGCTCCTCTACTTGGAGAAATTGCTCCATTTATACCTCCATGAAGTGCTGGATATCCTCCTAGTGCTACACTACTGGTATCTCCTTCCATCTCTTCTTCTTCCTCATCATCACTATCGAAGAATACCTCATCATCACTAAGAGATCCTTTGTCTTGGTTATCTCTTGACGGAGGAACCTTCATAGCTTCCCCTTTTGACTGAGAGGAAAACTCTTGCTGAAGGGGGGCTCTTGCCCTTGGAAAAGTATTTTGCAAGTCTCTAGCCCTCTCAATAGCATCCTGGAGCATAGTTGGTCTTGTTGATTCTACCAACTTATGGAGAGGCTCTGTTAATCCATCAATAAACATATGTACTCTTATAACTGTGTATATATCTGGAATCATGGCTGAAAGTTTCAAACATTCAGAGATATAAGTCTCTAAATCTTCTGACTACTTGAGCTTAGATAGCCCAACAAATGACCTTCTGTCTCTCTTCGTTCAAATATTTCCACCAACCTTTGGGTAAATTTTGCATAAGAAGTTATACAGGCATGCTCCAATGTAGATAGGCCATGAAACCACCACTCATGTGCTTCTCCTTAAAGTTCCAACGTTGCTATCTTAATGGCCTCCATCTCTGAAACTCGGTTCAGCTGGAAATATATGTCTAATTTCTCTACCCAAGCCTTGGCTATGCACTTGGGTGACCCATCAAAAGCAGGTAGAAAGGATCTACCCAAAGTATGTTGCAGACCATTGTTCTACATGTACCCTCTACCTCTATTGTGATTATTGGGTCTTCTATTATCCTTGATCTGACATAACCCTTGGAAGTTTAGATGCTCTTTGAAGCTTTGAGATTGAGATTCATATTATAGGAGATAATCATCAAGAGTCTCCTCCTTTTGCATTCCTCCTAGTTAATTTCCTATTCCTAGGAATGTAGGCATGGTGGAGTGTTGTGTAACTGGTTGTAATGCTGATTGCTCACACCAATAATGTGAGGTGCCGGAACTGTCTCCATGTTGAAACATTCTGGGGTCTCTTTATGTCTTTGCATCCTCATCTCCTTGATTTCTCTAGAAATATCTTGCATATTTTGGAGAATAATTTTTGGAAACTCTCTTCCATCCATTGCTCCAGATTTATAGATGTAGTGCTCCACAGGCTGAGCCAAGATTATGCTCTAATACCACTGTAATATTCCAAATTAGGAAAAACAAGAATATACCACATAAACTTGAAATTGTAGTAAAATATCAACACATCAATAGGATCATATCATAGATGCATCTTATTTCATATTATAGTAGAGAAATGAGTACAAGGTCTTGAGGGAAAAGACACTTAAGTTAGGCAAAACAAGCCTCAAATGAACCAATACATAAAATATGAAATGTTGTTGCTACATAAAATGTTGGAGGACATATGACTGTGCACTCATGTGGAGAATAATTTTAGGGTAAAACTGAAAATACAAATTATTGCTGATATAATGCTTAGAAAATGTCGGGATCAAAGATCTAGGCTTTCAAACACCAATCCAAGACAACCTAGAAGGGGTTTCCGGAAATACACCATATGAATGTTGCATCCTTAGGGATGAATAATGCACTACAAAATAGGTAACTAATAGGAGGCTTATGATCATATATAAATATGGCTAATACTCCTCCAATAGATCCTCTAGATGAAGGGTTTATCCCCTCACTGGAAAACAAACTGACAAACTTGGGCACTAAGCCCTCCACTGCAATTTCCCTGCAAAATAACGCAATTTCTAAAGGATACTTCACTGATGAAGATGTATGAAGCTTGGAATGATGAAGGATGGTGGAAATTAAGCTCAAGGAACCTCCCAATAGGTCTCCTGGATGAAGGGATGCTCCCCTCATTGGAAAATAGGCTCACAAACTTGGGTACTTGAGCCTCGAGTGGAACTACCCTGCAAAATAACACAATTCCCTAAGGAGGCTGTGCTGTGGTATATGGATGAAGCTTGGCATGGCGTTGGATGGTGGAATTAAGCTCAAATGAACCTCTCCTGAGTGGCCACTCGAATTCCCCCGAGGATGAGGGTGGGATTTCTGCTCGGAAACACCCTTGTGCTAAACAGCACAGCAAACTCCCCAAAACAGTTGATGCGTGCAGAAAGTCATAAAATTCCAAGACATAAAAAATAATCAGAATTCCTTCTATGGATACCATCCCCTTCCTTATATGCTTGGCGAGCTTCCTCAACCCTGGTCCCACTCATTAAAGATGTTACTCTCATGCATACACTTCTCCATCATAATTGCGTTGTCCTCCCATAACTCTCCACTACCTCCATGACAACGCTGCTGATTTGGTCAAACTTGACCCCATCAACATGCTTTAGCCGCTATTCACACCCAAGGGTGTTTTATTCAGCTGATACAATGATCCACATTCATATTAGAAGTGGTTTTATTTCTACTAAAGAGCTTTATGGTTCTCTCTACCCTCTTATTCGTCTATCTAAATGACAAAAGAAAAAATTAATATTCCAACTAGCTGAAAGCTAATTAGGAATATTACACAGCATTGCATATTAAACATGTACACAGTAGGATATGTACACATCACCACATATCCCACATGTGCATAGAACCATCTATACCTAGCACTGCATATGGAATATACACACAACACCGTATATACAACAAGCATACAACATCATATGTACACAATACTACATATGTTACATGTACACATCACCATAGGTATAGTCACTGAATATGAAACATGTGCAACATATACACAAAAATAGTACTACAAATCCATAGAACACACACTGACTTCACAAAAAAACCTTGCTTATAGTGTCTATCCACTATCTATGCTTAGCCTACAGTGTCATAGATCACACTACTTTCACTTTGTTGATATACCCCTCATGATTACCTATCAATAACATAAAAATAGCCATAGTAAAAGGATATAAATTCATGTCCACATAATATTTTCCTTGTACATATTTTAGGGATACTCTTCCCACTTTATTCCCCATAATACTATGTATCTCTTCATGCCATTCACCCAGATGAGCAATCATTCCTCCATAAGAATGTTCTGTAATAACCCTGTCACACAATGACATAGATAGATACATAGATATATAATCATTAACCAAAAAAATTCATTATCCTATGAGGAAACCGCATACATACACATATATATACATATAAAAATTTAGCGTAAAACAATCAGGATCCATGATGACCCTGTCAGACACCACATACATACATACATCGATGTATACATATAAACACTGGTGTAATCATGATCACATCATAATTACCAGATAGCATAAGGTCTAGGATAAGATAACTTCCTTCATTCGTGCACAACATCCACAACATTGAGAACAAGAGAGTTCCCAACATAGCCAAGGCATCTAACATTTCATATCCATTTCTTTACCTTTTTTGTTGCCTTTCCCATGTTTGTATTGCCACCGTTCATTTACCACAATTGACCCAAGAAATCCAACTAATTACCATATTCTTACCTTTCGTTGTGCTTACTCATGCACCGAGCTTCATTCATGTCTTACATTACCTGTTGGGTACCACACATCTCTCCTCAAGCTCCATCAACTTTCCTTTTTCCCAGAAAATTCCCTAGACTCCCAAAATATAAAATGAAAGAACAAGAGCAAGCAAGAAGAAGAACATGGAAAACCACAAGAAATATGACACTACAACAAAGTGGTATGGCCATACACTAGACATAAACAAAGCCACAAATCAAGTACAAAAAACCACAAAAGATGAAAAGCACAAGACTAGAGCCAAACTCCATCACTCAATTCCCCATAGTTCCCAATACTTCCAAAGGAAAGATTAGCCCGAGCATTCTTCAAGATTTCATGGAAATCTATTTCCATGAAATCCCCTCCATCATACTACCATAAACAGATAATTGTTAGTGCATAAATAAATATAACAATATATCAGTTATCTTACCTTGTTGTTCCAAGTGGACTACCTCGTAACTGAACATGTACAACTCTCAAGGAACTCCAATTCCTTGATGAATCCATCCATAGATCAAAATCAGGTGGTATACTTGTCAAATACATGTTTACGAATATAACATATATCCACATAATGTCATACAAATTCAATTTTAAGAAGAATTCTGTATGCAGAGCACTCATTCATTTGGAATTAGGGTTTCCAAAAATACCTAAAAGAATTCTTTCCTAATTCCTTTCTTTTACCATTTACCTTGCTACAATTGAGTCCTACTATATGTTATCACATCACTCAATTGTGAGTCTTATAAACACATAAAATATTACCTTGTCATGTTAATACCAAGCATGTTTCCCTGCAACTGTTCATACATGCCAATTACATGTTCCAAATATAAATACATCATATCTATCACAACAAGAAAAAAGGACATTGGTGAGGGTCATGCCTGTGACAAACCTTTAAGGTCCGTCAACAATGTTGCATGTGGTGACGGCCGTCCTTAAAAAAAGGTTATTGTAAGCGTATATAGTGATGATCCTTTAAGTTTTTTCATCAAAGCCATTTTTAATGACACTTTTGGTGAGGGTCGTTAAAGGCCCATCACTAATTCTCTCTTTGGTGACACTTATAGTGACGATATTTTATTAACCCTCACCAATTCTCTTTTGATTAGTTTTGGTGACGATCAAAAAAATTTCGTCATCATTGATCATTCCAATGAGTTTTGGATAATGTTATCTACCTGTTACTATATTGTTTGTGAAAATATAATGATTTAAGACCATTATTTTGGAGTCTTTTTCATTAGGTGTCCAAGGCCATAATGGTTAGAGTCAGACAATTTTTTAAGAAGTAGTTAGTGTGTATCATTTCCCTGAAGTAATGAGAATATAGTTTTCCTATGAGTTAACACATCATTAATATCTATTATGTTTATTATCTAGTAAATTCACTATAGATAAATTTTCACTACTGTGTAAGAAATATATTATTTAATAGATAATCAAGCTTTGTAAATTCTATTAATGAGATATACCTAACACTGCTCAACAATCTTGGCATGCCTCAAATTAATGCTTTGGCACACACTAACATTTATTAGCACCTCTTATGTTTTGGAACATCTTTGTGCCTAGAACATCTTTCCATTACTTGAACACCAAAGAACATGTTGGCATGCCCTAGCATAGCATAGTAGCCTCCCATCCTATGTTGGCATGTCTTTAGTCCCTAAAATGCCCTAGAACACCTTGGATGCATGCATTGGCATACATTAACAATTGGCACACATTGGAACTTGGCATGTGTTGGTACCTATTATTAATGTGCTTCGCATGCCCCCTTTTCGAAAGATAATGTCCTAACTTATTAACACTATTATGTGTTCATTTACTTGCATTTTGGCTTGGTTTTTCCTTTTATTACCTTGACACTCCTTGACACATATTGGCATACCCTGGCACCCTGCATATCCTAGAATGCCTTAAAACCTGACATTTCTTGGCATACCTTGGCTCTATTTGGCACATATTATTAGACACTGGAACTCCTTATCACACTCTGGAACTTCTTGGAATGCCTTGATATTCCCTAGCATGCCTTACCAGTGCGTAGCATACAATGTCACTCCCTCCTTCGCATGATAGCTATTACTCATTAACACTATTCCCAGGCACACACCTGTCATATTCATTCACTTCCATGAATTTTTTCCTAGTTCTCCATTAATGTGTTGTCCAAGTACTCCCTGATACTCCTCAACATGAATTATCACTCTCTAATACACCTTAGCACTCTTGGACATGCCCTGCCACTTCATAGCATGCATAGCACTCTGTGAAACATAGTGGAGCTTGGAATGTGTTGGAGCTTGGAAAGTATTATCATGTCTAGAATGCATTGATATGCCTTGGTATGATTTGGCATGGTTTAATATTAAATTTATTTGAGATAAATTATCGGAAAGTAGATGAGAAGAATCAGAGGAAGGTTTAGCACTTAAAATGCACTAAGACTTGGCATTTGGAACCTATTGGCGCCTAGTGTTTGTGTGCCTAGCATGCCCCTCTTGGAAAAGGTAAATTTATGACTTATTAATCCTATTATGTGTTCGTTTCCTTGTATTTTAACTTTTTTCTCCCTTTTTTTTCCTTGACAGTCCCTGGCATCCATTGTCACACCCTTGCACATCTTGACATGCCTTAGCACTTCACACATATTAGCATGTTTGACATGCCTTCGCACTATCTGAGACATGTTATCATTCTCTAGAATTCCTTGGAACTCATGCCCTCATGATTAGCCTTACATTTTTTCATGACTTGTGAACCCAATCAACTCCTTCGTACTGTAGTTCATGTGACATTGGCCTGCTTCAACCACAACAACTTGACTAATTGCACCTACTACAAGTAGATTGTGCATTGATCACCTAATAACTTCCTATCAATCATATTAGGCCACTCATGTCCAAGCTCAACCCATCTCACTTAACTAGTTACCAAGACAAGTGTCACATCTATCCATGTCCATAAATCAACTAAGCAACATAGCTTACACAGGGAAAATTTCACATGTATTTTTAGTTCATATAAACAGTAGATAATTAACTAAGAGTTTGTAAGAATCACAAGATGCACAAGACACACAAGATTTAAGTTTACACAAGTTGAATGCCCCAAAAATTATACACAACAATGTACAAAATGAAATTATCTAGAATAGTTTAAAACATGAGCATGCAGCCAAAGTGTGCCATATATCATATATATAAAAAAAGCTAAAGGCAAAACAATGTTGTGCCTAGCACAAAGTCTCCCTTTGTCTACAACTACTATGTCGAGCCCCTTATCACAAATTTAGGCTTGCCTCTTGTAAGTCCTATCCTAAACTTCTACTAAAACACTTCAGCCTTCACACACTTGAATTCACTGACATTCCCTGACACACACTCCTATTCGTTCATTTCCATGCATTTTGACCTAATTCTCCCATATGATGCCCCGAAACTCTGTAACACTCTTCAGCATGCAATGAGATTTTCGGACATGTGTTAGCATGTCTTTTCATTCCTTGAAATACCCTGACCCTCCCTAGCTATCATGCCCTCACAAATACCCTTACTAAATTTGTAACTTGGGAACCCAACCAAGTCCTCGCTTGACTACAAGAGCTTAACTGACTTACAATTACTACAACTAGATTATGTTTTTGAATTGTGTAGCTTGGGAGGTACCTCACAAGCCTAGTGAGATGGGTTTATGTGAGTTTCGTCATAAAATTATTATGGGCAAAGAACCCAAGAAAATTGATTTTGGACCCAAGGTGGGGTTTAAAACCTAAAATAAAATTAACAAGGAAAATTAATATCTCATAAGGTCTAAGTGTATTAAACCCATAAGTTCTAGAGGTTTCCTAAGAGGGCTACAAAAAAATATTTAAGGAGGCCTTAGGATGAAGGAAAGAACATCAAGTGAGAAGGAGCTCATTTGATAAAGGGTCCAAGGGAGATGTATTCCTAAAGTAATTCAAGTAAGAGGTTCAAGTAAGGGCTGCTAAAGGGAGGCCATCATTATCCACCAAGAGAAATATCATCATGTGACGGTTCACAATAATGTTGCATACCTTAATGGGTTAAGGCTAGGAAGTAGGATGGCATATTGTTGGTTCTCTTCTGGAAGACTGAGCTTAAGAGAGGTTTCTCATAATAATTTGGGCATGTGATTTTAGTGCTCTCTATATGTGAAGGCCACATCAAATTCTGAAATAGAAATGATGAAATAGCAAATAGGGTTGATACCAGCTTATCTTGTGGTGGTTAGTAGGTTACAAGGTCTGTGATAAAGACCAAAATAAATGCAGGAGGGTCTGCACTGGAATATAGGGCTAGAACAAAAGTTGAGTTAGGCGTAATATTGAATGAGGTAACCACAGTTTGCAGGTCAAAGTAGAGATCTAAAGTTCATGTCAAGATTCAGTCAAAGAAATGCCCAAAATATATGCATCCATATGAGCTAGGTCAAGTATGTTATGGAGGCAAGAGTTGTTGTTTTCTCTATGGGCGGATAGGGTTTGTTCTAAAGCAATTAGAACATTATTATAATGCCCTAGTTAAGACGATTTCCTATCATGGTTTTTCCTTATGGTATGCCCTTAATACTGTGACAAATTGTGTAGAAGAATAGCGTTTGTGACCCTTAGAGTGAGGTTTATCTATGCAATATAGGCCACATATCTGGAATATGGTTTGCAGAAGTATGTTTGGAGATAGCAGATCCAAAGGAGGGCGGAACCTAAGTAGAATATTGAGCATAATAAATGTGCCATATGAAGAATGGATTGACATGAATAGAAGTTGATTTTTGTCAACTGACCATATATTTTTAGATGGATATTTGAAGTAGCCTATGAAAAATTCATTAATGGACTGTTACTGAGTAATTTTTGACCCTAGTTTAGTCATCTACAAATTCTTGGAAGGATGATAAGAGGAGGATTTCATATTTGTTCATAGATTGTACAATAAAGAAACCGATACACAAGAACAATGATTTTGAGAGGACTCAAACCATTTTTAGGTGGCATATTTTAAGAGCCCTAGATGAAGGAAATATTTTGGGCCCTATATCAGTAAAATAATTGACAATGGTTGGGTAGATTGATGGTAGTCCAAGTACAATTGGAATTTTTTTAAGCGAATGTCAAAGAAGAGCCCTAAGTCTTGTACATGTGAAGGAAAACAAGAATCGTAGAAGGGCATGTGTATAGGGCCTGAGGATGTGTAGACTTTGAAGGAATAAAGTAGCGATCATGTGGGCCAACCAACTAGCCCTAGTTCACTATATTGCAAAGGATTGATTTAGTGAGAAGAAGGGAGGCCTCCATAGCACTAGACTTCTAATTTTGGAGTCGTAGTATGGCCAAAGTAGGCAGACCAAAGAGTTGTTCAAAAATGGAGTTTAGAGCAGCTAATCGAAGACCCTAAGTGTTGTATACCTTGAAGGACAAAGGAGGAAGGTAGAGGGTGGAGTTTGTTGAGTTGAGTTCAGTAGCCTAAAGGAGTTCATCTCATTGATAGAGGCTGATTGAGGAGTTGTAGAATGGGAGGCAAGAGAACCTACTAGATGTGTTCAAGATACATGGAATGAATGGTTTTTGTGTGTCCACCATCCTCAATTAGGTCAATTTTCGTCTTATTCAGGATAGATTGGTTGTCAAAGGACTAACACCAAGCCCTAGTTATATTCCTTGTATCAGTGTGATTGTAAAGGGCCACGATCCCTGGTACAAGAGATCTAGAATTTTTTTATTATAGTTTGTAATATAATGAATAAGGGTTTGAAAAAGGTAAAAATTATCATCTACACTAGTTGATTCCTTGATGTGTGTAGATTTCGTTCTGCATTAAAGTAGATGGATTGTGGAACTTGAGTGTGTTTGCATCAAATATTCAAATACCAATCCCAGATTCTCATGTCTCATGGAAATTCAACATATTCCTTGTTCACCTAAGAACTACCTATAACTCATCTTAGGCTACTAATATCCAATCTCAAGTCATTCACTTAACAAGTTAGCAAGAAAAGGCTCACATCCAACCATGGTAGTAAAATAATTAAGCAACACAATTTACATCTTGACATTCCATATTACCTGGAATGTCTTAGAATGCCTTCGCATTATGTGGTGTGTGTTAGCATCACCTACAGTCCTTGTCATGATTTGGCACTCCATAGCACACATCACCACTCCTTGATATGCCCTATCTCTCTAGCATGCATTGGAATTTTCTTACAATAACCTTGCCACTCCCTCCTTAGCACACCTAAAACTCACTTACACTTCCTATCACACACTCTTATTTGTTCATTCCCATGCATTTTGAGCTAGTTCTCCCTTACTTTTCCATGGCACTCACTAACACTCCTTGGAACGCATAGACACACCTTGGCACTTGGCACATCTTGGCATGTCGCCTTGGCGCTCTAGCATTCCTTGTCACTACCTATCATACCTTGTCACTAGATCCTTAGCACACATAGAACTCGCTAACACTCCCTATCACACACTCCTATTCATTCATTTCCATGCATTTGAGACTAGTTCTCCCTTTTTTCTCTCTGGTAGTCCCAAACACTCCCTGGCATGCATTGGCACACCCTAGCACCTATCATATCTTGGCATGTTGAACTGGGCTCTGGCATGCCTTAACACTGCCTAGCATAAATTTTTACTCCCTACTTAGTGTTATCACTCAGATTTTCCTTGAAGTTGTGGAAAAGGAACGTAAATCCAAGGTAACCACAAACCAACCTTCATATACAGAATCTAGCCAATCTGTATCCAGAGAGGGCTCTCTCTTTAAAATTTAGCTTTGTTCTTAGAAAATATTAGGCTAGTTATAAGTCAAAGAGTTTGTTTGAATTTAAATGGTGGAATCCACCAACTAAGGGCACGATTGAATATTTCAGGCCATTGGGCTATGGAGTCGAAAGGATGGCTTTACTGGATTAATTTTTTACACCAAAGATGGCTTTGCAGGGAAAGATAGCCAAACAGAGAACAATCTTAGATATTAAAGTGAATGGAATGGATTTTGAAGGGATGAAAGGCAATTAAGAATATTTCAACATGTTCAAAGAAAGAAAGTGAATGATTACAAATAAAGAGCAGTTAAGAATTCTTTACTATAGTAATCAAAATGTTTAAACCAGTGAAACAAGAGCAATTAAGAATTCATTGTTTATAACTAGTTTAGAAGAAAACATTTAGAATAATCAAAATGGAAATCAGAGTACACTTAAGGAATTTCTGATTTATTCTTTTTTGTTAATTATTCAGAAATGGAATGCAATGATATTATAAATAGACATAAAACTTTTAAAACATGAGATAGAGAAGACTTATTGATCTGTAGTTAGACACATGAATCCTGCAAAAAGTCTTGAGCTTCAATTCATCATCCAGAAAGCCACAAAGAAATTTCTCCAAAGCACTTTTATTCCAAAAAGTCAATGTTACAGCAAAGTAGAAGAATCCACCCAAAATACTTCCAAGAGTGAATTATTTATACAAATTCTAAACTAAAATATCTTGAAAAAATATCAAGATTAGTTCACAAATCTCTCCAACTATTTTACATAAATAGAACTTAAGTAAAAGACACTCAAACTAATGCATCTATTTGGCACTATTTTTGATGGATAGGTGATGAAAAAGAGGAGAATTCGAATTTGATCCAACTCTTAGTTGATGATGAGGCATCCAAGTCACTAACTGCTTCCTTTTTTTGTGAATTCTGCTCCAACAATTCTGCAAACTTGGGGTCCAATGATATCTCTGTATTGCTAAATCCGTAATAGATATGTACAAATTTAAAGAGGTTATTGTAGATAAATATGTTGGTGAGATAAACCTCTTTAAGTTTCCCCACATTCCTCTCCAGATGTGCACAAAAGGCTCTGCAAAAATATGTGTAAAACAGAGTTTTACAGAGTCTGAAAAATAGCCTGTAAAGATGTGCATGTATCTCTCATTCTGAAATCACTGTGCAAAAAGTGAGATAGGTTTTTGTATATATGTCTCTTAGGAACAAAAACCTCCTTCATTTTTGTATGATGTATTTTTTATTTACCACAATCGTCTCTGCAAAATGATGACTTAACTGGTATTTTCTGCAAAAAGTGCTTTCCATCATTGTTTAATATTTCCAAAACCATAATAGCTGTTAGAAAAGGGAGAGAGGTTTTTGTAGATGGTCCTCTAAAGAACATAAATGTGCTTCAGTTTTTCAAAATTAATCTTGGATTGATCACAATAGTTTCTTCAAAACAATGACTAAAGCATGAAATTTCTGCAAAAATGTTCCTTCTTGTTGTGTTTTTCATCTTTTCACTTTTTTGTTCTTTTAACTGTTTTACTTTCACTTTAGATAAAATTCAATGTTGGTGAAAGTATTTTCATCTATTTTTACCATTTTACTGCCTCTGTATTTACTTTTACTGTTTACCTTTGACCGCTCTATAACTTCATTTTAACTTTCACTCTGACTTTTACCTGATACACTTTAACCACTGATACTCTTTAACTGTTCTTTACTGTGTCCTTTTACCTTCAATGTGTACTTTAGGTTTTTACTGTCTGTTTCAACTGTAAATTGTTTAATATCCTGTTTCATTTTCTTGTATTTCAACTGTATGTTTTATCTTCCATCTCTATTTGAATAGATTTGATAACACTCTTAGAGTAAACAAGTCTTATGACTAGTATTAAGACTGTTTATCCAAAGATGTGGTCTTCTGATCACCTGTAAAACAAAACAAATTGTTAAGAAATAATTGGTTTGCAGGGGAGGTCAAAAAGGTTTCATTTGATTTTGAGAGGTCTGTGGAGTGAATCTAGAATGATTTTTGGGAGGTAAACCATGCTCGAATTGGTTAACAGAGGCTTCAGGTAGCGCAGCTGGGTTACAAAGGGTTTTACTGCATGGGAGTCTGGTCGTTCACTGTGCACGATATAATAAAAAAAATGCAAGTTCTTTTCATTTTATTTACAAATTCAAAGGGTGGTGGGTTTTAATTAATGACGTCAGCATGTACAACAGATGAGTCATGGGGGGGGGAGGTGGTAAGCGGTTTTTTCCGCACCACTTTTGAGGGAAGGCGGTTTTGGGCAGAGAGGTAGCGAATCCACAGAACGGTTGACGCGTGGCCATCGCACTGTTCAAAAACCAATTTTATTTCGCGCGTTAACTTTCAGATGGGGGATGGCCAGCGGAATCGATGCGAGCCATTGATCTTGGGTGGATCGATCCAACGGTTGACAGGATATGGAGTTGACGGAGGTTTAACAGGCACGGGCCAGTTGTAATTAATAGTTAATTAATCATTTCGGGAGGTGTTTGATTGGCGGGGAGGTTATTAATTAACCTGGAGGGTTAATTAATCCCTTAAATATGTGGGCAAGTGATCGGGATTTGGTTTTAAACTAGAGTTTAGAGTTGGAACATGGGAAATTTAACTCTAGTTAGGGCGTCGGGTGAGAGGAAAATACAAAGGGGATGGGTTATTTGCTTTGAAGTTTAAGTTTAAATTGAACTTCGAGTTTTTTTATTTTTAAACACATATGAACGTGTTTAAACATTTTTCATATATTTTATTATATGATAATTAAATCAATGTGATTTTCTTACCATAGGGGGCGGGAATAGAATTAATGTTATATTTTAGCCAAAATGGGGTATATTGTGGGTTTTTTATTTGAATAAATAGGAGTTAAATACTTTTGGCTAAAATAGTTATAATACATGGGTTTTGGGGATATTATTATAAAAGGAATTATATATAATAGGACAAGGTCATTTTTTATGGGAATTAATACATAAGTTAGAGTTAATATGACAAAGGGAAAATGTAAACTCAAAATACTTAAATATAACCAAGAAAGTGAAGATTCAAAAGTAAATGGCATTATTATACTTTCATCACTTAGACTTAGAATAAAAGTGATTTTGAGGGCTTTTCATGAAATATTGAAGGATTTTCCTAAGTAAAAATGGGATTTTACTTAGGAAAAGGTTTTTAAGAAGTGAATGAATGTGATAATGGATGATTTCAAGTACTTAGGTCTTTTCAATTATTGGGCCGAGGGTCCGGTCCCTCCAAAAGTCAAGGAAATGCCTTGAGCCCCTTTAATTTTCAAATAACTTAGCACTTAGGGGAAATTAGTGAAATCTTTAGAGAAAAATGAAGGGGAAGTTAATAATCTTGACCTTGCTTTGCTTTGAAATTCTGCCAATGTAGTGTTCTGTCTTTGCACTTGTGATGAAAGTAAATTCTTAACACATTTTAACACCATCATTCATCACATAAAAAATTGCAACATCATCTACCTACCCTATCTACTTTACTCTAATATTTTTTCTCCTTTATTAGGGTGCACTTAGACTAGCAAACCCTTATCACACTTTTCTTTTTCTTTTACATGGCAAGCCTACCTAAGTCTACACTTATTACATCCAAGGGCTCAGATTAAACTGTTGAGCTCCTTTTATTAACTCTACCTATCTACTTATCTGCCAAGATTAAACAGTTTGGTCAGATTTTATTCTCTATTTCTAAAACATGAAATTGAAAGATGAACTAGCCAAGCTTAAACTGTTTGACTATTCATCAATTGTGGCATAAAATACAATCTGCACACAATTTGTTTATTACATCAGAACAAAAGGTAGTGGCATTTAGATTTGCACACTTTCCTTGGCCTTTCTTTTGGTGGGGTTCATTTTCTTTCACTTTTTTGGCCATTTTTATTTTTTCACCCTTTGATTTTTCTTTTAGGGTATACCCTCTTTACAATTTTTAAATTTTTTGATTTTTTGATTTTTTTGAAAATATGGAACACCTTTGAAACAAGAAAAAGGTTTGAACATATTGCATAGTTCATCAAGTCAATCATGAAAAATGACACCTATTGGTATAGGAGTCTAACACTGGCTCCACTTGGGGATGGCTTTTCCTGGTGAAAAGTCAAGAACAGCAGGTCAGTTGTCCTCATCCATTGACCTTGGTGAACCTGTAAATGTCTTCTGTCTTCTGCAAACTGAAATCTATTCTAAAACTAAAACAACACAAAAATTTTCAAACCAACTTAATGAAAAACTAGCTAAAAATTGAAAACTAAAAAAAAAATGCTCAAAATTCTGAGTTTATTAGTACTCATCTACCTACTCAATCTATTGTTCAACTGTTGGTTAGGTAAAATGAAATAGCCAATGCAACCATTCAAACATTATGTACTTTGATAGATTTTGTTGCATTTTCTTGTTGATTATCAAAATTGTACTTCTGCAACCTATTAGAAACTTGTCAACAAATGAGAGGATAAGGAAACACTTGATTTCCTTTGTTGACTCTAGAAACTGTACAAAAGAATCTTCCAAAATATATACACTGATGTTTAACTGATCTGAACAACTGTACATCTGTTCTGGATGGCCTCCATACCATGAATATGAAATGTTATTTTCATCTTTATCTCCCTGTAAACTTTCAGATAAGATTTGTGATGATATTCCTACTGATTGTAATGTTTGACTGTTGAATCCTTTATCATCTTGATTCTAAAAATCATAGTTAGTTAATAAAGGAATGCTTTGAATGCCTTCAATATTCAACATATCCGCTATTGGATTCTGAAAAACTTGGGAAAAATCGCTGCCACCTACAGCATATAGGTTTCATGAGACTTCATAAACTTCACCAAGTTTCTCATCCTTTTCATTAAATATGTTATACCACATTTCCTTTAAACATTGAAATGATTCAAAAAATAATGGTATGGAACTTTCTTGTGTCATTTGATCATTTATTTCAATGGGAACTGATAACTGTAATTGTGAAACTGAAAAATCTTGATCAATAGTTTCATTATCTTCTTTGTTGTCAATCACAATTCCTAAATATTGCTGATTATTGATGGCATGATAGTTGTCTCTAATGAACTGAAATGAAGCAAAACAAAGAGGTAAAGAACCTTCACTTATTTCCACATTTTCTGCTTTTTCTTTCTCACTCTCATGGTTGATTTGTATTGGCTGATTACTGTCTTCAATCTGCTGAAACTGAGTTTCTTCATCCCACAAACTAGCTTCTGATTGCTCTGTAAAGTTAGCTTGAGTTTGGAGAACATAAATATCATCATAATGATCATACTTAGGCAAATAATCAAAAGAAGGAATGTCATCAAACATACACATCAGATCAGTAGACTCCTCTTCCTCATATTGATCTATAAATTCATTTTCTGATCTATGATAATTTGAATTAAGAGGAATTTTTTCATGGCTATCAACATCTTCTATTTCTTCATGGTGATTTTGAATAAAAAATTCATCTTTCATAGTGATCTCTTGTGTTCTTTCATCTAGTTTTCTTACCAAAAGGTTGAGTTTTACTTCTGCAATGTTTTTCTTTTCCTCTTCTTCTGCTTTCAACTTTTCCTGTTTGATTTGGAGATTAACTTCCACATCAATTGCACTGTTCTGCATCTGTACAAGTGTTTTTTGATCTCTTTCTCTTAATCGAAATTCTATTTCTGGGTCAAAGGCACTTGGATAATGCAAGAGAGCTGAATCATGAGGAGGTCGAATATTTTTTGGCATTGAATAATAAACTTGATTAAATCTGTCAGAAAATTGTTGTATTGTTTCATTTGAATGTCTTTTTAATTGATTATATTCTTCCATGATCACAAAATGATTAAATTTGATTATCCATCTATCAAGGAAAATTTTGATAAACTGCTGGAAATTTGAGATGCTAGCATTAGGCAGATTTTTGAACCAATTCTTTATTCTATTTTGCAAAGAAAGAGAAAAAAGTCTGATTTTAACATCATCTTCATCAATCTCAAATAAATCCAAATAATTCTCAAAACCTTGAATATGTTTTTGGGCAGTGATACCATTCTCTCCATCAAATCTAGGAAGATATTTGTAGTGTTTTTTAGGAAAATCATGGAGTAAAGGAGGTAGAATAAGGGGCTTATATCTATCTGGAACTTTATATGGTATAGGGATATGTACATGGATTGTAAGATCAGTCTTGATTATTTTAGGCTTCTTAATTGGAAAATGATCAGCATTAGATTCATAAGAAAGATGCTCAAAGAGATTAGGAGAATTATTACTTACAATCTTCAAAGGAAAATAATTAAAAACTAATCTAAGATATTCTATAAAATACAATATACATTGAAAAACTTTCTTAATGAGAAAGAACATAATGTCTTGGATTAAGATCCAAATTGAAAGCCTGATCTTTCCATATTGTTCTTTGAGGTTCATTCCTCCAGTGGAGTCTTGATTGTGAGATTGATTTTGGAGTCGCCAGGTGGATGATTTTAACCTTTGTGTGTCTGATCCCTGTCCACCATCATAGATCAGATCTAAACCTGTAAAACAATTCTGAAGAAAAAGTTAGTTCTTCAGGAAACCAAATTTTGAGTATTTTATGATTATTTTGTTTTTTTATGAATTTTTAAAACAACTTCTATGATTTCTTTAAGAGGCTTTAGATATGAGATTTAAACTTTCTTAAAGACTTATTAAACTAGAGAAACTGATGAAATGTTTGAAACCAAAGTTCAGTCTATAAACTAGACCGGAGATTGACTGAAGTAGCATTTATTTACTATGCAATTGCAGAGCAAAAGCATTTCAAAGGCTACCTGGCTAATCTTCAGGCTCCGTCTGTAGTTTATAAATCAAACAATAGTAACAATAAAATGATTCAGATTCCCCAGTATGGTCGCCACTATGTTATCACTCAGATTTTCCTTGAAGTTGTGGAAAAGGAAAGTAAATCCGAGGTAACCACAAACCAACCTTCAGATACAGAATCTAGCCAATCTGTATCCAGAGAGGGCTCTCTCTTTAAAATTTAGCTTTGTTCTTAGAAAATATTAGGCTAGTTGTAAGTCCAAGAGTTTTTGTTTGAATTTAAATGGTGGAATCCGCCAACTAAGGGCACGATTGAGTATTTCAGGCCATTGGGCTATGGAGTCGAAAGGATGGCTTTACTGGATTAAGTTTTTACACTAAAGATGGCTTTGCAGGGCAAGATAGCCAAACAGAGAACAATTTTAGATATTAAAGTGAATGGAATGGATTTTGAAGGGATGAAAGGAAATTAAGAATCTTTCAACATGTTCAAAGAAAGAAAGTGAATGATTACAAATAAAGAGAAGTTAAGAATTCTTTACTATAGTAATCAAAATGTTTAAACCAGCGAAACAAGAGCAATTAAGAATTCATTGTTTATAACCAGTTTAGAAGAAAACATTTAGAATAATCACAATTGAAATCGGAGTACACTTAAGAAATTTCTGATTTATTCTTTTTTAAGGAATATCTTAAAATGAATGCAATGATATTAAATGTATTACAAACTTTAAAACATGAGACAAGAAGACTTTATTGATCCGTAGTTAGACACAATAGTCCTGCGAAAGTCTTGAGCTTCAATTCATCATCCAGCAAGGCACAAATAAATTTCTCCAGTTAATTCTTTTATTCTGAAACACATATAAATAGTAGAAGAACTGACCCAAAATACTCTCAAGAAAGGAAGTATTTATACAAATTTAAAACTAAAATATCTTGAAAACATCAAGATTAGTTCACAAATCTTCAATACTACATAAATAGAACTTAAGTAAAGGAACTCAAACTACTGCATCTATTTGGTACTATTTTCGATGGATAGTGACAAAAGAGGAGAATTCGAATTTGATCCAACTCTTAGTTGATGATGAGCATCCAAGTCACTAATCGCTTCCTTGCTTTAAAATTTCGCTCTCCAACAATTCTGCAAATTTGGGGTCCAATGAGACCTTTTTATTTCTCAATCCATAATAGATATGTAAAACGTGAAAGAGGTTATTGTATATTAATATGTTGGTGAGATACACCTCTTTCAGTTTCCCCAAATTCCTCTCCAGTTGTGCACAAAAGGCTCTGCAAAAATATGTGTAAAATAGAGTTTTACAGAGTCTGAAAAATAACCTGTAAAGATGTCCATGTATCTCTCATTTTGAAATCACTGTGCAAAAAGTGAGATAGGTTTTTGTAGATATGTCTCTTAGGAACAAAAACCTCCTTCAGTTTTGTATGATGTATTTTTTATTTACCACAATATTCTCTGAAAAATGATGACTTAACTGGTATTTTCTGCAAAAAGTGCTTTCCATCATTGTTTAATATTTCCAAAACCATAATAGCTGTTAGAAAAGGAGAGAGGCTTTGTAGAGGGTCTTTAAGAATATAAACTCTTCTATTTTTAAAATTCATCTTGGATTGGGATTACAATAGTTTCTTCAAAAGAATGATCAGCATGAAAATTTCCGTAAAATGTTCCTTCCTTGTTGTGTTTTTTTCATTCCTTTCATTCTTTTCATCTTTTGATCGTTTCACTTTCACTTAGATAAAATTCAAAGTTGGTGGAAAGTATTTCATTTCTTTTTACCATTTTATCGCTTCTGATTACAATACTTTTAATTAACGCTTCCGTAATTTCCCCGCCCATTACCTCGATTTTTAATTGATACACTTTAACCACTGATACTCTTTAACTGTTCTTTACTGTGTCCTTTTACCTTCAATGTGTAGTTTAGGTTTTTACTGTCTGTTTCAACAGTAAATAGTTTAATATCTTGTTTCATTTGCTTTTCTTTCAACTGTATGTTTTATCTTCCATCTCTATTTGAATAGATTTGATAACACTCTTGGAGTAAACAAGTCTAATGACTAGTATTAAGACTGTTTATCCAAGGATGTGGTCTTCTGATCACCTGTAAAAAAAAACAAATTGTTAAGAAAGAATTGGTTTGCAAGGGAGGTCGAAAAGGTTTCATTTGATTTTGAGAGGTCTGTGGAGTGAATCTAGAATGATTTTTGGGAGGTAAACCATGCTCAAATTGGTTAACAGAGGCTTCAGGTAGCGTAGCTGGGTTACAAAGGGTTTTACTGCATGGGAGTCTGGTCGTTCACTGTGCACGATATAATAAAAAAAATGCAAGTTCTTTTTGTTTTATTTACAAATTCAAAGGGTGGCGGGTTTTAATTAATGACGTCAGCATATACGACAGATGAGTCATGGGGGGGGGGAGGTGATAAGCGGTTTTTTCTGCACCACTTTTGAGGGAAGGCAGTTTTGGGCGGAGAGGCAGCGAATCCACAGAATGGTTGACGCGTGGCCATCGCACTGTTCAAAAACCACTTTTATTTCGCGCGTTAACTTTCAGATGGGGGATGGACAGCAGAATCGATGCGAGCCGTTGATCTTGGGCGGATCGATCCAATGGTTGATGGGATATGGAGTTGTCGGAGGTTTAACAGGTGCGGGCTAGTTGTAATTAACAGTTAATTAATCATTTCGGGAGGTGTTTGATTGGCGGGGAGGTTATTAATTAACCTGTAGGGTTAATTAATCCCTTAAATATGTGGGAAAGTGATTGGGATTTGGTTTTAAACCAGAGTTTAGAGTTGGAACATGGGAAATTTAACTCTAGTTAGGGCGTCGGGTGAGAGGAAAATACAAAGGGGATGGGTTATTTGCTTTGAAGTTTAAGTTTAAATTGAACTTCAAGTTTTTTTGTTTTTAAACACATATGCACGTGTTTAAACGTTTTTCATATATTTTATTATATGATAATTAAATCAATATGATTTTCTTACCATAGGGGGCGGGAATAGAATTAATGTTATATTTTAGCCAAAAGAGGGTATATTGTGGGTTTTTTATTTGAATAAATAGGAGTTAAATACTTTTGGCTAAAATAGTTATAATACATGGGTTTTGGGGATATTATTATAAAAGGAATTATATATAATAGGACAAGGTCATTTTTTATGGGAATTAATACATAAGTTAGAGTTAATATGACAAAGGGACAATGTAAACTCAAAATACTTAAATATAACCAAGAAAGTGAAGATTCAAAAGTAAATGGCATTATTATACTTTCATCACTTAGACTTAGAATAAAAGTGATTTTGAGGGCTTTTCATGAAATATTGAAGGATTTTCCTAATTAAAATGGGATTTTACTTGGGAAAAGATTTTTGAAAGATGAATGAATGTGATAATGGATAATTTCAAGTACTTAGGTCTTTTCAATTATTGGGCCGAGGGTCCGGTCCCTCCAAAAGTCAAGGAAATGCCTTGAGCCCCTTTAATCTTCAAATACCTTAGTGCTTAGGGAAATTAGTAAAATATTTGGGGAAAATGAGAGGGGAAATTAATGATTTGACCTTGCTTTGCTTTGAAATTCTGTAATGTAGTGTTCTGCCTTTGCACTTGTGATGAAAGTAAATTCTTAACACATTTTAACACCATCATTCATCACATGAAAATTTGCAACATCATCTACCTACCCTATCTACTTTACTCTACCATTTTTTCTCCTTTATTAGGGTGCACTTAGACTGGCAAACCCTTATCACACTTTTATTTTTCTTTTACATGGCAAGCCTACCTAAGTCTACACTTATTACATCCAAGGGCTCAGATTAAACTATTGGGCTCCTTTTATTAACTCTACCTACCTACTTATCTGCCAAGATTAAACTGTTTGGCCATATATTTATTCTCTATTCTACAACATGAAATTGAAAAATGAACTAGCTAAGCTTAAACAGTTTGACTATTCATGAATTGTGGCATTAAATACAAGTTGCACACAATTTCTTTATTACATCAGAGCAATAAGCAGTGGCATTTAGACTTGCACACTTTCCTTGGCCTTTTCTTGTTTGGGGTTCATTTTCTTTCACTTTTTTGGCCATTTTTATTTTTTGACCCTTTGATTTTTCTTTTAGGGTATACCCTCTTTATAATTTTTAAATTTTTTGATTTTTTGATTTTTTTGAAAATATGGAACACCTTTGCAACAAGAAAAAGGTTTGAAAATATTGCATAGTTCATCAAGTCAATCATGAAAAATGACACCTATTGGTATAGGAGTCTAACACTTAGCACACCCAAAACTCGCTAACACTTCCTATCACAAACTCTTAATCATTCATTTTCATGCATTAATTTGACCTACTTCTCCATTGTGTTTCCCTAGCACTCCCTAACACTTTTTATCACATGTTGGCACACCCTAGCACCTACCACATCTTGGCCGCATGCATCCCTAACACTCTATCATGCCTTAGAACTTCCTAGCATACCATGTCACTCCCTGCTAATCACAAATGGAACTCGTGAACACTCCTTGTCACACACTCTTATTCATTAATTTCCATGCATTTTGACCTAGTTATCCCTTGATGTTCGCTAGCACTCACTAATAGTCCATAGGACACATTGGAACATATTGGCAGTTGGTACATATTGGTATGGTTCCCTAGCACTCTAGGATGCGTTTTCACTTGCTAGCATACCTTTTCACTCCCTCCATAGCACATTGGAACTCGATAACACCCCCTATCACAAACTCTTATTCATTAATTTCCATGCAATTGAAACTAGTGCCTCTTTATGTTTATGTGGCACTCCCTAACACTTCTTATCATTTGTTGCTACCACAGCCTAGAATCTTGCATATATTAGCATCATGCCTTAGCAAGTGGCATGTATTGGCATGCCTAACATGCTTGGGAACTGTCTAGCATGTGATAGAACTTTTGGGCTTTCTATGGCATAGCTTGGAACAACCTAGTTATCATGCTTTTATAGATAGCCTTACATTTATTGTGACTTGGGAACCCAACCAAGTCATTGAAAAAATAGTGTTGTGCATATCCCAAAGTCTCCATTTATCTGAAACTAGTTTTTCCAACCCCTTGTCACAATCATAGAATTTCCTTTTGCAAGTCCTATTCTAAAATTATCCTAATACACTCTTGTTCATTCATTTCCATGCATTTTTACCTAGTGCTCCCTTGTGTTTCCCTGACACTCCCTAACATGTCCTAGCACATGTTGGCACACCCTAGAACATCTTGGATGCATATTTACCTGGCACTCTAGCAAGACTTAGCATTACCTAGTATACTGTGTCGCTCCCTCCTTAGCAAACATGAAACTCATTGACACTCCCTATAACACATTATTATTCACTCATTTCCATGTATTTTGACCTACTGCTCCCTTGTGTTTCCTTGACACTCCCTAACACTCCTTAGCACATGTTGGAACAACTTTTCACTTGGCACATCTTGGTATGCTTCACTAGCACTCTTAGCATGACTTAGAAATTCCTAGCATACCTTGTCACTCCCCCCTTAGCACACCTAGAACTCTCTAGAACTTCATTTCCATGTATTTGAAACTATTTCTCCCTTGTATTTCCTAGGAACTTTTCCCTCACACTCCCTACCATGCGTTCCCTCCACACCTGAGACCTAACACATTGCAATGCCTTAGCACTTGCCTTGTCTTTGCATGCCTCTCATGCCTTGGAATTATATAGCATGTGTTACTACTTCCTGGCATTCCGTGGCACACCTTGGTACTCCCTGGTTGTCATGCCCTCATATATAGCCTTAATTGTTTTGCGACTTGGGAACCCAACCAAGTCATTCAAAATACAATGTTGTACACAACCCAAAGACTCTCTTTTTCTAAGAATGATTTATCCAACCACTTATTGTAACCAAAATCTTGCATCCTACAATTTCTATTCTTACCTTCTCCTAAAACACTTTATCCTTGAGACACCTAGAATTCATTGAAACTCCTTGGCAGACACTCTTATTTTCCCATTTCCATGCATTTTGACATAGTTCTCCCTTGTGATGTTCTGGCACTCCCTAACACTTCTCAACATGCATTGAAACTGTCCAACATGTTTTAGTACACATTTTCATTCCTTGGTACTCCTTAGCTGTTAGGTCCCTATATTACTAGTATAGTCCCTTATTTTTATTAGTGTAACCCATTTATTGTTATTATTGTACCCTTGTAACCCCCATTTTGTTATTATTGTGCCCTTAAATTATTATTGTTAGGTCGGCTAGGATTAGATTGTGGCCCACTAGGATTACATTATGGCCACATGGACTCCTATATAGAGAAAGGAGGTTTTGTAAATTGTATCATCCAAGAATTGTTCATTTATGTAATGTATTGGAGGTTCCCCCCTCGAAGTGGCTCATTTCTAAGGCGTTGATATCTATTTTCTTCTATTTTTGGAGCTGGTTACACAACATTTGGTATCAAAGCTTTGGATTCTAGGGTTTCGCTGCTCCAAACAGGTCATCGTGGAATTTTTTCTATAAAATTTTTTATACGAAGTTTCAGAAGCTGAAATTTTTAGGGTGCGAAGCAGAAATCCTAAGTACGATCTTCTAAAAATTTCAGAGATTGCTTCGCAATATTTTCGGAGATATGAGCTGTGGTAGTTAGGTCTTTTTTCAAGCTCCTAAACAGGTCATCGTGGCATTTTCGCTATAAATTTTTTTCTACGAAGGTTCAGAATCTAAAATTTTTAGGGTGCGAAGCAGAAATCCTGAGGAAAATTGTAGAAAAATTTTAGATCTTGATTCGCAACATTTTTGAAGATATGATCTGTGGAAGGTGGTGCTTTTTCAGGCTCCCAAATTTCATCTCAAAGAAGTGATCATGGGAAAAGTTCAATAACTCTCTCTCTAAGCATTGGATTGGAGTGACGTAAAGATTGGTCACAAGTACATGGATTTTAGTTCTTGGCTATCAATTTTAGAGGTGAAGGATGATACAGTGACACGTGGCAAGTCGTACAAGTTCACTCTACTAAACCAGTCCATAATTAGGTCATTGTGGGATATTGGACATAACATTGGCTTGGAGAATCAAAATTATGTCAGACCTATGGCATTCAAAAGAGAATTCATAGGGCTACTTCAGTGCTAAATTTCAGATATTGAAAAGCCACAATCACAGATATAATCAAATTTCAATATCGAGCTCCTCAAAAGCAAGAAAAAGTTGTGTATTTGTTTCCGAATTGCATAAATCTTGTTTGAAAAATCAATTTGAATTGATTCCAAGGGCATATTGTAGAATAGATATCAGTATTGGGTTCTAAAAAATGCCCCATAAAAATAATTCAACACCCATTAAGCCTTCATAAGGCTCTACTATGACTCATGAAGATGAATAATTGCAACATGATCTATCAAAATTACAAGAGCAAGTGCACCAAATTTTTCTCTCGCAAAGAGCAGCAAAAAATGAAATGGAAGTTTTGAAGAAAGGTGTGGAAGCAAAGATGGATGATGTGAAGAATGATATGGATGGTTTTAAGAAAGACTTGGAATCTAAGATAGATGACATGGAAGCTGGCATGGAATCTAAAATGGAAAATATGAATAATGATCTAAAAGCAGACATAGAAGGTTTGACAAAGTTGATACAAGAAATGTTTCCTAATGGTGAAAAGATAGTAGAGGAAACTCATGATGAGAACAAAATAAATGTTAATCATGATTTCATAAACTCTAAAGTTGGCGGGAAGAACCACCATATTCCAAAAATGGATATGAGGAAGTTTGATGGAAAGGATCCTGTAACATGGATACTACAAATGGAGCAATATTTTGATCTCCATAATGTTCAAAACACACAAAAGGTACGCATTGCAACTTTACATTTAGAACAAAATGCATTTGTATGGTATTGATGGCTTTTCTCCCATAAAAAAGTTGTCACTTGGTCAATTTTTACGGAGGAAATGATAGCACATTATGAGGATATAAAGAGCAACACCTTCTTTAGCCAATTGATAAATCTCAAACAAAAGGGTTTAGTGGGGGAGCACATTGAGGACTTCCAAAAATTGAATATAAGGGTAATTGATATTCCAGAGGAACACAGGATTGATCTCTTCATAGGCACTTTAAAGGAAAACATCCAACATGAAGTTCGCATTTTGGAACCTGATTCATTGGAGAAGTCATTCAGGTTGGCAAGAAAAATTGAATGTAAAATTATGGTGACAAGTAAGCCTACCACTCACTTCTATAAAGAAGGAAGTGTTTCTACACCTAGATTTCCACAACCTACAAGGTTGACACCACAACAATTGGAAGAAAAAAGAGCTAAAGGGATTTGCTATAGTTGTGATAGCAAATACACTAAAGGTCATAAGTGTGCTGAGAAGAAATTATTTTACATAGATTGTGAAGAGGAAGAAGAAAATGAACAAGAAGAGGATATACAGCATGAATGAGCCCTAGAAGAGGAAGAAATGAATCTGACCATTTCGTGTAATGCACTGGCAGGAATTACCACTCCTAAAACTCTCAAGATAGAAGGACATATCAAGAAGAAAAAGGTAATAGTGTTGATTCATTCATGTAGCACCCTGTTGAAGCCCCAAAAATCGGGTCGAAAACAAGGGGGATACCCACCCGGTCCGGACCTTGGTTAGCAGTTCCTTTTTCGTTTGGTGTAGTGGGTCCGACTGGGGATAATGGGACCAGTTTCCCAATATGTGTATGTGTGTTTGAGATTTGATATTTCTTTTCTAAAATTCCTAAGTAAAATTCTTTTAATCTATTTCTAATCTATTCATATGCAAATTGTATTCTAAGAAATATCTAATTCTAAACTAACCCAGGATGTAATCGTTCAATATATGCGATCTAAAAGGATTTCAGATAACAATTGATAATAAAGATCATTCAGTTATTATGAGAAAAGAATTCAATAAAGATAAATTATTTCACATAAAAATTTAGATGAAACAGTTGTGGAAAACATATCGCATATTAAGCTATTCATATATCAAGTAAAAATAAATAATTATCACCGTACAAAAATGCCAAATGATAACTCAGATATTCAAACATTAACATATAAACAACTAAGCATAAATATTTCTTTTATCACAGAAACAGAAACAATTAAGAGATAGAAATACCATTTATAACTGGTTCTACTCATGAGCTAGAAGCAATAATGATTTATCTCTTTCTTAATCCAACATCTATCAAGAGTACATAAATGCAACATCAGTAACAGATATTAGACACAGATATCAATAAATCTCGTTCCATTCATTCATCAAAACCTCCTCTGAGGGTGCAGAAGTGCATGTTCTGAGGATAAGTTTTTGAAAAATTTCAGGACCCTTCTCTAAATGCCTAAGAAGGGTTTAAATACTAATAACTAAAATCTAAAAATAGTTTATTAAAAAAATTTAGGATTTGGTTTAAATGACCATCCTTTTCCTAGGCAAAAATATAGTAAAACTAAAACTAAATCTAAAAATAAACACTATCAGCTATCTACTTATGAATTTGATCTTTGATCTTGCAAGCATCCAGCATTGCTTTGAGAAGAGGCGGTTGACCGACTTCAGATTTCAACTGCCCTAAAAAGACAGAATTAGCAAGTGTAGGAGCCATTTTCTCAGCAGAATTAATGATGCAATTAGGCGCACTACATTGATTATGGGGTTTTACTAGATATGTCCAGTAAGAATCCCAGTTTAATCTTGTCATTTATTGAATTGACTTTGCCTTTTCATCAGCCTTTTGCCTCCATTCTGTTTGTAATTGTTGTGCTTGGGGAAGGTGTCCCGGAGTAATCTCTGAAATCAAATTAACTTTGTGCAAATTTTCATTCACAAAATCAGTAATATTTCCTGCTACTGTAGCTGCTTCCTCTGCTACTTTTTCTACTTCTCTGAGCTGTACATCCCAATTGTTGAAAAACAGTTCTTTATGACTATCTTTGATGATCGGTGCTCCTGCTCTTCTTCCTTCCTCTATATTTTTCCATGCCATATAATTAGTAACTCTTTCATTAGTTAAATAATAATCATGTCGTAATTCTACGACATGATTAGTGATTTTATCACTTTCTTGACAAAAAGAGTTGTATTGCGAGATTTTCTGGCATAATATGTCTTGCTGCTGCAGTAGTTGTTTGTTCAAGGAAACAGACTCTATAATAAACTCTGGAAGCTTAGGATCGTCTTTGTTCTTTTCTTGGATAATCTATATTTGTTTCTCTTTATCTGCCAAACTTTTCTGATAATAAATTTTCATCTTTTGAAGCTCTTGTTGTAACTCTTCAAGTTTTATTTGTGCTTCACTGTTAGCACAGGCTTTTTGCAATTGTTGTTGCAGAGCTTGTATCTGATCTTCTTTTTCATTTAATAATAGCTTTACCTCAGATGCTTTATCAATAGTTGCTGAAGCATAAGCTCCTGTAATCTGAGATAGTTTGGCAAGATTGTCAGTCAGATCCGTAGTAGGATCCTTCCATAAGACATCCAATTGTTCTGCTTCAGTAGAGATTGAGCTCTCTAACTTTCTCTTTTTTCTCTGCTTCCTGAATAATGCTTTATACTGCGGGCTATAGAATACGTCTAGAGGAGGAATGTCCTCTATATTGAGTACAATTTCAGAAGAGGGAGTGATAGGTATATGCTCAGTTTCTGTGATGATGCCACCTATTCCCATGCTCAAAACTTTTGTTGTCTGTACAGGGGTCTGTATATTCTGTCCTTCTACATTAAGAAATTGATTAAAATTTTCCCATTCTTTGTCCAATTCAGTCCTGACTGTCGGTTGCTGTACATTGAGAGATGGAAGATTCAACTGTGGAGTGGAAAAAGTCTGTTGTTGTGAAAGCTATTTATATTGAGCTGTATCCTTCATTTAGCTTTCATCATTATCAATCTTTTTAGAACGCTCAGAAGTCTCTTTGTCAGACTTCGACTTAGACTTTTCTGTATTTTAGTTGCCACTAAGACTGACACTAGGAGTAGGTTCCCTTGCGGGTTCCAAGCGTAAATTTTCCAAAGGGATAGTAGTTAGTCTTCTCTCTCTGTAAACTTTAAATTCCTAAAAATCTTCTGGGGATAACTGTGTTTGAGCTAAATGCAAAACTTCTTTAAATGAAAATTTTGTTTGAAACATATCATCAAAAGGATCTTCTTCTCCAACAAACACTCTTACTTTGATTGCAGTGGTGAAATTTTTAACAACATCCATTGGATCAAATAACCTTCTCGAAAACTTGAACAGTTGTAAGCATGTAATATTGCTTACCTCTTTGAATGCGTGACCAACATCAAAAAATGAAAATGCTCCACAGGCTACGGGAAATTGTGGCCAAATGCCCTTCCTCTTTTCCTTTAATTCCTTTGTCAAGCCTCCTTCACCACAGGTTTGATAAGCAATCTCCCGAGCTACAAGTTTATCCGGAACATACAGGGGTAACATATGGGGGGAAGCAGAGCTTCCAAAAACCCTCACATAAGTAAACAACTCTTCTTCGAACCATCTTGCGACAGGGAGGATGTCGACTTCTGCTTCTAGGGATAACCTTGGAGCATCCTTATTATACAATATTCTATACACAGGCAGCATTATGCCATGGAAAATTTTGTAGAAATGAGGAACAAACTTTGATTCCCAGAACTCTTTGTGATAGAGATGAATAGGCAAGGGATCATGAATTTTCCATTGCCAACCCATCAAAGGGAATTTAGAAACAAAACAAATTGAATCCATAACATAGGCAGATATATAAAAAGGAGGATAAATCCTCTGGGAAATAGTCCGTTTGGACCGGTAACTGAAAATGGCAATGGCTAAATTATCGGACAAGATTTTGGCCCAGTCTACAATTGTAGCATTAACAGCAGCATTCAACAAAGGGAGCCATTCAGGCAAGACCATATTTATGTCAGGCTTTCCAAAAAGCCTGCATAACATAGCAGCAGCAAAACAATATGGAGAGGTGAGTGAACCAGTACTGTACATACCATGTTTGTTTTTCTTCAATGGTTCCTCTCTCTTAGTCCATTCCTTGGTGCATTCTGCCAAATTTGCATTTTCTCTGGCGAATTTCTCCATAAATTATTTGTTGTAGGTCGCCTGAGGTTCCGGTAAGTGATACATAAGCCTTAAATATTCTGTAGTGAATGACCCAATGAGTTCTTGTCCTGGAGTTCTAAATTTTCTGTCTGAAATATCGGTGTTATCCAACACCCATTTTATCATATATGTATACGGAAGAATTCTCGGTCTTGCTGCTATTCTGTGAAGGAATGAACAAGCCAATTCCGTAAGAGATGCTTCAGAGGAATTACTTGATCCAGCAGTAGCCGCGACTTCCATTACCCTGGGATTCTCTTCCTCGAGCAGATTATGCATGCCCTCCCAGGTAGTGATACCGGCATCCTTATTGCAAGCAGTATCCGCATACAGGGAAGCCATCTCTTTGTTTTCAGCACTTGGAACTTTTTCTTTCTTACCCATAACGCTCTGTGAATGCTTTGTATAGTCTTCTGCTCCTTCGCGCCTGCGGTGTTACGAATTAAGTGAGAGTAATGAGATGAGAAAGGTGACGGGATAGTTTTAAATGCTGAAGGCGGATAAAAACGTGAAACAACCTTTCAATCAAAACAAAATCCTTTCCATCAATGATTAACAATCCATTCATTAATTTTGACATCAAAGCGCATAACGGATATTTATTTATGAAAAGATTTACTTTGGACACCGCGCTAAAAGAATATGCGATAATGCGATCTGCGATTTGCTGTGCAATGTCGCAAAATCGCAATATCGCAGATCGCAATAATCGCAAATCGTAAAATCCACAAATTGCAGTCTAATATTATCGCGAAATCGCAATATCGCAAAATCGTGAAATCACAATTTCACAAAATGTAACTTATTAAACAACTTTTTTGCGATATGCGGTTTGCGATATATACTTTAATGTCTAGTTCTTTGGGATCGCGCTATCGCAATATCACGGAATCGCAATTTTAAAAGATTATGCTTTGATAAATGATATCCACTTTTTTGCGATGGATGCGGTATTTCTATTCAAAGAAGGATTATACTTGGATCTATCATAAACTTAGGTTTATGTTAAAGATTTTCAAAGGAATTTCCCTAAGTTATAATAGTAAGTTTTATTTGAGAAAGGAAACAAACACTAATTAATTTTTTGGATTTTTTGACTAAGGGTCCCCACTTATTTAGTATTATTACTAATACTAAATAAGAAGGGGGTTTTTTGCTGGCCACAACATTGGCGACTCACTTGGAAGAACCAGTTATCTCTGCTTTTCTTTTGAATTTTCTAAACTTTTCAAAACATAAAATTTTTCATAAAATCAAGCTTTATTATAAAAAGACAAAGTACATTATGCTCGAATCTATAAATGATATTTCATTTCTTCTATATTCAACTTTTGATTATTTACTTCCTCAAGCTAGTCCTTGTATTTACATCAGTCATTACTTGGTTTAAAAAGATAAAAACAAAGGCTTCTCTATAAATCAACTTTAAATATGCTCATTTGTCGTAGGTAGAGCCACTGCTGCCAGCAAGCATTTATAGCCTCGACAGGGTTACCTGTTACCCAGCAATGATCCTGTATCCTACTTAGAGAAATATAAAATTTTCAAAGAGAAATCCATATTCACACTTGTTGTTTTTGCTTTCCTTTTTTATTCTTAAAGAACAATGTCTTGGTTTGGTAGCCAACTCATGACAATGCCATTCACTTGATTTATAACTTTGCTGAACAAGCTGGCTCGTGATGAGACCCCTTGTCTTTTGATTGCAACAATCTTGAGTCATTGCCCTGTTATGGTATGCAATATTGGCAAAGTCAGCAAGATATAATATCTATGATCATGATAAGTCAGCTCGTGATGAGACCTCTTACTCTTTAAGTTAAAAGTGTATCATTGGATAATTCTTTGAACATTGTAATTTTCTAAGCGGGGAGGATATCATTGTTTCCTTAAGATAGCTCTGGACGACAATAATAGAGTTTTTTTGGAAGGAACTTTTCTATAGAGAAACTTTGTTTTGCTATTGATACCTTTTATTAAACTGATATAAAACAATCTTTCACTAAAAGTTGCCTTTCATAAAAGTATTCAAAGTTGAAACTAGTATCATTTCAAGACTAAAGTTTTTAACTGTATCTTTGGATAATAATGATCAATATTCTGACAAGAATTCTATTTATAAAAATGAAGAAACGAAATCTAAACAGAGAATTTATATCTTCTTTGTAAATTCCAAATGTAACCTTTAACAACTCGTTTTATTTTGACAACAAAGAAAACTAATATACAAAATAGAAAAATGATCTCCTATGGAAAATATTTTTTGAGAATTTTTCCATTAACAGGTAAAGATTCTCTTTTGCCTGTTAAATCCTGTAACAAAAAAGTAGACGGACCTATGATTTTTGCAATTTGAAAGGACCAAGCCACATTCGTTGAAATTTCGTATGTTTTCCTTTTTCTTCATGAGCCTTGTCCCATTTTAAAACAAGATCTCCAACCTGAAAGTCTTTTCTGGTTATCATGTTTGAATCAAAAGAAGATTTTACTAATGCTTGATGATGAGCATGAGTTATTTTGGCTTTTTCTCGTTGTTCTTCTAACTTAATTATTTCCATTTGTCTTAGTTGTAAGGGAGAAGTTGGTACTTCATCAATATATTGAACTAAGGCCAAAGAAGGAATTTCTAAATGAGTTGGAAGAACTACTTCTTTCCCATAAACTAAATTAAAGGGAGAAGTACCAATAGAAGCCTTTTGTGTTATTCGATATGCCTATAAAGCATATATTAAAGACTTATGCCAATTTTTATGATTTTGATCAATGGTTCGCTTAATGATTCTGATTCAGTTTTTATTTGTGGATTCAGCTAACCCATTTCCCTGTGGATAATAGTTGGTAGAGTATTTAAGTTTAAAACCTCTCTTGAGTGCAAATTCAGTCATAGCATTACCAGAAAAATATGATGCATTATCAAATACTAAAGCAGAAGGTAAAACAAACCTGGTGATTATGAACTGATCTATGAATTCCATGATATGCTCAGCATTGGCAGTCTTGAGAGGGACTGCTTCTACCCATTTCGTAAAATAATCAGTTGCAGTAATGATATACCTATGTTGCTTAGAAGAGTGAGGAACGATCTCACCTATTATGTCCAATCCCCATTGATCAAAAGGTTGTTCAATGTTTACTGGTTGTAATGGAAATGATGGTTTTTTTTGTCTTCCAGCTGCGGTTTGACAAACTTGGCATCTTCTTACATAGATATGGGAATCTTTGAATAAATTGGGCCAGTAATAGCCTGCGCGAAGAATTTTATGTGCAGTAGCATCTCCAGCATAATGTCCACCTGCTGGCCCATCGTGAAGTTCCTGCAAGACTTTATCAGCTTCAGATTTCTCCAAACATCTAATAAGAATCGAATTGTAATTCATTTTAAAAAGAACATCATTTACAAGCTGATATTTTTTAGCCTTCAAACTCAAGGCTCTTTTCTTGGTATGATCAAGATTTGGAGGAGCATATCCATTCTTCAGATAAAAAGTTATATCAGCATATAATGATTCAACATTTTTTAGGCTTACCTCATACGTTTGTATCTCTTCAGATGATCTATCGGAAATCTGTGATGCTCCAGCTAGTATTTTGCAAAAGCCTTGACCTCTAACAATATTTGCTGGTTTGATCTCAACATCATATTCTTGTAAGGCAGTAATCCAATTAGCTCTTTTTTCACCCACATATTTTTGGACTAAAATATTTCTTACCGCTGGAAACGGTACAATGATTTTTGTATGGGTTTTAAGCAAAAAGGGTCTGAAATATTTAATTGCTTTGAAAACAACGTAAGTTTTTTTCTCCACATCTGAGTAATTCAACTCAGCTCCCTGTAAATTTTAACTGAAGAAAGCAATTGGGGCTTCTGCTTTGTCTTGATTTGCTTGAGTGAGAATCGCAACGTAAGATTTATCAGAGGCAAATGTGTACAAAATAAAAGGATCGGAAAAATTTGGAGTTGCTAAAGAGGGAGCATTAATGATTTCTTGTTTAATCAGATTGAATTCCTCATATTCATCTTGGCCCCACTTGAAGTTTGAATTCTTTTTAATCATTGTTTGTAAAGGAGATACAATTCTTGAAAATTCTGGTACAAATCTCTTTACAAAATTAATTTGGCTGAGGAAAGATTGTATAGCTTTCTTGTTGTGAGGTAAGGATATTTCAGAAATCTCCTTGATTCTATCAGGATCAATGTGAATTCCAGATTTTGACACTATGAATCCAAGAAGTTTTCCTTCACTTAATGCGAAAAAGGATTTTTTTGGGTTAAGTGAAATTCCATACCTTTGACAACGTTGGAAGATCTGCTTCAAATCTCTAAGATGATTGCTTCGTTTTTTGGAATATACAGTTATATCATCCAAGTAAATTACCACTGATTTGTTAACTAATCCCTTGAAAGAAATGTCCATGGCTCTTTTAAATGTGGCACCAGCGTTGATCAGACCAAAAGGCATCTTTTGATATGCATAAGTGCCCCATTTGGTTCTAAATGTAGTTTTCAATTGATCATCTGAATGAACTAACACTTGGTTGTAGCCAGAGAAACCATCTAAGAAAGACATTAATTCCGACCCTGCAACTGCCTGTAATATTTGCTCCATGGGAGGCAAAGGAAAATTATCTTTTTGGCAGGCTTTATTAAGATTTCGAAAGTCAATGCAAATTCTAATATCTCCGTTTTTCTTTCTAATAGGAAACATATTGGAAACCCATTTAGAATGTCGAACAGGAAAATTAATTTTGGCTTTCAATAACTTATTGAGTTCAGATTTGATTTGATTTTCTAGATTGGGATGGATTTTCCTGAGCTTTTGTTGTACAGGTTTCTCATCGTTCATCATTGGGATAGTATGTTGGATGATAGAAGTGTCATAAGTTTTGAGTTCATCGTAGTTCCAAGCAAAGACACTTTTACATTGTTTCAAAAGACACACATATGCTGATTTTTCTTCGAGAGTTAGACCAAGGCCTAGGTTGATATTCTGTGGTTTGGTATTAGTTCCTAGATTTACTAATTTATAATTCAAAGTTGAACTTTGTAATTTTGAATTGGTAGATCTTTTAAATCGGTCTTTCAAATCATAAAGGTCTTCTAACTTGACTATTGACTTTGGAATAGCATTATTAGTGCTATCATGTTGTAATTGTTTGTCATGCTGGTCTTCATCGATTATTTGATTGGTATAAGATCCTTCAGATGTGAGGAAGATTACAATATCAGGATCGTCGTTGAAAATTCTCCAATTGGTAACATTATCAGGAATCGAAGGTCTAAAAATTAATTCAATTGAAAATCGATCAGGACTAAAGTCTTCTGCAGGAATAAGCTTAGAGGCTACATTGGCTAATAGGTCTGCACTAGCATTCTGGATTCTAGGAATTGGTGAAATATTGAATGCTAGAAAATGTTCAGTCAGATCTTGAACTAAAGATTGATAATGTTTTAAATGAGCTGATAAACAATGTATAGTATTGCGTACCTGTTTAATTACAATTTCTGAATCTCCGAAAACTTGTAGATATTTGATATCCAATCCGATTGCTTTATATAACCCTTGGACTAAAGCCTCATATTCTGCGGTATTATTGGTACATTCAAACTCAAGTTGGCAGGTTAGCATAATATTGTTTCCCTCTGGACTAACTAACATGCATCCTGCTCCTGATCCTTCATTAGACTTAGAACCATCAAAAAATAATTTCCAAAATAAATATTTATTTATAGGAGTATCTACATAATTAATACATTTAGAACTGTCTGTTTGAGAAAAAAATTCTATTTGAGATAAAACAGAATGTTCTAAATAAGGTGAAGTATGAGCATTGAAATTTCCTAAAAAAGCATCAACTGGGTAATTGCCAATTATATTACTGCTATATGCAACTGGTTCATTCTCTCCTTCCAATTCTGTTATTATGTATTTCTAATGTTTTTCTCGCTCAACCTTTATCTAATTTGGTTTACCATTATAAGGAAGCCACATGTGCGACCAATCGGTTGCAAAGTATCCATGAAGTTTTTCTGACCAATCTCTGCTAAGAATTAAGCCATAAAATTCTGGAATATCTGCAACTAAAATATCAATAACTTGACATACCTTTTGATTTGATGACAGCCTTATGGTAACCTGGTTTAATTCGCCTATCACTTCAACTTGCGATCGATCTAACTGCACTATGCGCACAACAGATTTTTGTGGTTGAACGTTCAATTTTGCACATACTGATTTTGGTAGAATATTAGATGAAGCTCCAGAATCCACTAAATAGTTATGAAAATTTTTATTAAAAACTTCGTAAGTAAGAAGAAATGGAGGAGTATGAGATCTCGACCTTCCTCCAATTAAAGCGATATTTTCAAGATCAACTTTACTGATTGAATTAGTTGGAGGTCTTCCCATATCATTAGAAGCTTGAGAAATTACAGGATCAGGCAAAGGTTTTTCTGGTACAACATGTAATTCTTTCAAAAGTACTTTTTGTTGATGTTTTAACTTGCTCAATTCATAAAAAGTGATGTTTTCCCTAGTCTTCTTCATATCTTCTATAATGTTGTATTCCATTTCATCCAGAACAATCAATGTTCTTGATGGAATTGATGAATCTGTTTGGACTGGGCTAGTTTGAATTGCTTTGGATGTTGTTTTCTTGGGTGTGACTTTATCCTTAGCCAATGAGCTTGCACTCTTTGGTTTAGGAGTAGTTTGAGGAGGATCAAGTTGATTTCTATTTCTAGTGCTAACCGGGGATGCTTCTTGGTCTTCCTCATCTGGGAGGATGAAATCCCACATGCCTTGTACTTCTACCACCTCTTCTTCATCAGTAGTCTCTTCAGTAACAATCTCTTCTTCTTCTTCTTCTGATTCAGCATTTGTAATAGAATTTGGTGGCTTTTGATCAGTTGAAGGATTCCTTCTAAAAGGCTTGAAAGACTTTTTAGAAGAGGTTTCTGCTACTTTTTTCTTGATATCAACCATTTCATTGGACATGGTTTTCAAAACTTTCTGCAATCCTTCTAAATCAAATGGATCTTTTGGTTGTTTTTTCTTGGGATCGTCCTTAAAAGTGACCTTCTTGGATTTTCGTTCTTCTATTGCATTTTTTTTTTCTAAAGCAATGATTCGTTTCTCTACTGCTATTGCTTCTTTCATATTGTCTGCTAAAGTTGTTTTATTAGCCCTATCAACAAATATTGCCATGTTTGATGGCAAAGCAGAAATGTACCATTCACTTCGCACTTCTTCGCTTGGTTTGGAAGCAGTAGGAATTTTGTTTAACAATTTATTGAAACGAGAATTGAAATCCTTGACAAGTTCTTTTGAATCAGCTCTAAGATTAGACAAATCATTGATCAATGTTGTTGTAGATCTGTCATCACCAAATTTAGTCAAAAATTGATCTTGAAAGATATCCCAACTAGTAATAGATCTAGATGGTAATGAAAAATACCATGATCCAGCTGCTCCTTGTAGGGTATAAGGAAAAAGTCGGACAACAACATCTTCATTAACAACTCCATTGAGATTTACGGATAACATAAAGTTATTGATATGTTCTTTTGCTAGCATGATTTCTTCAGGATTAAACTTAGGCAACCATTTTTCAGGATGGGCCGGTATTTGACTCAAGGGTGCAGGCATTAAGACTGCCCCTGGATTATTCCATGGCATTTGGGCCATCACTGAACTACTAACAGGTGAAAGTGCAGATGATGATATTTTTGACTGTGAAGATGAAGATATTATGTTTTGAGAAGGAGATGTGGAAGATTGAGTGGATTGATGGACAGTAATCTGAAGTGGAGGAGTGGGTGGTTGACTTCGTGATGAAGTGTTTGAGATGGATGATGATGATGAAAGATTCTCACTGTCAGACTCTTTGGGTGATTTCCTAGCTCTTTTTATTGTAGGTAGAGGTAACTCAGTTGGCTGAATGCCAAGCTTTTCACTCTGTGATCTAGTGAGAGGATGAGCAGGATAATATTGCGAAGTCACACTGCCTTGAGATTTATCAGATCTTTGAGGTGATATTGAAAATCGCTGAAGTTTATGAATCAAAGATTCGACTTCAGGAGGTTCAACAGCAGATTCTTCTGAAAAGTCGGGGTTTGTGGCAGTGTCTGTTCTTCTTTCGACTTCTGGTTTGATATTTAAAATTTCTGAGTAAGATGGAGAAGTCGGGGAAGATGGTGAGGGTGATTTACTCTCAGAATGGTTTTTAGATTTAGATTCACTTTCCATTCATAGTTTGAGGCCCTCCTTTTAGCGCCAAATATGTTGAAGCCCCGAAAATCGGGTCGACAACAAGGGGGATACCCACCCGGTCCGAACCTTGGTTAGCAGTTCCTTTTCCGTTTGGTGTAGTGGGTCTGACTGGGGATAATGGGACCAATTTCCCAATATGTATATGTGTGTTTGAGATTTGATATTTCTTTTCTAAAATTCCTAAGTAAAATGCTTTTAATCTATTTCTAATCTATTCATATGCAAATTGTATTCTAAGAAATATGTAATTCTAAACTAACCCGGGATGTAATCTTTCAATATATGTGATCTAAAAGGATTTCGGATAACAATTGATAATAAAGATCATTCAATTATTATGAGAAAATAATTCAATAAAGATAAACTATTTCACATAAAAAGTTAGATGAAACAGTTGTGGAAAACATATCGCATATTAAGCTATTCATATATCAAGTAAAAATAAATAATTATCACCATACAAAAATGCCAAATCATAACTCAGATATTCAAACATTAACATATAAACAACTAAGCATAAATATTTCTTTTATCACAGAAACAGAAACAGTTAAGAGATAGAAATACCATTTATAACTGGTTCTACTCATGAGCTAGAAGCAATAATAATTTATCTCTTTCTTAATCCAACATCTATCAAGAGTACAGAAATGCAACATTAGTAACAGATATTAGACACAGATATCAATAAATCTCGTTCCATTCATTCATCAAAACCTCCTCTGAGGATGCAGAAGTGCATGTTCTGAGGATAAGTTTTTGACAAATTTCAGGACCCTTCTCTAAATGTATGAGAAGGGTTTAAATACTAATAAATAAAATCTAAAAATAGTTTATTACAAAAATTTAGGATTCGGTTTAAATGACCGTCATTTTCCTAGGTAAAAATATAGTAAAACTAAAACTAAATCTAAAAATAAAGACTATCAACTATCTACTTATGAATTTGATCTTTGATCTTGCAAGCATCCAGCATTGCTTTGAGAAGAGGCGGTTGACCGAATTCAGATTTCAACTGCCCTAAAAAGACAGAATCGACAAGTGTAGGAGCCATTTTATCAGTAGAATTAATGATGCAATTAAGCGCACTGCGTTGACTGTGGGGTTTTACTAGATATGTCCAGTAAGAATCCCAGTTTAATCTTGTCAGTTCTTGAATTGACTTTGCCTTTTCATCAGCCTTTTGCCTCCATTCTATTTGTAATTGTTGTGCTTGCGGAAGGTGTCCCGGAGTAATCTCTGAAATTAAATTAACTTTGTGCAAATTTTCATTCACACAATCAGTAATATTTCCTACTGTTGTAGTTGCTTCCTCTGCTGCTTTTTCTACTTCTCTGAGTTGTACATCCCAATTGTTGAAAAGCATTTCTTTATGAATATCTTTGATGATCGGTGCTCCTGCTCTTCTTCCTTCCTCTATCTTTTTCCATGCCATATAATTAGTAACTCTTTCATTAGTTAAATCATAATCATGTCATAATTCTACGATATGATTAGTGATTTTATCACTTTCTTGACAAAAAGAGTTGTATTGCGAGATTTTCTGGCATAATATGTCTTGTTGCTGCGGTAGTTGTTTGTTCAAGGAAACAGACTTTGTAATAAACTCTGGAAGCTTAGGATCGTCTTTGTGATTTTCTTGGATAATCTGTATTTGTTTCTCTTTATCTGCCAAACTTTTCTGATAATCAATTTGCATCTTTTGAAGCTCTTGATGTAACTATTCAAGTTTTATTTGTGCTTCACTGTTAGCACAGGCTTTTTGCAATTGTTGTTGCAGAGCTTGTATCTTATCTTCTTTTTCATTTAATAATAGCTTTACCTCAGATGCTTTATCAATAGTTGCTGAAGCATAAGCTCCTGTAATCTGAGATAGTTTGGTAAGATTGTCAATCGGATCCATAGTAGGATCCTTCCATAAGACATCCAATTGTTCTGCTTTAGTAGAGATTGAGCTCTCTAACTTTCTCTTTTTTCTCTGCTTCCTCACTACTGCTTTATACTGCGGGCTGTAGAATACGTCTAGAGGAGGAATGTCCTCTATATTGAGTACAATTTCAGAAGAGGGAGTGATAGGTATATTCTCAGTTTTTGTGATGATGCCACCTATTCCCATGCTAAAAAAATTTGTTGTCTGTACAGGGGTCTCTATATTCTGTCCTTCTACATTTAGAAATTGATTAAAAGTTTCCCATTCTTTGTCCAATTCAGTCTTGACTGTCGGTTTCTATACATTGAGAGATGGAAGATTCAACTGTGGAGTGGAAAAAGTCTGTTGTTGTGAAAGCTCTTTAGATTGAGTTGTATCCTTCATTGAGGTTTCATCATTATCAATATTTTTAGAATGCTCAGAAGTCTCTTTGTCAGACTTCGACTTAGACTTTTCTGTATTTGAGCTGCCACTAAGACTGACACTAGGAGTAGGTTCCCTTGCGAGTTCCAAGCGTAAATTTTTCAAAGGGACAGTAGTTAGTCTTCTCTCTCTGTAAACTTTAAATTCCTAAAAATCTTCTGGGGATAACTGTGTTTGAGCTAAATGCAAAACTTCTTTAAATGAACATTTTGTTTGAAACATATCATCAAAAGGATCTTCTTCTCCAACAAACACTCTTACTTTGATTGCAGTGGTGAAATTTTTAACAACATCAATTGGATCAAATAACCTTCTCGAAAACTTGAACAGTTGTAAGCATGTAATATTGCTTACCTCTTTGAATGCGTGACCAACATCAAACAATGAAAATGCTCCACAGGTTACGGGAAATTGTGGCCAAATTCCCTTCTTCTTCTCCTTTAATTCCTTTGTCAAACCTCCTTCACCACAGGTTTGATAAGCAATCTCCCGAGCTACAAGTTTATCCGGAACATACAGGGGTAAAACATGTGGGAAAGCAGAGCTTCCAAAAACCCTTACATAAGTAAACAACTCTTCCCCAAACCATCTTGTGACAGGGAGAATGTCGACTTCTGCTTCCGGGGATAACCTTGGAGCATCCTTATTATACAATATTTTGTACAGAGGCAGCATTATGCCATGGAAAATTTTGTAGAAATGAGGAACAAACTTTGATTCCCACAACTCTTTGTGATAGACATGAATAGGCAAGGGGTCATGAATTGTCCATTGCCAACCCATCAAAGAGAATTTAGAAACAAAACAAATTGAATCCATAACATAGGCAGATAGATAAAAAGGAGGATAAATCCTCTGGGAAATAGTCCGTTTGGACCGGTAACTGAAAATGGCAGTGGCTAAATTATCGGACAAGATTTTGGCCCAGTCTACAATTGTAGCGTTAACAACAGCATTCAACAAAGGGAGCCATTCAGGCAAGACCATATTTATTTCAGGCTTTCCAAAAAGCCTGCATAACATAGCAACAACAAAACAATATGGAGAGGTGACTGAACCAGTACTGTACATACCGTGTTTTTTTTTCTTCAATGGTTCCTCTCTCTTGGTCCATTCCTTGGTGCATTTCGCCAAATTTGCATTTTCTCTGGCGAATTTCTCCATAAATTGTTTGCTGTAGGTCACCTGAGGTTCCGATAAGTGATACATAAGCCTTAAATCTTCTGTAGTGAATGACCCGATGAGTTCTTGTCCTAGAGTTCTAAATTGTTTGTCCGAAATATCGGTGTTATCCAGCACAAATTTTATCATATCCGTATACAGAAGAATTCTCGGTCTTGCTGCTATTCTGTGAAGGAATGAACAAGACAATTCCGTAAGAGATGCTTTAGAGGAATTACTTGATCCAGCATTAGCCGCGACTTCCATTACCCTGGGATTCTCTTCCTCGAGCAGATTCTGCATGCCCTCCCAGGTAGTGATACCGGCGTCCTTATTGCAAGCAGTATTCGCATACAGGGAAGCCATCTCTTTGTTTTCAGCACTTGGAACTTTTTCTTTCTTACCCATAACACTCTGTGAATGCTTTGTATAGTCTTCTACTCCTTCGCGCCTGCGGTGTTACGAATTAAGTGAGAGTAATGAGATGAGAAAGGTGACAGGATAGTTTTAAATGCTGAAGGCGGATAAAAACGTGAAACAACCTTTCAATCAAAACAAAATCCTTTCCATCAATGATTAACAATCCATTCATTAATTTTGACATCAAAGCACATAACGGATATTTATTTATGAAAAGATTTACTTTGGACACCGTGCTAGAAGAATCTGCGATAATGCGATCTGCGATTTGTTGTGCAATGCCGCAAAATCGCAATATCTTGGATCGCAATCATCGCAAATCGCAAAATCCACAAATTGCAGTCTAATATCATCGCGAAATCGCAATATCGCAAAATCGTGAAATCGCAATTTCACAAAATGTAACTTATTAAACAACTTTTTTGCGATATGCGGTTTGCGATAGATATTTTAATGTCTAGTTTTTTGGGATCGCGCTATCGCAATATCGCGGAATCACAATTTTAAAAGATTATGCTTTGATAAATGATATCCACTTTTTGCGATGGATGCGGTATTTCTATTCAAAGAAGGATTATACTTCGATCTATCATAAACTTAGGTTTATGTTAAAGATTTTCAAAGGAATTTCCCTAAGTTATGATAGTAAGTTTTATTTGAGAAAGGAAACAAACACTAATTAATTTTTTGGATTTTTTGACTAAGGGTCCCCAATTATTTAGTATTATTACTAATACTAAATAAGAATGGGGGTTGTTGCTGGCCACAACACACCCATAATTTTATTCATTGTAAGGTAGCCAAGGAATTAATTTGTTTCCTATACCCAGCACCAGAATGTCAAGTGATGGTGGCAAATGGAGGAACTATAAATTGCTCTGGAAAATGCCATAATATCAAGCTAACCATGGGGGAATATGTATTGACTAGTCCAATTCTTTCCATTCCTATGGGAGGTGCTGATGTTGTACTAGGAGTAAAATGGTTACAATCTTTGGGGATGGTAGCTTTTAATTTTCAAGAACTTTTCTTGAAATTTTTTTCAAAAGGAAAGGAAGTCGAATTACGGGGTATTGCAGGGAATCCGAGAAAGATAATAAGCTCTAATGTCATGACAAAGATTATAAAGAAAGAACAAGGAGGTGTAATTGCACAATTATGCTCACTAGAAGTTCCAACATCAAAATCATCTATTTCTGCAGATCTCCAACAAGTCTTGGACAATCATTCCAAGGTGTTTGAAACTCGCAAAGTACTCCCACCTATTCGTGATCATGATCATGCTATTCATTTGATTCCAGGAAGTGTTCCTCCAAACATCAAGCCTTATAGATATCATTACGTCGAAAAGAGCGAAATTGAACATTTGATTGCAGAAATGTTAGAGGCCGGTATAATTCAACCTAGTCAAAGTTCTTTCTCTGCTCCGGTAGTATTGGTACACAAGAAGGATGGATCATGGCGAATGTGTCCGGACTATAGGGAGCTCAATAAGCTCACCATTAAAGATAAATTTCCCATTCCTGTGATTGATGAATTGTTGGATGAATTACATGGAGAAATTTATTTTACCAAGTTGGATCTTTGTTCAAGATATCATCGAATTAGAATGAAGAGTTGAAGATATTCCAAAAACAACATTTCGAACTCATGAGGGTCATTATGAATTTTTGGTCATGCATTTTGGCCTTACCAATGCACCTTCTACATTTCAAGGGTTGATGAATTCCATTTTCAAACCCTTCCTTAGAAAATTTGTGCTATTATTTTTTGATGATATACTAATCTACGACAGTTCTTGGAAGGATCATGTTCAACATGTTGATAGGGTGCTCAAACTATTGCGGGAGAAACAATTATATGAAAAAACATCCAAATGTTTCTTTGGAGTACAAAAGCTGGAATATCTGGGTCATATTGTATCTCATGGCAGTGTTAAGTTAGACCCTAAAAAAATTAAATCCATTAAGGAATGGAAATTCCCCACAACCATAAAGAAGTTGTGAGGATTTCTTAGGTTAACAGGGTATTATCACAAGTTTGTTAAGAATTATGGGAGAATAGCATCACCTCTAACAACATTACTGAAGCAAGATGCATTTTCATGGACTCTTGAGGTAACTAAGGCCTTTGAACATCTTAAGGAGCCAATGTGCCTAGCACCGGTGTTAGTTACGCCAGACTTCACAAAAACCTTTATTGTGGAAAGTGATGCCTTAGGAAATGGAATTGGTGCTATTTTAATGCAGGAAGGAAGACCCATTGCTTTTGAAAGTTGTCCAAGCAAAGGAAAGTATTTACAGAAACCTATTTATGAGAAGGAAATGTTAGCAATATTGCATGCACTAAAGAAATGGCGAACTTACCTAATGGGAAGACACTTCAAGGTAAAAAGCGATCATGATAGTCTTAAACACTTTTTGGAACAAAGACTATCGTCAGAAGAGCAGCAAAAATGGGTCACAAAGATGTTGGGTTATGACTTTGAAATAATCTACAAAAAAGGAAAGCTTAATGTTGTTGGAGATGCACTCTCAAGAAAGAATGAAGAGGTGGAAGCATTGCTTTGTGTCATATATATTATCCAACCAGATTGGATAACCGAAGCAAGAGATGAATGGAAGAAGGACAAAGATGTATGGGCACTCATTCAAAAGTTGCAGCAAGATCCTAGTACATCTAATACATTTATTTGGAAAAATGATTTCTTATGGTACAAAGATTGCTTATATCTTTGTAAGAATTCCCAACTAAAACAAAAGATTCTTCTGGAATTGCACACTTCTCCTTTAGGAGGACACTCGGGATTTTTAAAAACTTACCATAGGGTGAAGAAAGAATTTTTTTGGGATGGCCTTAAATCGGATATTCAAAAGTTTGTGGCGGAATGTTTGGTTGCCGGCGGAGATACATTTGAGACAATTAAGACCGAGACTTCTACGACCTTTATCCGTTCCAAGTCGACGTTGGGAGGATATTTCGATATGGATTTTATCACGGGTTTACCTAGAGGTCAAGGAAGAAAGAGTGTCATCATGGTGGTAGTTGATAGACTTACAAAATAATACACTTTTGTGCATTATCTCATCCATTAAAGCAAGTACGTGATTGCTACTACATTTATGGACGAAATTCAAAAGCTACATGGAAGCGAGGTTATTGTCAAGACGGAAGTCCCATTTCTTTTGGAAATTTTTTGACGAAGTTATTTTCTTGTTTGGGTACTCAATTAGCTCATAGCTCATCTTATCATCCTCAATCTGATGGTCAAACTGAGATAGTAAATAAATTTCTCATGTGATTTCCGGAAGATTTAGAATAAAATGTTATGGATCACGAAGCTTGCACTCTCGGAAATAGTAAATAAATGTTTGGAAGGATATCTTCGTTTTTTTGTATACGATAAACAAGAAAAACGGGTCAAGTAGTTACCTCTCCTTGAAATGGTGGTCCTCTTTCCTTCTTCACATACTACAACGAAAGATGACCCCATTTATGGCACTTTATGGATATCATCCACCATCCATAACATCACCTTTAAGAGAAAATTCAAAGGTTCAAGCAGTGGAAGATCACATCGAGCATCGACAAGAATTTCTCCAACCCTTAAAGGACAACCTGAATTTGTCACAAAATCGAATGAAACAACAGGCAGATCAACATCGCGGCGAGAGAAGTTTTGATGTAGGAGATTGGGTATTTTTACGGCTACAACCATACAAACAAATGTCTCTCAAGCAAGATAAGAAGGATAAGAAAGTGTTGCCAAAGTACTATGGTCCTTACAAGGTGTTGCAAAAGATTGGTACTATGACATACAAATTGGAGCTTCTGCTTCTTCACGAGTGCATCCAATTTTCCATGTTTCATGCTTAAAGAAGGTTATAGGTGAAAATATTCCAATTCAAACAATATTGCCCGAACTTGATGAGGAAGGAAAAATCATATTGGAACGTGAAGCAGTCATGGAAACAATAACTCGACAGCTACGAAATCGATCAATTTCAGAGTATCTCATCAAGTGGAAGAACTTACCCACTGAAGATTCTACATGGGAGGATGAGAATTTTATACAGAAGCACCCAGATCTACTCAAGCATTGAGGACAACACTTTTTGAAGGAGAGGAGCATGTTAGGTTCCTATATTACCCGGTATAGTCCCTTGTTATTAGTGTAGTAGTGTAACCCATTTTATTGTTATTATTGTACCTTGTAACCCCCATTTTGTTATTATTGTGCCCTTAGAGGTATTGTTGGGTCAAATCAAGTTAGATTGTGGCCCACTAGGATTACATTATGGCCACATGGACTCTTATGTATAGAAAGGAGCTTTTTAAAATTGTACCATCCAAGAATTTTCATTTATGTAATGTATTGGAGGTTTCCCCCTCGAAGTGGCTCATTTCTAAGGCATTGATATCTCTTTTCTTCTTTTTTGGAAGTGGTTACACAACATTAGCTATCATGCCCTCACAACTACCCTTACCTTTTTTGGGACTTGGGAACCCAACCAAGTCTTTCACTAGGCTACAACAACTTAACAAGGTTACAATTACTACAATGATCTTGTGTGGTGTTCACCTAAGAACTACATGTAACTCATCTTAGACTACTCATGTCCAATCTTAACTTGTCCCACTTAAAAAGTTACCAAGACAAGGCTCATCACATCCAACTGTGGTCGTAAAACAATTAAGCAACATGGTTTACATCTTGACATGCCATAACACCTGACATGTCTTAAATTCCTTGGCATTATGTGGCATGTGTTAGCATCCCCTACATTTCTTGACATGCTTTTACACTCCCTCGCACAAAATACCACTCCCCTCCCTCACATGCCCTAGCACTCTAGCGTGGCTTTGCACTACCCTATAAGATAACCTTCTCACTCCCTCCTTAGCACATATGAAACTCGCTCACACTCCCTATAACACCCTCTTATTCATTCATTTCTAGGCATTTTAAACTCAGGCATTTTAAACTAGATCCCCCTTATGTTTCCAGTGCCTCCTAACACTCCACAGGACACATTGACACACCTTGGCACCTAGCACATCTTGGCATGTCATCCTGGGCATGAAGATTCCTTGGAACTACCTAGCATACCTTGTCACTCCCTCATTAGTACACCTAGAACTCGTTGACCTTCTCGTTGACACTCCTTATGACACTCTTATTCATTCATTTCCATGCATTTGAGAAGGAAAGGAGAGCAACTAAAAAGGGAACCCAATAAAAGGGAACCCCAATAGTGGTGATAAGGGGATTAGGGGCCCCATTATCACAACCCATAAGCCCTTAACCCATAACCACTAAATTACCTATCCCCCTATCCCACAAGCCATAATCCCTTAATTTTTACACTCATAACTGATCATAACCCATTAACCCCTTGGCCCATTAAACCTTAATCCACTAACCCCTAACCTAAAATCCATGAATCCCCTAATCCTTAACCCCTTATCCTCTTAACCGTTAACACTTAAATGATACATATAGGTAGGAAATATGAAATCATACTCTAATATTTTATTTTAGTCATATTGTCGAATTTTAATTGCAAATATTTTATGTATTACAAAAAATAAGCCCAAAATTTTTTCATATATCCAAAAAAGAAATTATGATACGATGGGCAACAATATGTTTATCGGATATTCGAAAATATTTTTTGAATATGTGGTCACCGATTAAATGTTCGATAGATATACGGCATTTGACTAGATCAACTATATTTATTTATCAAAATACGATGTTTGTCTTGGTCAATATTTTTCTAACTAGACAACATCTCTCTGGTCAACATCCATCAAAATTCCAATGAAATGGATAATTTTCTGTCATAATACAAAAATATTTTATTTTTTTAATTGCATGAAAAATAGTTAAACACTTGAGGTTTATTTTTTAAGATAATCATCACTAAAAGTTTGGTAAGTAAAATGTCACATAACATGCCTCCAAGAGGACAAGAAGATATGAGATCTACATTGGAGGCTTTGTGATCTATGTGGAAATTTTTGGCCACCCACCTATTCCACCTAGACCTCTTTTATATTTCATTAGTTTCCTTGTTTAAAGCAACATTTACTATTTTTAGAATTTTTTCGAGTAGTGGACTTTTGGAGCAGTTTTGACCCCCTAAATGGAGATTTTTTGAGATCGTCTACAAGCCGATAACCGTAGTACTCAGAGAGATATTTCCAATGATATATAATATGCGCCAAACTAATATATTATGACTAGGTTACGACCCCGGGAATTCGGCTGGCCAGCTAACCCCAACAAGGCCCACAAACTCTTGGTGTTCCATCTCCTCTGGTTAGGGTTTTGGTTGTTTAGGGTTTTCCCATGTTGTTAAATAATAAAAATGCCCTTGAGCCTCATTGTAACATAGTTCATAGGCATGTATCGCCCAAATATCTTCTCAGAGATAAGCTATAATCGCCCAAGCTAGTTTATTTCCATTGTGTCTGTAAGCATATCTCAGTTCTTTGATATTAATTAAATTTATTCCTGTTGCATCTCTAATTTTATGTGTATTTCTGTATTTTATTACATTCCTTCATAACTTTGGATCCGTGGTATCAGAGAGGTCTTCTCTTTCTCAAATTTTCTTTTAATGTCCCCAACGAGATCACAGTATAAGGAGTTAGGGCTCGATCTGGTTGAACCTTTGCAAGACCGGCCTCACAAACCCCGATGGCCTCACAAGGTGAAGGAAAAGAAAGACAAGGGAGCAAGAGATATTATCAAAAAATTTCTAGAGGAAGCCCTCGAGAAAGAAAGGAATGTGATGATGGATAATTTTTTCCAGATCCTTCGATGACTACTCACCGATGATGCATATTCATCCAACATCTACTGTGGAGGCACCACTCCTTTTAAGTTACACGTTAACTTTGACATTCCCATGTTTGAGGACCAAATATATGCGCGTCGTGAATAGTGGTTGAATCTACTAGTGTCTGCCCAACTTCGTGTTCCTAAATTGATGTCATAAATTGTCAACCAGGGCTAGTAAATTGTTGAAGTGAAGTGTACTATATGTAACTAGGTATCTGTTTCTCACTACGTTGTGTTTAGTGTTTTTCCAATGTTTTTTATTTTGTGTTTTTATTCTAAGAGAAAAAGAACTAAGTGTTGCTCTGCAACCTAGTGAATAATTCTACTCTAAATTAACCTATGACACCGAAATTAATCCATTCCACAACTCAAAATATCACTGTTAAATCTCATTCAAGAATTAGAAATCTTTTGGAATAGCTTTGGAAAAAGAGGCAGTTTGTGAAATTATGAGAAGTTTCAGAACAGTCAAGACTTCAAAATGACATTACCAATTCTTGTTCCTATGATGATGATGTATTAGTAGAAATTAAGAACAAGAGTGTTTTGTAAATAATGAAGGCCATCAAGTCTAACTTAACAACTAGAATACAACTGACTAATAAAACTAAAAATACAATGGATAAAACTGAACTAGAATGCAATCATTCAAAATTTGAAATACATTGAACAAAATTGAACTAGAGTGCCATTAACCTCCGGAGTTTTACAACTAAACTAAAATGGACCTAATCATTGAAATACTACAGCTCTGTCTCATTCGGTGTTAGTGGTATTTTGGAACAATTCATAGAACAAGACTGGCTATAACATGTGATGTAAATGAGCATAAAAACATAAAGTTCAAAAAAATGCAACTAAGCTCTAAAACGCCACAGCTAAGTCTCATTCAGTGTTAGTGATATTTTGGAATAATTTGTAAGAACAAGACTAGCTGTAAAAATTGATGTAATTGAGCACAAAAACGTAAAGTTCAGAAAAATGCAACTAATTCCTAAAATAATACAGTTATATCTCATTCAATGTTAGTGATATTTTGGAACAATTCGTAAGAATAAGATTGGTTGTAGCATCCAATGCAAGTGAGTATAAAACACAAATTTCAGAAAATTGCTTAAGCTAGGAATGCAACAAGGCTAAAGTTACTTATCTAAATAATGTGCACAGAGCTTCTCGGGCAGTAGGGGCCCTCTACCACCGGATTAGCATACAAATCTCCTTAAGATTGCCTCAGATATTGCAATAAAGCGGTACTTCTTTCATTAAAGGAAAAGTATTTCAAAAACAGAGTATTGCGGTCTTTTGAGATCTAGCAACAAAACATCAATCTAGCTAGTTGTCTCTCGGTCTTCCAAGTCATTCTTATAAAATAAATACATAAATACCCTTGAGAAGAAATAGGAACAAGTGTCTTTTTCAATCAAAATCAAATTAGACCTCTTATGGAAGCCTCGTACTTTTTTGGAGACATCTGTAGAGTCCCTGTCCTGGTAGGAATCTGCTTCTTGGCTTTGATCTCTTCCACGTGCATAACCACCTGTAGCTTCTTTCTGAGACTTCGTAGAGAGAAATAAATTATGTGGGAGTGTTGTGGAATTCAACCATATGCGTTTTTCCTTGAAGTGACACCTGTAACCTGTGAGAACATGAAGATAGCTGCGGAATAGGCGACTGGCTATAGAATGGCTTCATTTGGTAGCAGAGTCTAGTCAAAAATTACTACAACAACAAAACCATGAAAATATAGCAAGTTAGTCATTGTATACATTCCTAAAGTGACTTTAATCAATCTTATTGACCATTTAAGCCTGTAATTGATAAGGGACAAAGGGAATGAAGTGAAATTTGGTGAAGGGAAAGGACATCTTTGGGGCTCAACATACCCCCACTGCAAAGTTTTTGCATGTCCTCATGCAATCGACTCGTATATTCTGAGACTTCTGCTAGGCTTCGTCTTGGTTGAGATGGTCCTTCACCTCTCTCCTTGGCATAACTTCTTATCATATTCTCCTTTTTAAGTTGTTTCTTAATTTAAATCAATTTCTCAGAAATTATCTCCTCACTGTCCTCTTGTATGGACTTACCAGTTTTGGTTTCAACAACTTTGGAAATTTTCCTTCTCCTGCTTCTTCTTGTAATTTTGTCTTTAGATGGAGATTACTTGGGTTCTTCAAAGTGATTCCTCACTAGAAACTCATCCCAATTGTCTACCACCTTTCTCAAATGATTTTCAATCATGATTTTAACTAGGACATGGTGGTACAAAGTGGTTTCCAGGAATTGAACCCTCTTTTGAACATTAGAGGCCATTCTCTTCAGACTATGAAGTAGGAAAAAGGGTAAATTGATTTCTTCATCTAAGAAATTCATCATTAGCTGAATATGATAAATATATAAGGTACAAGACCTTCCCTCACAAGTTATAAACTTTTTCAAAATAAGCAACATATTCCGCCATTTATTCTTCAGTGCTGAGCTAGGAATGCCCTTCTTAAAAATGGAAACATCCATACCTGGTGTTTTAAGCATTTGCCTCCATGCCTCATTATGAAATTCCCTATTTTCGAACCATCGTTCTCCTTGCCTGGGTAATTTCGCTGCTTTTGCAATGAAAGCTTCTGTAATAGTGAATTTAACATCTCCTATTTCGATTTCTGCTCCATTGAAGGACCATGCAAATTTTTTAGTTACCTCTTTATGAAAACCATTGATTTTTTCCAAAAATTGTAACCACCCAGCTTGCTGTAGCATTTCTCTAATTTGTGGGTAACCCTCCAAATATTTGGTTCCAACTAGTTCAGACCTTACTATGAGACCATGGCTTCTCTTCTCAACCTTGAATTTACTGCTCTTCTATCCACAGTGAAAATGGTTGTTAAAGAGTTGTTTTTACCCCAAAGGTGCTCTCTTTGTTTATGCAGTAGGAATTAGCTATGGAAGGATGATATGAAGAGGTTATAGAATGAGTGAAATGTAGTGAGGGTGATTTAAACGAATTAATGATTTTGAGAGCCATCATGGGAGAAAAGACCATGGAAATATTTCGTGAGAAATTCAAAATCATCACTGAATACTTTGGCCTAGTGACATGACTAATTAGGTCACTTCAGTACTTAACCATTAAGTTTTAAATGATGATTTGATATGGTGGAGTGGAGGGGATTTTGTCCAAAGTTTTTATGATAGGCTCTAATAGGCATGATCAACACGAATAATTAAAACAACTTTTTGAATCATACATGACTTAAATATACTATAACTTTCATATTCTGTCATCATAATAATTTTACAACTTTACCTTTTCCTTTCCTTTAATTTTTGTGGTTTTGATATGCTTTGTACTCCTTTGAAATCATTGATTCTTCAGTCTTCATAATTCCTTTGATTTTTCTTGTGGACATAGGTGTGCAGGGTCAATTTGCTGCTGAACAAGTGTTGCTGGATAATTGCCTTCAGGATATCTTGCTGCAGAATGTCTAGCTGGCTACAGAATGTTTGACTGGCTGCAGAATGCACCTGTAGGAACTTTGAAACATGGAATGGAATGTTGTATGAAGTGGATCATGAAATATGGTGGAATGGCTCAGGAGTGAAGTGAAATGTAATGGAATGAAATGAATAACAATTGTGAAGGGGAATGAACCATAAAAAGTGGTCTGCAACTCGTGATTTGTAATATTCAATCTGCAGAAAGAGATCAAATTTAGAAATCTGAGATGGAAATGAAATGGACCATGAAATGGAGTGAATGAAGTATGGATGAATGGAGTGAATGAAATATGAATGAATGGAGACATGATGGAGTGATACTTATGATTTTATGATAGTTGATTGCATAAAAAGAATGCATTTGAAAAGCTAAAGTGTCAGAAGGATTCTGATTTTCAATTTATCTTTTCTGTATAAACATGCTAATCAGTGATTAGTTTTCATGTTTATACTACTATTTTATTTTATTTTTATTTTTTTATGCATTTGAATTTAGAAAATTCAACTAGGTTGATGAAGAAGAAAAATTCTTCTTCATTAACTTCACATCAATGTTTTCTTGGAATCTCTTGACAAATTCTTCTCTTGAAAGTGGCTTATGATACAGCTTCAATCTATGACCATTTACAAGAAAAGTGACCTTCTCTTCATCTATTGTCCTGATTTTTATTGCTCCATTATCAAAAAATTTCATAATTTCATATGGCCCAAGCCAATGTGTTTGGAATTTACCTTGAAAATCTTTGAACTTTGAATCAAACAAGAGAGCCCAGTCACCTTCTTTGAACTTCTTTTCCTTGATGTACTTATCATGCCATCTAGTCCTTTGCTGTTGGACTATACTTGTTTTTTGGACTGCATCCTGTCTGATCTCATCCAATTCATTAATCTGCTCCAATCTGTGCTTTTGTGCCTCTGTTAGGTCAAGTCCTAGCTGAACTGCCATTTTAAAAGTTTGAATCTGAAACTCTATGGGAAACAAAACTTGTTTTCCATAAACAAGTTCATAGGGAGTATGACCTTTTTTGCTTCTCCATGTAGTTCTATAGGCCCACAAGGCTTCAGGAAGCCTGTCTGCCCAATCTCTTCTATGTAAATGAATAGTATTTGTTAGGATTCCTTTAATGACTTTATTGGTAGATTCCACTTGACCATTTTCTTGTGGATGATAGGGAGTAGATTTTCTGTGTCCGATTTTGTACCTCTCCATCATTTGTTCCACTAGCCTTGATGTGAATTGAGCTCCTTGATCTGTAACAATTTCCCTTGGGACACCAAAATGAGTAAAAATATCCTCAAAAAGAAAATTAACTATAGATGCTTCAGTAGAAGAAAGTAATGGCTTGGCCTCTACCCATTTGGTAACATAATCAGTGCAAACTAATATATATTTCTTTTGTCTTGATGGAGGACTAATAGGTCCTACAAAATCCAAAGCCCATTTTTTAAAAGGTTCAATATGTACCTGAGGCTGCAATGGCATCTCACCTGAAGGAGAAGGTTTCCCTACCCTTTGGCAACTGTCACACCTTTTGACATACTCTTTAGCATATTTAAAAAGGGATGGCCAATAGTATCCTAAATGAAGGACCTTATAAGTTGTCCTTTTATCAGCAAAGTGTCTGCCACAAGGTTCATCATGACATGCCTTGAGGATCTCAGGCATCTCATCTTCCCGAACACATCTCCTAATGATAAAATCTGGACTTGTTTTGTATAACTCATTAGCAACCCATGAATATTTTGCACTGTCATAAATGATCTTTCTTTTGTCTCTTACATTCATTATTGAAGGAAATTTCCCTGAAACTAAATAATTAGCAATGTCAGCAAACCAAGGAGTTTGAGTAGAAATTGCAAAAAGATATTCATCAAGAAATTGATCTTCAACTGGGGTATTGTCTTGGATGTTTTGGAGTCTAGATAGGAAATTAGCTACTGTGTTTTGTTTTCCAGGCCTATCTAGAATGGTAATGTTGAATTCTTGTAAAAGCAATAACCATCTTATGACTCTTCCATTAGTAATTGATTTGTTCATTAGATGTCTAATTGCAGAGTGATCTGTGTGAACAAAAGTTTCATAGCCTGTTATATAGTGTCTGAATTTTTTTATGGCATGAACAACAACTAAAAAATATTTTTCAGTTACAGTATAGTTTAACTCTGAAGGAGTCAAATTTTTACTGGTATAGTAGATGGCATATGGAATCAAGTCTTTTTATCCCAATACTACTCCTAGAGCTGTATCCGAGGCATCCGTTGAAATATGAAAAGGTAACTTCTAGTTAGGTCCCCTTAAAATAGTTGCTTCAGAGATTTTTGTTTTCAGGGTCTCAAAGGCTAACTGGCAATCAAGATTCCACTTGAATTCACAGTCTTTGGTAAGTAATTTGAAAAGTGGAGATGCTATCTTGGTGAAGTTTTCTATAAACCTTCGATAATATCCTGTAAATCCTAGAAAACTCCTAACATATTTTTGACAACTTGGAATAGATAAGTTAGAGATGAATTCAACTTTTGACTCATCAACTCTAATCCCATCCTCTGAAATGTGATGTCCCAAAACAATTCCTTCAATAAACATCATAAAACACTTCTCATGACTTAGTGAAAGATTTGCTTCTTTACATCTCTTTAAAAAAAATTCCAAGTTTTCTAAAGCTTCTTCAAATGTGTTTCCATAAACTGTGAAATCATCCATATATACCTCTACACAATCATGTATTAGATCTGAAAAAATTCCTAGTACCGCCCTTTGAAATGTTGCAGGTGCATTGCATAATCCAAATGGAAATACTTGGTAAGCATAGGTACCCCAAGGATAGGTAAATGTGGTTTTGTCTTGATCTTCAAGTGCTACTTGGATTTGGTTATAACCACTAAACCCATCTAAAAATGAGAAGTACTTTTTGCCAGCTAATGTATCTAACACCTGATCTATGAAAGGTAGGGAAAAATGATCTTTAAGAGTAGCTTTGTTTAATTCCCGGTAGTCAATACATACCCTCCATTTACCATTTTTCTTTGGCACAATTACCAAAGGAGAAACCCACTGACTATCTGAAATGGGATAGATAAAGTTGACATTTAACAATTTCTGCAATTCTTCTTTAACAATCTCCCTAAGATTTGGATTCATCCGTCTCCGAGGTTGTCTGATTGGTTTACAATTTTCCTCTATGTAGATGTGATGAGTGCAAGTCTTAGGGCTTATCCCTTTCATATCAGTGTACTCCCATGCATATGCAGAAGAATGTCTCTGTAATATCTTGACTAGCTCTTCTTGTTGAGATTTCTCTAGGTTCTTGTTTATGTTTAAAGTTTTGCCTAGAAATATCTCAATTGTAGAGCTGCCAAATTTATCCATGGAATAGAGAGACATCTGCCTTGATGACAAAAACTCAATGTTGGATTCTTCTTGAAATTTTTCATGTTTATGTTCTGAAGAAGATTCAAAGTTTTCTAAAGTATTCAGAATTTGACTATCTTCACTAATTTCTGAAATTGTGAAGAGAGGTTGTAAGTCTTCTTCATCCTCTATCCATTGAGTATCATCTAAATCTGTAATTGTCCTTGCTGGAGGATACAAAGTGAATTTTTTAGTTGAACTACCATCACAGATATACATATCACCGGATCTACAACTAATGAAAGCATTAGCTGTAGCTAACCAAGGTCTTCCTAATATAATAGGATGCCCTCCTAGATTATTCTTAGGAGTTAGGATCATAAAATCCACAGGATACTCCCAATAATCTAGGGACACTGGAATGTCTTCTATTACCCCATCAGGTTTAATCACAGATCTGTCTGCTAATTGTAATAATGTGGGTGTAAAAAGAAGATTAGGAAGTTTCAGTTTATCCATGATTTGTCTACTCATGATATTGATTGCTGCTCCTAAATCAATAACTGTGTTTTGGATCTTAGTTCCATTGATGTGTATTTTGACAACTGGATTTCCTGGGCATAGATACTTTGGAATAACAATCTTTCCCATCATGATATCTGCTATTTTTCTTTCCAGTTGAATTTTCTTTGTCTCTCTTATTCTTTTTCCTGTTTTTTTCATGCTCAACTCATTTATTGTCTTTGCTAAGATTGGAATTTCCTTGATAGCTTGCAATAATGGGATCTTAATACAAACATTCATCAGCTCATCTAGGAAATCATAATTACGCACCATAATTTTTTTTTCTACACCTCTATCAATTTGTAATATTTTTGGAAAGGGAGGTGTAGAAGTGGATGTTGATGGATATTCTAATATAGGAATTGAAATTATTGGTTCTTTTTGTTTTTATTTTTCAATGTTTAGGTCTTGGAAAGGTGTGTTCTCTTCAAGACTTTTATTCACCAGTAGAGAATCTTCCTCAGAGTTGTTTTTCTCTTGTATGATAACAGGAGGTTTCCTCTTTTCAAGTATTCTTCCAGAGCTAAGTTGAACATCACTAAGGTCTAAAGGAGTAATCAAATAAGTTGGAAATTGTTGGCCTTCTATCATGTATGTATTCTTAGGATTTTTATTTTTGGGGTTTGGTATGGGTTGGGCAGGCAACTGATTTGTTTTCTGAGGAAATGGTAATGGAAGTGGTGAATTTTGATGTTGTGGATTTTGATGATTCTGTTGAGGATTTTGTTGAAAATTCTGTTGAGGAGGGAAATGTGGATATGGTGGATATTGATAGTATTGAGAGTATCTTCCATAGGTATTTTGTGCTCCTTGCGCCCAAGTTTGAGATTGATTTTGGAATTGGGGCCAAGGTTGCTGCCAAGAATTCCAATTTGGTGGGGGTTGATTATACATCTGATCATGGAATCCTTGTGTTTGAGGTCCTTTCCACCGCCTTCTAGAGACAAAATTGAGAGATTCTGTGGAATTTGTAGAGGTTTCTTCTTGAAAGACAGCTTTAAGACCAGGAAGTGAAGGACAACTCTTGGTCTCATGTTTTTCTGAACAAATTACACAGGTCTCTACTACTTTTGCATCCAAAGGGCACTCTTTCAAGGCATGCTTCTTTCTACATTTGGGACAAAAGATTGCTAAGGCATCAGATTCAGCTTTTTGCTTGTTTTGTAACTTAAGGGTGTCTATTTGTTCACTAAGACTCCCCAAGATATCAGATTTGAATTCATCAAGCATATGTCCTATTTTTGCCCTACTTACTGTCCCAGAAGCAGACTTACTTGCCCTTGCAAGAGCAGGGTCTCTTGGTCCTTTTACAGTTTTAGATTTCCCTCTTGAAAGGTTGATACATAATTCAGCTATTTCAAGTAATGTGAGCTGAGATATATCCCCTTTTCCCATCATGTTAAGGATATCTAACCATTCATCCCTAATTTTCTTCAATAAGAGAGCCTTCAAATTGTCTTGATCTAAGTTTTCCATTTTTGCCCTCTTGATGTTATAGTTAAAGCTCTCCAAAAAATCTTCCAAATTTTCATCCTCTTTTTGTAACATTTTAAACACTTCCTCCTTATGGTTGACTGGCATACATTAATCCAAATGCCTCTCTAGAAATGCTTGTTTCATGTCTTCCCATGTCCTAATAGAACTGTTGATCAAACTCATAAACCATTTTAATGCTGCTCCTTTCAATTTTGAAGGGAATAGTTTAAGTTTTTGAGCATCTTGTAAGTAGTCATAGGTTCTACATAGGACTTCAAATTCAAATAGGAAGGTTTCAAGGTCTTCAGTTTTGAGTCCATAAAAGTTTGGAAGGACAGAGGGTGAAATTTTTTTCATATTTGCATTGGTTTCTTCATCTACTATAGGAAACCCAAAAGAGCTTCCCATTTCTCTTCTACCTCTTCCTCTTCCTCCTTCTTCAACTCTACCTCCTTCTCCTTCTGCAACTCTACCTCCTTCTCCTCTACCTCTACCTCTACCCCCTCCAAATAGTGTGTGTTCTCCATTAAAAATTCCTCCTCCCCCTTCTTATGCCATAGTTGATTCTTCTATGGAAGTTGAAAAGTTTATGTCCCCAGCAGGGGTCTCAGGATCTTCTTCTAAGACAGGTTCAGTGGATAAAGTGGAAGGTCTTTCTAATGGAATATCTGATCTTAAGTTCTCTCGAAGTCTAGGATCAGTAAAGGATGGAATGTGGGTTTGATTTGGAGGTGTGCTGGCTCTTGGTATTGGTGAAACAAGTGGTGTTCTAGGAAACAAGCTTCTTCTTAATAAGAATCTACCCCTTGAATCTTTTTCTCTACGCATGTCATTGTTTTTGGGAGGTAAGAAAAAAGGCTACTTAGTTACAATTCCCCGACAACAGTGCCAAAATTTCTGCTCAACTTAGTGTTCCTAAATTGATGTCATAAATTTTCAACCAGGGCTAGTAAACTGTTGAAGTGAAGTGCACTATATGTGACTAGGTATCTGTTTCTCACAACGTTGTGTTTAGTGTTTTTCCAATGTTTTTGATTTTGTGTTTTTATTCTAAGAGGTAAAGAACTAAGTGTTGGTTTGTAACCTAGTGAAGAATTCTACTCTAAATTAACCTATGACACCAAAATTAATCCATTCCACAACTCAAAATATCACTGTTAAACCTCATTCAAGAATTAGAAATCTTTTGAAATAGCTTTGGAAAAGAGGCAGTTTGTGAAATTATAAGAGGTTGCAGAACAATAAAGACTTCACAATGACATTACCAATTCTTGTTCCTATGATGATGAGGTATTAGTATAAATTAAGAATAGGAGTGGTTTGTAAATAATGAAGGCCACCAAGTCTAACTTAAAAACTAGAATACAACTGACTAATAAAACTAAAAATACAATGGATAAAACTGAACTAGAATGCAATCATTCAAACTTGAAATACAGTGAACAGAATTGAACTAGAGTGCCATTAACCTCCGGAGTTTTACAACTAAACTAAAATGCAACTAATCAATGAAATACTACAGCTCTGTCTCATTTGGTGTTAGTGGTATTTTGGAACAATTCATGGAACAAGAATGGTTGTAACATGTGATTTAAATGAGCATAAAAACATAAAGTTCAAAAAAAACACAACTAAGCTCTAAAACACCACAGCTAAGTCTCATTCAGTGTTAGTGATATTTTGGAATAATTCGTAAGAACAAGACTAGCTGTAACAATTGATGTAATTGAGCACAAAAACGTAAAGTTCAGAAAAAATGCAACTAATTCCTAAAATACTACAGTTATATCTCATTCAATGTTAGTGATATTTTGGAACAATTTGTAAGAATAAGACTGACTGTAGCATCCAATGCAAGTGAGTATAAAACACAAAGTTCAGAAAATTTCTTAAGCTAGGAATGCAACAAGGCTAAAGTTACTTATCTAAACAATGTGCACAGAGCTTCTCAGGCAGTAGGGGCCCTCTACCACCGGATTAGCATACAAATCTCCTTAATATTGCCTCATATCTTGCAATAAAGTGGTACTTCTTTCATTAAAGGAAAATGATTTCAAAAACAGAGTATTACGGTCTTTTGAGATCTAGCAACAAAACATCAATCTAGCTAGCTGTCTCTCGGTCTTCCAAGTCATTCTTATAAAAGAAATACATAACTACCCTTGAGAAGAAATAGGAACAAGTGTATTTTTCAATCAAAATCAAATTATAACTCTTATGGAAGCCTCGTACTTTGTTGGAGACATCTGTAGAGTCTTTGTCCTGGTAGGAATCTGCTTCTTGGCTTTGATCTCTTCCATGTGCATAAAAACCTATAGCTTCTTTCTCAGACTTCGTAGAGAGCAATAAATGATGTGGGAGTGTTGTGGAATTCAACCATATGCATTTTTCCTTGAAGTGACACCTGTAACCTGTGAGAACATGAAGATAGCTGCGGAATAGGCGACTGGCTACAGAATGGCTGCATTCTGTAGCTGAGTCTAGTCAAAAATTAAAACAACAACAAAACCATGAAAATATAGCAAGTCAGTCATTGTCTACATTCCTAAAGTGAATTTAATCAATCGTATTGACCATTTAAGCCTGTAATTGATAAGGGACAAAGGGAATGAAGTGAAATTTGGTGAAGGGAAAGGACATATTTGGGGCTCAACAATTAGAACGATATTTTTTGGTTCATTACTTTTCTAATGGGGAAAATACTACTTTTTCACTCCTCAAAGTCACCCCCCATGTCAAGGACTGGTGTGAAACCTACTCTGAGAAAAAGTACATGAGGGAATCCTCCCTGTTCTCGGTTGTACCCACTTGAAATTATTGCTGAGACATCATCAAGGAAAAGTATTACCATGTGGGGAGCTATGAGGATAAGTACATATAATAGACCACGCCGTGACAAGAAAGGGATCAAGATGTGCATGATATGATGAATATGTTCCATACCCTCTGCAAAAAGTTGGGTATCGAAGATTCAAAGAAACATTTGGTGCTTAAGTACTGCATTTGTTTGTACAGATACATCCATGAGGAAATGGAGTTCCTCAACATCTCCTCTCTTGTTGCAGAATACCAGTATGTTACCAATATCAAGCTTAAATTCAAACAAAAGAAGAGAGACTTTGGATTTGTGAATTAGAAGCAGGGAAAAGGTGATCCCAAATTTCAGAACAAAGGAAAAATTCAAAACAGGGTGTCCCAGGACAACCTACTGAAGCCACAAGGGAATAACATTACCACAAAGCCAAAGAAGGACATAGGGAAGTGGTGTGAGTTCCATTGTATCTCCACTCTCAACACAAGTGAGTGTCGGGGAAACAAGTCACTAGTGGCTGAGAAGGAGGATTCTGAATCAGGTGCATGTTTTGACTCAAAGTGAGAACATGACAAGGGGAGTGACTCAGGGAAATAGATTATTGATGTGGAGCCCAGTGCCACCATTTCCACCACCAAAATATAGAAGGAGGAACTCGAATATCTAAAGCAAGTGGAATTCCTTTTCCATTCCTAGATGTGGGTGAAGGGTTCCCCGTTGCAATTCATCTTTTACTGTGGGAGCCAAAATAAACTCATTTCAGCAGAGGTCCTGAAGCGGTTGGGCCTGTCGACCACATCACACCCACAACTGTACATTATCGGGTGGCTTCACCAAGGACGTGATTTCTGCATCAACCAGCAATTTCACCTTCCCTACAACATCAAGCCCTTCACGAATGAAGTATTATGTAATGTTTCTCCTCTTTAATTTTGTGATGTATGATTAGGCTATCCATACTTGTGGAAGAGACATGATATGTATGAATGTATTCCTCGCACAATTATTGTTAATTTTCGAAATAATTTGTACAAGATACTGGACATAGCACCACATACTACCATCTCTTTGATCATGACAAAGCAATGCTGTAAGCTCATTTCCCAAATTGGGAATTTTGTTCTCCTTATTATCCACCCTCAGGGAAAGAAGAATATTGTGGCCATGACCTCCAGACATGGCTCCTTCGCACGACAACAATATATGGAAAAGGTTTTGGAGGAGTATGGGGACAACTTCACCTCACCCGCAGGGGTACCTCTGCATTTGTAGGTGATGAACTCCATTGATATGACCCTAGACGTGGTGCTACCAAAATGAACCGATCTATCAACATTTTTTTGTGGAGAATGATGAAATCAAGAGGTAGATTCAGGAGTTGTTGCAGAAAGTTCACATTTGAATGAGTTCATCACCTAGTGTGAGTCCGGTAATGTTGGTACAGAAGAGGGATTAGAATTAGACACTCTGTATTTACTATCGAGTGTTGAACAAGATCAATGTTCGGAACAGGTATATGATCCCATGGATTGATGACCTTGTGGACCAACTCAAGGGGGGAAAATATTTTAGCAATATTGACTTAAATTATGGGTATCACCAAGTACCAATCTAACCCTCTAATGTCTGGAATATTTCATTCAAATCCAAGGAAGACATTTTTGAATGGTTGGTCATGCCTTTTTGGTTGATGAATGCCCCCAAAACCTTCATGAGGCTGATGGCTAACATATTGCAACCATTAACCAACTTGTTTGTTGATCAGGAGATCAAGTCTCTTGTAGAAAAATGCTCAAAAATGAAGTTGCTCAGAATTGGTCCGAACCAGATTGACTGGAAAGATCTCGGAAAAACGATCCTGTAGACGTGAAAGACACTGAAAAATGACGCCATATGAGGAATATATTCAGCTTTGAAGTTTGTCAATTTCAGTATAAGGAAGGCCAAAATTTGACTTTATAAAAATTATTTTTATTAAAAAAAGAATATTCCACAAAATATTCTAGTGGCAGCCAATGAAAGGGAACCACATGGCCAGCCTGGAGGCTGCCACGTGGCCCCAGGGTAAAATTGAA